>CM060947.1:84786057-85239035 GCA_030765055.1 Mantis religiosa
GTGTAGGGACCTCGCCCTCTGTACTGTCGTGGCTCCTTGGGACGGCCGCCCTCTGTCTCCTCTCGCCTCATCCTTCCTCCCATAGGTGCCCCACTTGGAGCTATAGCCTGCCTCGGTAGCGTAGATGGTAGCATGTCTGCCTCACGTTCAAGAGGTCCCGAGTTCAAATCTCGGCCAGGGTGAGTTACCTGGATAAGATTTTCCGGGGGTTTCCCTTAGCCTAAAAGACGACTGTATGGTAATTCTAAGCTCCATGGACCCTAGGCCCATTTGAGCATAATTTCACCCATTTCATTCATCGTCCGATATGACTTAAAAAAAAGTTAAAGGACGTAAATTAAATAAGTAAATAAATAAATTGTGGTCATAGGTACAATAGACCAAGTTTGAACCTCCATGCCGTACCCCTCCATAGAGTAGTCCAGTCCAGTCTAAAATATATGCTAATCTAATGAAAGCCTTAGAACCATTTCACTTAATATAACGAAAGGTTTTTCCATATAAAAGTAGTTTGTGGTGAATGCCTTTTCTTGAAATATTTCGTGTAACGTTCTAGGAAATTGCTGAACTTAATTTTTACTTTTTATTTATTAAGCTATGTATTAAAAACAATCCTCAAAGCAGTTAATCATTATGTTTCTACATAAATAAGTGATAACACGCTTACGTCAAAAACAGATCCTAAATATACAAACCATTGCTGCTTAAGGAATTAACATTGTATTAAAAGTTCGGATCTTTGGCCTAATATTATGATTGTCAGTTTTTTATACCTATCTGTCGCTAGCTAAGAATTTCTTTTGATACGCGGTAGTTTTGTTTTAAATAATTTGTGGCTACTCCCTTATGTGGTGTTAATATTGAAAGAATTTTAATAACTTGGCATGAGTTATCAAGGAAGAAACAGTAATGAGTACGGGATTTAAAACACATAACCTTAAGAATATTATCAAACCAACTTTGGAGCTGTTGATTCCCAAATTTATTACCATGTTCAATTACATTCATTCATCCATTCATTCATTCATTCATTCATTCATTCATATGAGAATTGATACCTGGCCAGTCAAAACATGAAAAGGAAAAAGAGAATATTGTGGATATGTTTTATCTCATATTTACAAAATTATGAAAATGGTGGTTATAAACATTTTAATCACAGCAGTAAAGTAGTGTTTCTAGAATTCACATAGATACAAATACCATTTGAGTGAATCTGACTTATTGTGCTTTATGTACAGTGGGAAAAATTACTATTTTTAGTATTGCTTGTGATTGTTCTAGTGCTTAAAGTGCTTGGGTACAAACAAATGTTGCAAAATACCAGTCAAGTACGCAGGAGTAAATTATGCACTTTTAGTGATGATTGCCTCTGTTTCTCTTGAATCCAGTCGTACCTTATCGTACACAAAGATGGCGCTATTTCTTGGGCCATTCGTTCCTCGTTCCATCCCAGGAATACCGAAAGGAGGTGAATGACATTCCTCGAATGATCTGGTATAATTCATTCCATTCGAAGCACTCCTGATTCCGTTTCTTAAACAGTTTAGTGTCAGTTTTATAACAGCATTTTGCAACGGATAATTTTATTGTGAGTTCCAAAATGCGTGATGGTAGAAATCGACGTTCTAGATGCCCCGCGTTGTGGTGATCATTTTGCAACAGGCGTGATGTTGGATGATTAATTACTCTCGCTTTTGGTGACGATCTGGTAGAATTCTTAAAGTCTTATCTCTGGTCGCAGTATCGGAGTGAAAGTATTTCAGCTGCAATTATTAGGAAATAACAACAATTCTTCTCTTCCACAATATTTTGTGGGATTTATTTCACAAAGCAATCAGTAAATTCTGTTACAATTTTAAATGCCGTAGTTTCTGTCCTTTCACAAATTATTGTTGTTGCCTCGATGAGCTTTAGGTTTCTGGCACACGCCACTAGTGAGGCACAAATGCATTTACAACTAAAACGTTTTTCTGCAAACTTGCAGAGCGGCATGAAAAAAACACGCCTTTCTCTCAGGAACGCTGTTTGCAAAGTGACGCTAAGCTATCTGATTATTATTCTGGGTTCTCTGCACACGATGTTTCTCGAACAACTAAATTACTTCTAATCTATTGGTCCATGTCACCACATTACGTAATTTCATTATTGTTATTATCAATAGCACCAATATTATGTTACATTTAACTTGCGTGCCCGCCTCGGTAGCGTAGATGGTAGCATGTGCGCCTCACGTTCAAGAGGTCCCAAGTTCGAATCTTGGTGAGTTACCTGGATAAGGTTTTTCCGGGGTATTCCCTTATCCTGAAAGACGAATGTCGGGTAACTCTAAGCTACATGGACTCAGGACACATTTGAGCATCATTTCACCCATTTCATTCACCGTTCGATATGACTTAACGTTGGAGAACGTAAAATTACAATACTACTACTACTACTACTACTACTACTACTACTACTACTACTACTACTACTACTACTACTACTACTACTACTACTACTACTACTACTACTACTACTACTACTACTACTACTACTACTACTACTACTACTACTACTACTACTACTACTACTACTACTACTACTACTACTACTACTACTACTACTACTACTACTACTACTACTACTACTACTACTACTACTACTACTACTACTACTACTACTACTACTACTACTACTACTACTACTACTACTACTACTACTACTACTACTACTACTACTACTACTACTACTACTACTACTACTACTACTACTACTACTACTACTACTACTACTACTACTACTACTACTACTACTACTACTACTACTACTACTACTACTACTACTACTACTACTACTACTACTACTACTACTACTACTACTACTACTACTACTACTACTACTACTACTACTACTACTACTACTACTACTACTACTACTACTACTACTACTACTACTACTACTACTACTACTACTACTACTACTACTACTACTACTACTACTACTACTACTACTACTACTACTACTACTACTACTACTACTACTACTACTACTACTACTACTACTACTACTACTACTACTACTACTACTACTACTACTACTACTACTACTACTACTACTACTACTACTACTACTACTACTACTACTACTACTACTACTACTACTACTACTACTACTACTACTACTACTACTACTACTACTACTACTACTACTACTACTACTACTACTACTACTACTACTACTACTACTACTACTACTACTACTACTACTACTACTACTACTACTACTACTACTACTACTACTACTACTACTACTACTACTACTACTACTACTACTACTACTACTACTACTACTACTACTACTACTACTACTACTACTACTACTACTACTACTACTACTACTACTACTACTACTACTACTACTACTACTACTACTACTACTACTACTACTACTACTACTACTACTACTACTACTACTACTACTACTACTACTACTACTACTACTACTACTACTACTACTACTACTACTACTACTACTACTACTACTACTACTACTACTACTACTACTACTACTACTACTACTACTACTACTACTACTACTACTACTACTACTACTACTACTACTACTACTACTACTACTACTACTACTACTACTACTACTACTACTACTACTACTACTACTACTACTACTACTACTACTACTACTACTACTACTACTACTACTACTACTACTACTACTACTACTACTACTACTACTACTACTACTACTACTACTACTACTACTACTACTACTACTACTACTACTACTACTACTACTACTACTACTACTACTACTACTACTACTACTACTACTACTACTACTACTACTACTACTACTACTACTACTACTACTACTACTACTACTACTACTACTACTACTACTACTACTACTACTACTACTACTACTACTACTACTACTACTACTACTACTACTACTACTACTACTACTACTACTACTACTACTACTACTACTACTACTACTACTACTACTACTACTACTACTACTACTACTACTACTACTACTACTACTACTACTACTACTACTACTACTACTACTACTACTACTACTACTACTACTACTACTACTACTACTACTACTACTACTACTACTACTACTACTACTACTACTACTACTACTACTACTACTACTACTACTACTACTACTACTACTACTACTACTACTACTACTACTACTACTACTACTACTACTACTACTACTACTACTACTACTACTACTACTACTACTACTACTACTACTACTACTACTACTACTACTACTACTACTACTACTACTACTACTACTACTACTACTACTACTACTACTACTACTACTACTACTACTACTACTACTACTACTACTACTACTACTACTACTACTACTACTACTACTACTACTACTACTACTACTACTACTACTACTACTACTACTACTACTACTACTACTACTACTACTACTACTACTACTACTACTACTACTACTACTACTACTACTACTACTACTACTACTACTACTACTACTACTACTACTACTACTACTACTACTACTACTACTACTACTACTACTACTACTACTACTACTACTACTACTACTACTACTACTACTACTACTACTACTACTACTACTACTACTACTACTACTACTACTACTACTACTACTAATAATAATAATAATAATACTAATAATAATAATAATAATAATACTAATAATAATAATAATAATAATACTAATAATAATAATAATAATACTAATAATAATAATAATACTAATAATAATAATAATAATAATAATAATAATAATAATAATAATAATAATAATAATAATAATAATAATAATAATAATAATAATAATATTATCATTCCATGGCCTACCCAGTTTCATATTTTCTATTTTGTACAAACTACTTTTCCCAGAACAATTCAGAACAAATTCTTAAATATTTGAAAAATATGAAATAACTGTCACAATTTCATCATCTGACTTGTAATATTTAGTGATAGATACATAGCTTAATGCGTCTTATTAATTACGTTTTTTTAACGAAACAGTAAGTACAATAACAATGGAATGCAAAAGGAAACAAATGAAAACCAAAGTGTTCCAGAACCACGCGGGTGTGTTTACCTTTGTTTTTTATAAGTAAAACATTACAATGAGATTTGTGGTGGGACGATAGGGCGGCTTTTCTACGGGACCTCCGGTTTTCCCCGTCATATCATTCCACTGGTGCTCCATATTCATTTCATGTATCATCAATGTCACCGCCTGCGGTGTGTAAAAGTGAACGTTAGACACAATACATTCATTTTTTAAGTATTACATGATTTATAATCTTTTAAGTTGTAAGAAGTTTTTAAAAGCCACGCATGACATATTTTTCACATATAAAGTAAACATGATAGTTTACGACAACACCTTGATAGAACTGGACCGACTAATGCGACTGCCATCTTCATGTCCTTATGCGCATGGCAGAGGTGAATAATTTATCTTATGCGGGTGGATGTGGACAACTCCATACCTTTTATAACCAGAGTATTGGCTTCCCTGATATACAGATCACTTCCTATCGTAACTCCTGAAGTTCATGATGATGTTGGATGGATAACGATCTTATATAAGGGTTTTAAATTAAGTGCATTCACTTAGCTATATACAACATGCGGAAACAACATATGGCTTTTCTTAGTGACGAACTCATGCCATGGCCCATCGGTTAGATCAAGGTGGCGTAGGTTCGATCTCATGCGGCCGCATATGAGATTTGTGGTGGAAAACATGGTGTTGGAGCGGGTTTTCTCCGAGATCTCTGGTTTCACCCACCATCATGCCACCAATTGTTCCAGTATCATGTTTTCTATCATTCATTTCGCCCTCATTTCATTCATCCACCTCTCTCATACCAGGCATGGAGCTGATCACCCACCCTGGGTTCCCTATCTGATCCAGAGCTTCACTTCCTCAACCCGACCTTAAGGGATAGAGGAACAAGATTCCCCTAGTACCACGATAAGTGGTAATACCACGGGAGGTAAAGACAAACGAATAACGCATATTTTATAAATAGTGCAATTTCAGGATATAAAATCAAAAGCGACTAATAGAAAGTTATTTGACAGAAATTAAAAAGTTCATATTGTTGCGCTCTTCTCTACAAAGCTCATGATTTACCATTTACATTACTAATGCACATAACAATAGGAAAGAATTCACAGGTTATTGGGAGAAAATTTAGCTTGTACATTTTATTACTCGTAGGTATCAATACCTTAAACATAAATAATCTGTTACTGAAAACCGTTACGGCACTTTTGAGAAAATAAACATTTACTGCTTCATGCAAGGCATTGTTTGTGTGGGTAAAGTTTACTAAAAACCTTATTAACAGTATTTAAAAATTATGGACTCAAGTTACCGTTTCGGGAAATAATTCACTATTCCGTTACTGATTTATAATATTGGTTTAACCACCTATGGTTATTTTCCTTCCACATCCCTTCGGAGGATTACATATTTTTAAACTCGCTGACATCTATCAATATTCTATCTGAAGTAAAAATAGGAAGTTTCAGAGGTTATGAAATAAAACACGGTATGTTAATGTCAGTTACAAAGGCTATGAAAAAGGATAAAGAAGAACTCTAAAGAAAAAAGGAAAGGGATCTGTGACCCCTAAAGCAAAGATTACACTTCCTCTGAAGGTATTGTGCAACCAACAGAAACCAGTTGTTGGAAGGTGTAGCCTGAAAGCAAAAGGAGAAGGTAAAAATTGTATACAAATAGTTTTTGGGCAGTTTATAAAATTAAATTATTGTTGTGTGATCTAATAAGCATAAACATAAAGGTTATTAATCTGTTCATATGCATTAGTTATAGGTCAGATATCATTAATAAATATGTCGTGATATTTCATTTTTTTTTAAATTATCAATGAGCATTTGGTGTTTTTCTTATGTTTTGTCATTAGACTACTTAAAAGTATTACGTATAACCACAAAATCCAAAATGAACGGCAGATGCAGGTATAAGAAATGAAGTAATAATACATAAGGGAAATAACTGGAAGGAATGAGTGAGTGAGTGAGTGAGTGAGTGAGTGAGTGAGTGAGTGAGTGAGTGAGTGAGTGAGTGAGTGAGTGAGTGAGTGAGTGAGTGAGTGAGTGAGTGAGTGAGTGAGTGAGTGAGTGAGTGAGTGAGTGAGTGAGTGAGTGAGTGAGTGAGTGAGTGGTGTTTAAGGGCCCGTCGACAACAAGGTCATTTGGGCCCCTAACTGGAAGGAGAATATTCTACAAAGTATATAAACTAGTCTTGCTCTAGAAATATTCGATGGAGGGATTCTAGTCAACCCAGAATTAGGTGGGAAAATTACTTACTTCTGAGTGAAAGAAATGGACCAAAAGATTAAATATATTGATAATCTTGTATGACCTTATAAATAGAATAAAAATAATCTTTGTTTATAGATACGAACATTTTGAAGCTTCTCAAAGCCCTAATTTTCAAGTGAGAATCAAATAGATCGTTAGTCACCTCTATTTGATATATCTAGTCTTGTTAAGAAACTTTCTGTTAGGTTATAGAAATCCAAACATCTTTTGTTATCATTTAAAACCACTTTTTTCTATAATTTGCATTTACTTCTGGATGCTCAAAACTTGTAAAATAGAATAATCTAAGAATGTATGTGGATAATCATAATAGTACAAAGTGTTCAGGATAAGTTTGAAAATAGAATATTATGTTATTTCCTAGCCACAGTGAAGCATCTTTTAATTTAATAAATACCTTTCGATAGAACCCTCCCTGAGGAAGAGAAGCAACGGAGGACGGTCAATCTGGAAAATCTAGGGATCCCATTACGCTGCACATGCCGCTAACAGATCTGAACTCCCTTCTTCCCGGCTATTTAGGTCTATCGTTAGCCACAGTACAAATATCCTCTACTTATAGCTTCTTAATAATAAAAAGCCACCAAAACAATTTCAATCCTACAACCAACTGACTTATTCTATGTTTTTTCAAACTAAAGTGGACACAAAATATGCTGGACCAAATTATTGAAATGCACAAACATTTTAATGCACTTACGGATTTAAGGAGTGTAACATATCCAAAACTAATGAAGTAACGTAAAACTAAGAGAAGAGAACGCTTCAAAATATTATTTACCGTGTATACATTTGCAATTAAGACCGTTTGTCAGTAATTGAAAAAAAAAAAACGTAATATGCCCAAACAATCTGGGAAGTTACATGTAATATAATGAATTCTATTCGCTGCATATGTCCAGAAATATGGGCAAGATTTTAAATTCTGATATAATTTTTAGTCATTGTTCTCTTTTACAATACATATCTGGAATGCAAAATAATTAAAACAACATCGTTTCTTCGACTTACCAGAACAAAGATATAATTATCGAAAATTATACAATAATATGTGTATCACATAGTGTGGGACACTATTGTTTTTTTCAACGCTAAGTTGAAAATCATAAGTGATATTGGATAAAGATTAAAACTTCAACAATTTCATACTTTTATACAAATAGGAAGTAAAGCTTACTACTCAAAAAACTTTACTCAAAACTGAAGCTAAGAAATAATCCCGAAATTTATATTTTAGAGAAAGATGTTTCCTTGGTGTTATATAATTATTATCAGTTGATTAATTTCTTTAAGATAGATCGGGAGGATTTAAGTTTCCAAAAGCACTAAATCCTTTTTTTTTTTTTTTTTTTTTTTTTTTCCCTTAGAG
Source organism: Mantis religiosa (assembly GCA_030765055.1). Classification (NCBI taxonomy): domain Eukaryota; kingdom Metazoa; phylum Arthropoda; class Insecta; order Mantodea; family Mantidae; genus Mantis; species Mantis religiosa. Next base: position 84,794,830 of record CM060947.1, read on the forward strand.
AAATAAGCGACTCGTAGCGTCATCTCCATAGGAGATATAGGAGTTTATAGGAGTGTTATTTGATGAATTTTAAGGTTGGCGTGACTGGTGAATTTAGAACCCGAAATGCAAACCTGGTTTTAAACTTTGCTCTCAACATCTAAATGGGATAATTTGTGTTTAAATTTAATTTAAACAATTAACATAGGAGACCAGTATAGGAGACCAGTTATTTTATGAAGTGCTTTATTTATTATATTTCTCCTAGATTATTTAGCTGTGTACCTTATATCTCCACCGAAATTACAAATAGTACATTAAAAACTGAATGAATATATTGAGAATACTTAAGAGTAGCACAAACAAATATGCCATACAAGGTAGCGTATATAGTAGCATGTCTACCTCACGTTCAAAAGGTCCCGAGTTCGAATCTCGGTCAGGGTAAGTTACCTGGATAAGGTTTCTTCCGGGGGTTTTCCTTATGCTAAAAGACGAATGTCGGGTAACTCTAAGCATTATGAACCGCGGACGCATTGAGCATCATTTCACCCATTTCATTCAACGTCCGATATGACTAAATGTTGGAGGACGTAAATTATCACACACAAAAAGACAAATACCTGCATTCTTTTCTCCCGAGAGAAAGAAATGCATTTTCATGTTTTATTCTTTGCGGCTACTTTTTAAACCTGCATTTTATCCCGAGTTAAAGGATGAAACGATATTAAGTTAACATCTCTCTTCGGCGATTTTAATATAGTTTGAAACATCAAGCTATGTGCTTTAAGAAGTAGCATTTAAGCTTTTGCTGATACTAGAACATAATTCAAATGGATCCGAACTTTACTTCCATCCATAGCGTGGGTTTTAGTGACTTGTCCAAACGGAACTTAAAAAACAGTAAATAAAAAATAAGGAATAGTTAGGCTCTTCGTTCTTTCTTCTTATACATATATGCATATCTTGTGAATTCATGCATGTAACATTCCACTGGCTGTTAATCTCAGTATAGCAGGGCAAGCTGGAGTGGTACTCATGTAAGCCTGTAGTGTTAACTGACTTATAAATAAAGCAGATTTAGCTTCACATCACGTTATTTCACATGACTTGATATGTGACTCAGCCTTTACATATGTACCTACTTACTCCAAGTCAAATTTACCCGCAAATGACGAGTAAAAGTTCGGAAAAGAGGAATATTCCCACATCAATACGCTTCAACTTGTATGATGTTCCTGCGAACGATGCATATAAAACATTTTTTCTATGCATCGCATGAGAAGCAGTTGAAAAGTTTTTACGATTCAAAATACAGAATGTAAACATATATGTGGGGAATTTTTGAGAAGAAAAAAGCGTCCATACAGCAAACGTCTAGTTCAAATTAGTTCAATATCTCTAATGCATATAAAGTTTAAGTCCCAATGACCCAGTTGCGATTAAATAGCTACTTATAATTTTTTTAATATTAATTATTTGACGTTCGTTTCAATAGCACTTACGTCAGTCAACGTGCATGTCGTGCATATGTCATGCCGAAAGACTTAACACTGAAGAAAGCTGCAGAAAAACATTGTGAATCTGATTTGCTAAGTCTAAGACTGCACCATTTTAGAAATATTTCCGGATGTAAACTTCAACTTCTACATTAGGAACTATTTTCTGCCAAAACAACACAATTGCCGAATTATAGATTCTCACACATAATTATGATGATTATAATGATTCTTACATATCTGAGGACAATATGCTGATGTATTACAGCTGTTTTCTCATTCTACATGTTTTAAAGGTGTATTACCAATTTAGAAATGGTTATTGTGTAAGCATTTAAACATTTATCACATACATTCTTTGGGATTTCTTTCCAATATTTTAATATATTACTTGAGCATTAATTTTCATTCAATTTTTATGTCTGATCTTCATAAGCGAAGCTCACGACTGTATTTATTTTTTCTATAATATTACGGCTTTGAACAAAACACCATAGTTAAAAATATCTAGAAATTTTATTGAATAAAATCTGAAAAGAAGGAAAAATCAATATAGCAATAAGCAAATGAATGATGTGAAAGCTAATGAGTAAATCTATTATTTTAAACTTCTAAAACACGAAAACTATTGATGCAAGTGCTGTTGTACTTCAGTTTTCAAATCCTTTTGCAAGATATTTGTTATAAATTTCAATTGAATGTTGCCCTTATGATAAGAAATTTGTATACCTATTTTAAACTTAAGATGCAATCCGAAGGCTCCTTCTAGCCATTAAATTTAAAATTCAAAATATGCTTAATTTGTCTCTTGCGAGCGTCGGGAGCAAGGTAGTGATTTGCTTTAAACAGTTGACTAACATCTGAATGTCTGCTTACAGCAAAGTCGATTATAATCGCGCAGGGAGAAAGAACCTTTCATATAAAAAAGTCTTTAAAATATTTAGGGAAAGAAAATGCTTACAGCATGCAGAATAGGTATTATCCCATGATTTGGATATATATTATTACATGTAGACAGTAAAGTCCAACGTTAAACAAGAATAAAGTGGAAAGATTTGCGAGATAGGTCCATAGGAACGCAGAGGCTGGGGGACAACAATGGAAATGAAAGATAAAGCAGGAGAGGCTATCGGCTGTACTCTCTCCGACACCTGCTGGTATGCCATGCCATCCCCGGTCGTGGGGAGACAGGCGGGGTGGCAGAAGAATAGAGGAACCTGTTTACAATGACTTCACGCGTACACCCTGACCAATCAGGGGAGGCAGAGGCGCCGCGCCTCCTAGCGGTCAGGTGGAGAAGCTGAGCTAAGTTAGCGCCCGTGCGGTTCAGAAGCAGGATAGCAATGGAGGAAGCGTGCATACATGAAGACAACAGCCAACCTCTGCCGCCATCTTCACCACTCGTGTCGCTAGACGTGGGGATGGACGAAAGCATTATGTGAAGAAATAAGAAGAAGAAGAACAGGAAACTGTGAGTGATCCGGTGTGAACCTGAAGCTTGTGATCTTCCTCTGCAATTTAGTGCTCTTGTTAACTAGTGTAATTACACTTTGCATGCAACATATTTGAGAATGCGAATGAAAAAAGTACACATGATGAGTGACGTCGTATGAATGGTACTGGACAGAATGTGATGGTGGAGTGGTCTTGCCGACCGGAACTACGTCATCAAGAGAGCGCCGTAGCAGGAGGTATGGCCACCCTAGGCCTCTCCAAAGTGTTCATCCTGGACAAGTACTTCACCGAACTGCAGAAATTCTGGGAAACGGAAAAGAAACTACAAGGTAAGTGTTAAACATTCTTGAAATATCTTACTATTTCCTGCAAGTTATAGGTTGGGTTATTTATCTACGGAAGCGGGGGAAACGCACTTTTTTTTTAAGTAGCCCGAACACTTTCAGAGGCCATCAGCCTTCGGCCGCGGTCCAGGCGTACCTGATTTGTTACCATTTGGAGTGTCTAGAGCGTGTTTGGCGTGCTTTCTGTAGTTTCATTAGCAAAATTAGTGCGCTTAGAGCTACTATCCTGATAATAACATGTGTTTCATTAATCTTCTGCTAAAGACATGCACACAGGTGCGTTAATGTGCATATACAATGCAACAAGTGCTCCTGAGTTAAAGATCTCCTTGTCAGAAGAAATGTGGTTTTGGCACGAACCAGGTAATGGAAAATTTACTCATATTAGTGATCGGTATAGGGCCTAATAAACACATCACTTCCTTGACAAATGTTGGTTTCGCAAAGAAAAATGCTTCTACATTTTTAAAATGTCATTTTTTAACTTGTGGGAAATAAAACACTGAGAGCAAAATTTACAATCTCAGAATTTAATAAATGTATTATTGTAAAGGGTTGCAGTGTTTAATATTTTGGTTCAAATATTCAATATTTTTGGTATGAAAGTAAACATTGTCAGAAAATCTGGAAATAATACATAAGGTAAACTTACATAACACTAATGTAGGGTATTTATTTCATTTACTGTCGCTACCATCATGATTTCCCTGATGCGTTAAACATTGTTATTCCACTAAAAAGATCCCCAAAATATAATTTTACCGGAATATCGTTACACAATCCTAACCAGAAACTATAACTAAAAAGTCACAGTTTTTAATTTAGGTACAGTTATACGTGTTATTTTTGCTCTCCCTTAATATTATATATTGTCACATCCATAACTTTATTCCAGCTGTACTTTTTTAATATATTTCTATAATCTCATTTTTACATGTCATTTTCCAAATTTGTTTATTCCTGTACAAATGCTATATTGTAATTTGCAATATAAGTAATGAAAACTTCATTTTCCGCAAAGGAAAGGATTTAAGCACCTGTCATGTTTTATTATCAAAATACTAATTGTGCTGTCTTAACAATTGTTTAAATTGACGAATCGTTTCAACTTGACCTCAAGCAAAGTGCGCGCAAACGACCGCGAACTCCTTTAAACGTAAACGTTATCCTATGTGACTGATGTTTTTTCCGTTGTTTTGAGTGCAAAGTGTGATTCTTATTCTGAAAAAAAAAAAAAAATATTGTATTGTTCGGAGAATAACTTTATTTATATAACTGTCTGCTTTTTATTTATTTAGTCTATTTTTCGAATAAGCATACTGATTTTTGCACTGGTTAGTATTTAAATTCTTCCTAAGCACTTAACACCATTAATTGGTAGATGATAATGACTATTATTATTATTATTATTATTATTATTATTATTATTATTATTATTATTATTATTATTATTATTATTATTATTATTATTATTATTATTATTATTATTATTATTATTATTATTATTATTATTATTATTATTATTATTATTGTTATTGTTATTGTTATTGTTATTGTTATTGTTATTGTTATTGTTATTGTTATTGTTATTGTTATTGTTATTGTTATTGTTATTGTTATTATTATTATTATTATTATTATTATTATTATTATTATTATTATTATTATTATTATTATTATTATTATTATTATTATTATTATTATTATTATTATTATTATTATTATTATTATCAATCATTCAATCAATCAATCGTCATCATCATTATCATTATTATTAACAATTTTCATGAGAGAATTTTAGTGGTTATCTCACAAGTTTTATTTTCCGATGAAAGCAGTTATTCAATTTTTGTTACGCAGAAATAACAAATAACAAAATTATCAGTCTTCAATTTTAATTCCAAATTTGCTTTCGTAGAAATAAATTCTTGGTTTTGAAAACTTAGGATAATGTTTTGTTTTGTTTTTGTTTATTTTATGTTTCACCCAAGAATGGTAACAAATTGTAAATTAGGATTTAAAGTATGTCCCATAAATCTGCCATTTAATGTAACGAATAAAACACGTCAGTTTTTTTTTCATTCACTACAAGTAGAATAATTGTTATTGTATTTTATATTTCGGCATTACCGAAATTAGCTCTTTCCCAGTATTAAATATCTTTACCCGTTTCATTGAAAAACTGTAAATGGCATCTCAACGCACATGTTAACATGTATACTTTATTAAGGTCTAAATAGAGGAATTAATAATAAAAATAGGTGGAAAAAAGCAAAGAAAACGATATACAGTTTGAACTTGAAGGTTGGATTACAACCAATTCTTCATATTTTAACAGAAAAAAAAAAAAATACTAACAGACTTTAAGGTTTAAATGCATGAGATTGTGGCTTTAATAGTACTGCTATTTGTTATTCTCCTCAGCAAAATAATGTTTTCACCTTCACAAATAGTAAAGCAGAAGTAAAGGTATAAGAAAGTCCTTATTGCATATATTTTCGTTTCTGTATTTGAGCACGTTAACTTCTCAAGTTTTAGGAACTGCAATATCATGACATTTTATGCATCAGGTGTTCACATAAAATTTGGCAAGATAATCTGCCTTTGCTAACGCATTTTTTAAATGTTTGGTTCCTACTAGTTGATCTCAGTGAGATACGCAGATGAGCAACAGGTTGATCGTTTCATTCCGCAAAAACACTCCGTCTTTAACAGGAAATTGTATCATATATTCATTCATGTGCTTTCCTTACATCGCAGATGAAAGCAGAACCACTCACCTGTGTAATAAACAAATACACACCATCTACTTTTACAAAGGCAGATGAGAGGAATACTGATCTGGGCTATCAGATCAAAGTAAATATCAAAAGAGCTTTAAAATATGCATTCTACAGGAAAGAAATCTGTAAAACTTGAATTGCAGCCTTCAAACTTTAAATTTGTTTAGGAACTGTGTACCACGCATATGACTGTAAATGCATACTAAGTGGCAAGATAGAATTTTAAAGAATATAAACAAGCCAAATTAGGGAAATCGTTAAATAAAGTCATTATATAAGTCATTCAAACCTATATATATATATTATATAAGTCATTGAAATTAATTGATCATCCTGTGTGCATCTTAACAGATATAACTTTACAGATAGGACGGTCTTGACTAATTTTAAACATGTAATTCTAAATAAAATGCATATCTTTCCAGCGAATCTATTAGGTTCCCATGCTGTTTCTTTTCCTGTTGCCCGTGCGTCAACTTTTAATAAGAATTTCTGAGTTAAAATGGTTTTCTGAATCAATTCTGGTACGACCGAGGGTAGTACTGCTTTCTGTGGAACTGTTTGAGTTTGATTTCAGCTTCAACAATTTCTGCAAAGGATGGCAGGAAAGCAGGGAGCAATGTATGAAATCTTTAAAAGTACATGCTTGTTTACCCTGACGTCCTGCTAAGTTACTGTTCAACTTTAATTTACTCCAACTGTTACGATATTCCTTCTATTCATCGTTGAATCTAGTAGAGACATTCGCTTAGAAATTAAACAAATACATTGAATAATTCCGTCGTTTTTGTCAGATTTTGCGCGCGTTTACGTACTCGTATATCGTTTCCTTGAAAAGTTTATGTAATAAAAAATGTTAACGCTTCTTGTTCTAGTGGAATATTGGTGTATTTAACCCTGTATCAGTGCTGCCGAAAGCGAGGAGGTAGACATGGACATTTGTCTCTTGCAGGATGATCAGGATATCCGTTTTACTCTCACGGAAGAGCTAAATGTAAACAATTGGTGGTTTGATGTTCGCCAGAATACGTTGTTCATAATAAATTAACTTCAAGTTTTCATACATTTTTCATATATTACGAGAACGTTTTGCAGAATAGCATCTGCATATTGGTTAAAGTAACTGTCGGTGTAACGACGTTTTGAGTATCTAAAGAGACGACCCGATTTTCACATTTATATTTAACGTCAAATAGCACATTGTAGGCACTGCCATATAAAAAATTGCTAAAATACTTTGTCATACATACAAACAAAATTGTTTAACATAACACATAACAGGTACGTAAGCTTAAAAGTTCACACTGGTGTAAAAATATGCTTTTATATGCTTGGGCCGAAATACAAATGAGAAATAATTAGCTTACGGAGGCTAATTAAAGTAAGTTCAGGGCTATGCTGTACGAAATGATATATGTATAGCAATGCTCTTAAAATATAATCAACATATTACAATGAACAAACACCAATAGCTCCAGCAAGTGCAGTTTACTTGTGTTAAAACTTCCAGCACATTAACAAGATTTTTACAGTGTAATCTGTAATCACATTTGTTTAAATTTCTCAAGAATTTTCTTTGCACTCAAAGAATGTTATTTCTTTCAGTTGATCCATCCCGTATCTTATAACCGACCGGAATAGTGCAAAATAAACACATCTCATGTGTTGCCGGCAAAGATTATGTTAGATTTTTTACCAAGCAAACATCCCTGGATAATCTGTGATGCATTTTTAAGACGTACAATCCCATGAACACCTAAATTTTCAGACTGTTTATTAGTATGAGGCGTAGTTTCAACATTGGCTTCAGTATGAATAAAATCAGGCTTTGAAGCAAAATGTTCGTCCTTTTGGTAAAACATTTTGTTAGTTTTCATTTCATGCCCAAAATAAATGCAAACGTTTTATTTTATTTGTAGAGATATTCTACTTGATCTAACAAGTTCCAAAACCAAAGTGATCATTTTTAAAAACCTTAAGCTTGCGTATGAACCTGAAAAATTTTTCTTTTGAACTTCGTTCACATTTAATACCTTATCAGAGGTATAAAAAACAAAAAAATGAATAAAGAATTCAGCAAAATTCACGAAAATATTTGTTGAGAACAATGGCAAGAGTATAAATAATCACATTCTACGAACAATACCTACCTAATATTATATTTTCAGTTTTTGTAACATTCATTTATAAAATGCTCTTCGCAACGTATTTGCCCGCCTCGGTAGCGTAGATGGTAGCATGTCTGCCTCACGTTCAAGAGGTCCCGAGTTCGAAACTCGGTCAGGGTGAGTTACCTGGATAAGGTTTTTTCCAGGGTTTTCCCTTATCATTCAAGATGAATGTCGGCTAACTCTAAGCTCCATGGGCCCTGGACTCATTTGAGCATCATTTCACCCAATTCATTCACCGTCATATATGACTTAACGTTGGAGGACGTAAATTACAACAACGCAACGTATTTTTTTTCTCACAATATATAGAATCCCTTTAGAGTGTAATTAGTAGAAAAGACCATATCTATTGCCTCGTTTTTCTCACGTTATTTAAAGATTGTAGCAAAGATTTTAAAGAAATGTACTTTAAAAGCCGAAGTTGGATAGAGTTATCAGATAGCAAAACTCAGTTCACTTTCTTAACTGTATGTGTTTTGCTTTTCTACTCAAAAACTTTTAGTTTAAAAATTACAATGTATAAGTCTTTTTTTCAGACATGATAAAAATATTACATATTCATTAAGTAAAATACCATTTGAATATCAAAAGTTAAAGTTCGCTGTGGTGTCTTATCCTAACACCTGTATTTACAGGTTTTGTTAATGAATCACCATAGCAGATTTATTAAAAACAAAAGAAGGGAAGGTTTAATTAGTCTTGAATGTTAGAAAAATGTGACTTAAATATAAAAAGCGACAGTGGCTAGCATTTAGTCTGTTTGCTTTTGTTACTGCAGAGAAAGCTTAAGAAGCAGAAATTATTTCATAAAATTTAATCTATGAAAATATGTCGAATGTCACTATCAAATTAGCGCGTAAAACTCAAAACTCATAATGAGAATATACCTATCGCAAATCATTTTGCTAAGTACAGTTCCTTTCATTTGACTGTCAATTCTGTTTTCAGAAGTAGCTTTTAATTAAGAATGGAAATGCAATTGTGCTTTATTAGCTAACAATATTGACAAAGGGAATACAAATGACGATACATGGGTCGCAGAGTACAATATACGTATTTTATCATTAAGAAAATCTCTCTATGAAATTACACCTTTGAAAACACTGAACGCCTCGGTAACAAATACTTTGAACATTTTAATACAATGAAACAATGCCCGAACTTTGGAAAGACTATTTACAACTCGACGAGGGAAAGAAATCTAAAGCAGGCAATAAAGAGATGGATTCAGCAGTAGCTGAAATTTGGAAGCAGAAGCAAACCAATGTTTAACCTTTGAAGTACCACGGTGATTACGGAAATGGGTTCTGTCCGTTTTTAGCGGAATAAAGATAAATCTATTCATAGGTGCTATATATGCGATTTGTTGTGAGACCTTCTGAACGACACTTAGAAGTTAATATTTCTCTAGGAAGTTGGGTGTAATGCAAGAAAGATTATTCATTTCATATTCATGTAAATATGAAGCCGCACAATATTGTTTCAATCACAGTTTATATTTTTGTTTTTATCGTCAATATATATCTACACTTTAATGGACCGCTTCCTATCCATCTTTAAGAAGAAGAAAAAGGATCATTCTTTTATGATGTTTAATTTTCAGTGTTATGGTGTATACTGTAATTTATCTATGATCAACCGTGGCTCAACATCTTCACAACACATAGTGCCTGCCTCGGTAGCGTGAAAGGTTTTCTATAAGGCGAGGTAATTTTTCCAGGAATTTCACCTTTTCTTGAAAATTGAATTTAAGGTAACTCTAAGCTTTATGGACCCTAGGATCATTTGAGCATTAGTTCACCCATTTGAGAGTCCGAGATGATTTACTTTAAAGGACGTTAACTGAAAAACAATCTCATAAACAAGTCCGGAATTTATCCGTTGTGAAATCAAAGGCTTTTGATAAAGTTCAGGGACCGATCATAAAATAATATGTCTTTATTCCAAAACCTAACGTTCATCATTTGATTACTTGACTGCTTTTTGCAGTATTTCCAAGTTAGTAACAAGAATGATTCTAGAAAGCCCATTTCTGCAGCTTCTCTTCTTCTTACCTTCCGACAGAGGATTGGTTTCGATATACCTGCTATTATAATGTCTGTTGTTATGCATACTATGATTTTTTTTTTTTTTTTTTTTTTTTTTTTGTAATTTACGTCCTTCAACGTTAAGTCATATCGGAAGATGAATGGAATGGGTGAAATGATGCTCAAATGAGCCCGGGGTCCATAGAGCTTAGAGTTACCCGACATTCGTCGTTCAGGATAAGGTAAAACCCCGGAAAAAGCCTTATCCAGGTAACTCACCCTGACCGAGATTCAAACTCGGGACCTCTCGAACGTAAGGCAGACACGCTACCACCACACTACCGAGGCGGGCACTATGAAGTTGCATTTTACATAAATGAAGCAGTTTATTTGTTGTAACACTAACATTATTTGAAACTTTTCTATTATTTCTCTATTCTATTATTACAACTTTTGTTTTATCAGCGCCTAGTTCATACTGCCTATTTAAACGCTTTTAATATGACATGCCAATTTGTTGTAACACATACAAAAAGTATTTTGAATGTCTGCAAATAAAAATATTTCAAGCAGATATCCTTTCGTCACTTTCCTTATAATTACACAATATTTTATACTACCAAATAAGTCGTGTTAATTCTTCAATTTAGACATATGCATTACTACGACTCACCATTATCGTCACTTCATCCCTTTCATTGCGTCTTCAAGAGTAAGAATCGCCGCAAGTATGTAGTCGAAATTTTATACAAAAGGGTATCAAAGATATGTAGACAAATTTTACAATAAACAATACACCTCTTTATACGACATTATTTTTATATGATCAGATGGTGTTTGCTACTTTCCAAAATTCATAAATCGGATACGAATCTAATAAAGTCAGATAGTCGATGAATGTGATATGAAGGTCTCAACTATGAAACCAAAATAGTTTCCAGAAGAAACAAACATTAGTCTAAACCAACAGGAATCCGTAACTTCATCAGCTGACTAAACTATTAAAACAAATGCTGCAATAAGTTACAAAGGAAACGGATTTAAGCTGTTATGAAGTACTCACGATAACAGGATTAGCCCATGAATCTGAGGTATTGACTTTAACCAAAAAACAAAATAAACGAATAGGACTACGGAAGTGAAACTCCTCATGCAATTGGTGAATATAGTTTACTTTATCCCAAAACAAAGACAAAAATTCTCGAACTCCAAATAACATCTGCAACAACACATGAATATATTATATGTGGCATGATCGTATTGGTGAAATGCTGTGAAATCCCATCCACAAATCCCGCCTCGGTAGCGTGGTGGTAGCGTGTCTGCCACACGTTCAAGAGGTCCCGAGTTCGAATCTCGGTCAGGGTGAGTTACTTGGATAAGGTTTTTTTCGGTGGTTTCCCTTATCCTGATAGGCGAATGTCGGGTAACTCTAAGCTCCATGGACCCCGGATTCATTTGAGCATCATTTCACCCATTTCATTTACCTTCCGATAAGACTTAACGTTGGAGGACGTAAATTGGGAGAGAAAAAAATCCACAAATGATATGGATAATATGCGAATAGCTTACTTCAACATAGGTGCAAGAGGTAGGAGATGTATAAGGTCGACTTTTACTTCGTTTCCCAAATAATCGTTTCGAAGAAGAGCCAACAATAAATGGCAACAAACGAAGAAAAAGATTTCATTAGAATGTATGCCTCTAGCGTTCCGTTGCGTAGAGGGTCGCAGGTTCGAGTCCCGCCTTGGGCATGGGTGTATTGTGTGTCAATGTACAACTAGAGAAAACATATCCCTTCGATGGCCAAAGGAGTTCTTCCTCAAAAAAGAATCCCTAAAGAATCAACGTTGCCAGTTTTATGCTCTTGTGAACATTAATTGAAATATGAAAAAGAAAGAGAAATGGAGAAACAGCATTACCGTAAAAGTGGGGAAAAACTGAGGAAGTGTGCCCCTAATATTGCTGTTATTAAGATTGTGGAGTGAGACCGGGCTGAGAAACATTTTTTACTGGAGAAGGTAACTATATATATTGATAGGGAACAAGCCTTAAAACCTGAGCAATTATTATTATTATTATTATTATTATTATTATTATTATTATTATTATTATTATTATTATTATTATTATTATTATTATTATTATTATTATTATTATTATTATTATTATTATTATTATTATTATTATTATTATTAATGTGCCTTAAATCATTAAATTTAGAATAAAGGTTAGCTTAAACGAGCAACCTATTGAAAAGGTCAATTTTTACAAGAGTTTTAAGACAGGATTATTGATACATTTAAAACTTTATTGACACAGGTACAACATTAAGTTTGGTTTGTGCACAGAGACCTAAAACCTATTATGCCCGATTTCACCAACAGATGTTAAGATTTAACACGAGTAAAGCAATAGTTAAAACAAAAATTGCATTTCACCAACAAGTGTTAGCGAAACACTCGTGTTAAGTCTCTTGTTAAACTAATAAGCCAAATTTCTGATGTTAAGTCTTTAACAATTGTAAATAGTGAAGATGACGAGCATGAACTCAGCTGTTGATGTCGATTTGCTATAAGACCGTCTAAATGGCATTCGCATAGAATACGGCCTATGAGGAGAAATTATTTTGAGGAGCTATCCGAAGAAAAATTTTACGGAGGTATAGACTGTCGAAACATGTTGCTATGAAGGTTACTGCGAAAGTACAAGAGAGGTTAGAACATGCATCGAAAGGAATATGCCGATCTCGCCTTTGCTTCAAGTATTAATAACTTTGCGATTTTATAATTCACTGAATTATGTGGATAATACACTATCCACCTCCCGTCTTGAAACGTTCAAGACACTTGCCCTTCGCACCTCGTTTTAAATTTACGTAATAATGAGTTAGAATATGCATCGAAAGGAATATGCCGATCTCGCCTTTTCTTAAAGTATTAATAACTTTGCGATTTTATAATTCACTGAATTATGTGGATAATACACTATCCACCTCCCGTCTTGAATCGTTCAAGTCACTTGTCCTTCGCACCTCGTTTTAAATTTAAGTAATACTGGCAAGTTTTTTGGTGCTTGTAGAAGTGACATCTTTCTCTTTTACATTCACAGCATCCGTCCTCTTATTTTCCACGATATCCTTACACTTCATCACCATTTCCATTAACAATTCTTTCTCCATCGATGAGAAATTTGTCTTACGGCTTTATTTATGATTTTGTTCATGCGGCATTTTTCAGCTTGTGCAGACGAAAATGAAAACAAAAGTGCATCGCAGTACGTTCAGAAAATAGTATGACTCATCCATAGCCTTCTATAGCTGAGATATTTACAAGTTTCTTGGCGTTAACACAAGTTTGTTAACATTTACGGAAAACAGGTTCGTGAAATGCAAGACATTTAACATCAGTGTTAGCGCTGTGACAATTGTTACGTTACATTTGTTAACGTCGATTTTAACATCTGTTGGTGAAATCGAGCATTAGTGTAATATTACATTTTTTTAAATAAATAATGCCGATGCCATCATAATATATAACTGCCTCATGAGGAACGGACGTGCAGTTTAATGCTATATTTCCATTATGATTCTATTTAATTAAATTCTGACTTTATAAGATTCTTCAATGACAAGCAGAAGCTTATAAGGCTGGAATCCTTACCTGATAAAGACCTTCAGTTTATAGTAAAAGTTCCAAAATTGATTCATGTGCTAACATACATGGCGATTTATAGCAATGTAATTTTCCCTTGTCGTTTGCGGCATCAAAATTGCAATTTGTAATCCGGTTTTCGTAGCCAGCAGTAAATGACCTCTGCCAAGATCGATAACGCCATGTAGTTGCGGTGTAATAAAAACGTAGAGGAGCCACGGATTTCATAACCACAGAGAAAGAGACCAGAATCAAAGAGAGTAGGCGTCGTCGTGATTTGGTGTGGAAACATCCGGCATCGCCCATAGCAAACAAGTTGCATTTGTGCTGGAGGATAATGGCTTTTCTTTAAGAACAAAAATCTGAATTGAGTTGTTCAATTAACAGGAATGATTTCTGCCAAATTAAACTTTGAATCTCATTAGAGGCGTGGGAACCTTTCAGACTACGTATCTGTGGCAAGATAATGCCAGATCTCATACGGCTAGCTTGGAAAATGTAAACATGAATGGATCTGGAAAGGTAACTTTGCGAGGTATGATAAAAATAACGTAAACATTAGTTTTCTTTAAATAACTTTTATTAGTTTGTCAACATCAACTTTGTTACCTTCAAAGTAACCACCCTAGGGTTGCTTGTGCCAGTGTTTTTTCCAATCCCGAAAGCACTTCTGGAACTGACTTTTCGTTCAGCTCCTTTAGCGATTCTCTTTTATCTCAGCAATGGTGACAAAACGACGTCTTTTCATGGTTCTTTTCAGTCTTGGGAATAGAAATAAGGCGCAAAGAGTCATGTATGGCGAATACATTGGCTGAAGCAACATAATGGTTTTGTTTTTTGACAAAAAAATCACGAACAAGCATTGAGGTATGAGCGGGAGTATTAGCGTGATGCAATTTTCACGAATAGTTTTGCCATGATACCTTCCAAACCTTTCTGATGGTGATTCGTGATTTTCCACAACCATTTTTGTACTTCCTCTATAATCTACGTCCATAATTGATGTGCAAGGGTGTTCAACGTCTTTAAACACCCTCTTTGGAACGTTTCTACCACTCAAAAGCTCTTAATTTACTCACAATAACTTTACCTAAAGCCACAGTCACTTCGTTCATTTTATAATAAAAATATATTGCAAATAAAATAAACATTCGCCGAGTACTCGAACACAGGTATCAGTAAACCAAATATTGAAAACACTAAAAATGCAAGCATGCATCGGAAAGTTTGTACCAACGAGATAAAAGTATAGTTTAGAAAATCAAAGGCATAAAGCCCACATAATAAACTTCTTTTGGCACGCATATATAATTTTACATATATACGAGGTGTCCCAAACAAAATTTGTTGTTTCCTTTTAAACTAGTTTTGAAACCAATAGGAAGAAGAATCGATTCAGCTATTCTCCTACACACAATCCTATACAACGGAATTTTGTCAATATGTAAATGGTGGTAGCAGCACATTTATTTTCTTTTAAGAACATTAAGTATTGCAAGAAAAGCAGACGGCAGCGATAATCTCTGAAGAATTTTCTAATTAAGAAACTTGGGTGACTTTCCCTTCAGAAGCCAATAAGGTCTTGTATGGTGCTGCCACACTATTTACCTCTAGAATTTCCGGAAGCTCTAGGTAAGCTCTCGGGGAACCCCATCGTCCGTAATAGGGGAGTATTGCTTGGTCCGCCAAATCCATATTTGTTTGCGTGAATTGTCAATGGAACCTGGCTGCGTCTCAGTGGTCTTCTTTCAAATGAACCAGCAAGCAAACACCATAGGAATATTTCCTTACGCCCGTTTTTGCAGCTGGAAGTCATTGTTAGGTTAAACAATTATACAAATTGTGAAAGGAGTATACAACAGAGCACTTAAACATCATCCAGATTAACTACTCATGAAAACCTTAACCCAGGAAGAGATCTCATGCTTCTTTATGTCATATTTTCCCCATAGGAATAAATACTATACAAACCTGAATCAATATATTGTTTCTGGAAATAACTGCTAGAATTTGTAGGTTAAGTAACAGCACATGTGACCACACTGGAAGATCAGTTTCTCTGCTATTATGTGGCTACGTTTGAGAAATGTGAAAGGCAGATAGGTCCAGAATCTGTAATGGCTGTATACCTTTTCTTATGCAAGTGATCTTCACTTTGACCCGCGTTAACCTTGACTTTCAGACAGTCACTTTCACTGTTAATAGTTGCAGAGGTCGAGTCACTCAGAGGCAGCTTGTCTGGTGAGATGAATATGACCTTAATATACCTACGCAGTCGGAATCCATAGATATCCCTAGCTTATGCTCTCCCCACACTTTCAGTGTCTCATAAGAATCTTTCAAATTGAACTTCTCAGTTGTCATACTTTTTGTTGCTTGTAATGCTGTTATGCTACTTTGAACATTAATTTATTTTTAACAGGGACTCAATTTCGCTACCTTTGATATTGGTGGTATCAAAATATAATGTAACACTTTGAAACACATCTTCGATACCTTTCGATACTAATGTCTAGGCTGCTTTATTTTTTTCATTTCTGTGAATCAGTGTAATATTCGATCGATTGCTATCGAAATGAAAGTATGCAAGGTAACGATTGAAGTACTCCGTGTAATCTGTCTGAGTTGTAATTGAAGCAGAAATGAAGACGTGAAGTAATTCAATGTTTGAAAATATTGGTTTTATCTTCAGTCTGTTGGTTTGTACATACGGAATGAAATTCAGGTCATACTTCGGCTTAAGCAGAGCTCTGATTCCGTGTCTATGCCAGTTTACAGGTATATTGCACTCTATATGCTAGGTTACCAACACCTTAATATTAAATAAAATACGTGTAACTCAAGAATTGTTTACCTTCTTGTAGAATATGAATATTCATGCTTCTATGTGAATGAATGTACATCAATTCTCAATTCAGAGCAGCGTAATGATGCATATAGCAACATCGGTTCTTTTGAAACTCTTGATTGTAACCATCGTTCCTTATCGTATTTCCATAGCCATTTTACAAATTATTAAGGGAGAAAAATATGAAGATGACAGACATCAACTGGATAGTAATGCTAGGTAGGCATGAACTACAAGCCTTTAAATAGCATTTCGATCTCAACTGTTGGGTCGTCAACGTGTTAAGTTCTGGGGTTAGAATACGATAATTCGATAACCAATACTAAATCTGACGGTATGCGAGAGTGAATGTGACAGAAACCAAAGTAATATACTGCTGCTATTAAAATCCAAGCCGGCAATTTGATAGTAAGCTAAAAATGAGTACATATACCGGCGCCGTTCTTATTTTATGTGGCTATGTAAACAAAAACACGTGTAAGTTTGTGATATCAAGAGCCCGGACTTCTAAGCAAAATGCTTGCTTGTTTATTTTGTGCTTCTTAATTAAAATAGCTTATTTTATCCAAATCATATTAATTTAAAGGTAAATTTTCACTCCTAGCCATCATCATCTTGCCGAAAGAGTCAGGAGCCGATATAAAAACGTGAATCTTCTTGTGTCTAGCATAAACAAACTGTACTGTCACCGATTAGAGTTAAAAATTTCATGAAATCCTTCAAAACTTGTCTTTCCTTCTCAGCCATTTTAACTCGATCGGGTTCTTGGTGTGATTCTACGCAGAACATTTCAATGAATTAAAACAGTGTTATACTCCTTAGATGCAGAAGATACAAGCAACAACGCCATAGCACAAGAATGGTTTGCTAATATTGGCACTCAAGATAAGATAGAGTACATCCTTAGCCGCTTCTCCAAAATACCTGCTATTATAACAGTTGGAAACTCGAAATAATATCTTGTAGCATTAACTTACTTTGAAATATGAAATTGCAGTAACGTTGTCTTCAGAGATTCACAGTATTGCTAAAACTGCCCTTGAGGTACTCAGTAAGGTATCAATGAAAAATCCTGGTTTCGAGACCCTAAAATTTCTACAGATCTTTCTGGTACAGAAACGTATATCTAAGGGAAATTTATTCAAAAATAACTGTGGTCCTTTTCGCATGTTCCAGTAATGTCATGCTACGTTGAGAGATCCTTTTCACGGTATAAAATTTTTTTTCACTGAAAAACGCAGGAGCTTCCCACAAGAAAATCTCAAAAGGGCCCCGGGTTCGACTCCCGGCATGCAGGTGGGGATTTCTCTCCCACCAAGATAATTCCTCATCTTCCCCAGAGTCTGGAAGTATGAATGAGAGAGTAAATATGTGCGTGATCTAATAGTTAAATCCCAACGAATACGAGTTAACAGCTTCGAATGTTCCAAAGGAGAACGGCTGCCGATATGACCATTGCAGTTAAAGGCGGGGAATAAATGGAACAAAAAAATTTCAAGATAACTGTCTCGTGTACTGTAACAAGCGTGGGTAAGGTAGAAATTCTACCAAAAAATACGTTTATGTATAAATTTTTATTTTTATTTGCTTATTTATGGTGCTATTTGTTTCATTTTGCATGCTTATTTGCTTGCTTATTTCATCATTTGATTGTGCTTACAAATCCGGGCTCTAGTGATATCATTTGCTGTTCAGCCCTGTGACTCCCTGCGGATGAAAAATATACCTAGTTCGCATATCATATTTTAAGATTTTACATCTAATGAAAAATATATAAACATCACATTATTACAAATGCAACACTCAAACAGTAATTAGTATTTTATTTGGTGACTATAAAGTTAATTTGTATGTTTTAATAATGAGAGTGCACGCAACCTTACGCAGTTTAAAAGCAGAAGGAAGTGGGAGAATCAATCTTACAACATAGCTGCTTCCGTGCAATATGTGAAAATCACAGAGGGGAACCATTAAAAAATGATGGAACAACAAATGATACCACATTACAAAGACGTGCAAAAATTTGCAGAGAAATATTGGGCCCATGAAAAAAGGAGCATGCTGTTATTATTATTATTATTATTATTATTATTATTATTATTATTATTATTATTATTATTATTATTATTATTATTATTATTATTATTATTATTATTATTATTATTATTATTATTATTATTATTATTATTATTATTATTATTATTATTATTATTATTATTATTATTATTATTATTATTATTATTATTATTATTATTATTATTATTATTATTATTATTATTATTATTATTATTATTGTTATTATTATTATTATTATTATTATTATTATTATTATTGTTATTGTTATTGTTATTGTTATTATTATTATTATTGTTATTATTATTATTATTATTATTATTATTATTATTATTATTATTATTATTATTATTATTATTATTATTATTATTTTGTTTTGTTTTGTTTTCGAAAAACTCGTCAGTCTGACACCTTGTGATTGTAATATCCAAGAGCAATTTAATTGTCTCATATGCGCTTTATTTCCAACTCTTGTACCTCCACAGAAATTTCACAATATTTGAAAAAACAAGGGAAAAATATGACCGCGAAAGGAAATTGCTTTCTTTCCGGTAAACAGGAAATGCTAATTCTCTTTGCACCTTCGAGTTGAAAAACATGTTGTTTATACATAGCCTAGCACTATTCATTAACGTTAACCCTAGCCATTTATTTTAGTTCGTTTCATTAGGACAATAACCAGAGGTCCCATGCCTATTCCTAATTTCACCACTGCGCTCCAAATAAGAATATAATGGCTACAAAAAGAATATTTGGAAATAAATGAAAGTTGTAAAGAGATATACCTTTTTAGCGTTATATATTTCTGCATATTTCTTATGGCTAGTTATAAAAATTATACAAATTTCCTTCAATATAAAGATGACTTCAGAGCCTTTGCTAGAAAATTCATGTTATACATTTTTTATGCAAATATGTTAAATTGAATGTATTCTAAAAGAAAAATTTTAAGCCAGTTTTGATAACATTGAAAATGTCGAAAATATTCATTATAAAGTATGGTTTGGTGTGGGTGGGAGAAGAACTCTTGTAAATCTTCGTGTGACATCCCCAGAAGATGCTAGTTTAATATTAACACACATCTCAATTTGGGATTATGTGGTTCACAGACACAGACACACACGTTCCTTTTTTATAAACGCGCTTTTTATTTAGGGATCTCAAACCATGCACATCTGAGAATACTTTATATCGAATTTTTGGTGGGGGACAAAGTAAAAGCTAATGACCACAAACATATGACCAATCTCTGAAAGCCCGCCTCGTTTGCCTCACGTTCAAGAGGTCCCGAGTTCGAATCTCGGTCAGGGTGATTTACCTGGATAACGTTTTTTACGGGGTTTTCCCTTATCCTTAAAGACGAATGTCGGGTAGCTCTAAGCTCCATGGACCCTGGACACATTTGAGCATCATTTCACCCATTTCATTCACCGTCCGATATGACTTAACGTTGGAGGACGTAAAATTAAAGAGGAAAGAAAGAAAAAAAAACTCTGGAAAATCAAAGTGAATCCTATCCAGCGAAAGCTAAACAGCTTCGGCCATTCCGATAGAAGAATCTTCCTAAAGGTTGCGTTCGAGGATTGCGTGAATCTAATTTATAATTAAACGTAGTTATGGAATCAAGGAAGCAAGATCAAAAAATGAAGAAAAGAAACAGAAACAGAATTCTACACCAGGGTTTCATTAAAAGTAATTATAAAGCCCAATGTATCTGATAAGCCCTTTCAGAACCGTAAAATAATTTCTGTTATTTAGACATGGGTGCAAGTCACACATTGTAAGAGAAGGCGGTGTTTAAAGCCACGAATGGTTTATTCTTATTGCACAACTATAACCAATGGATTTGACATACTTAATGTTTCCTTTCTTTTGACAACACCTCTTTTTATGTCAGCCCTTCTTGACCAAATCTCAGGTTGCCAGAGATGTGTTATTACGGACTTTGGTCTTATCAGAAGCTATTAATGTATTCTATGTATGTACTATACCAGCTGTTAGCAAATTAATTGAAATAAACAAATTTGGAGAGTTATTTACAATTACCGTAAACATGCTTTTAGATCATTCTTAAAATCAGTACATTTCAGCCAAAAGTTATTTGATCATGCTTGTCATAACAGCTGACACTAAAAACAGCAAATACTTTTGCTTCATTGCAAAAATTAAATGCTAGAGATTCTGTGAGGTCAGAAAGAGTTTTCAACAGAATAGTTAACGTTTAGAACTAAATATAACGTGAAATTTAACCTGTGCTTTCAACATTGCATATTTTAAGAATTTAAATCAGTGAAAACAAATACAAATAAATGTTATAAAATAAAAGTGCATAAATATTCACACTTTAACTAATTTTTATTGGAATTTTTGAGTTATAAATCTTAATCCAAGCCTTCAAAGTACCGAAAACCTCTAACGATCCGAAGAAATGAAAGGATTCTATTAATAAATTTTCATATTTGGAACTGCTTTAATAAATTGACTAAATTGTGTTTGAGGAGATGGAAAAAGTGAAGCATTTCAGACTTACGGCGTTTTGAATATAACTTCAAAGCATATTTTCTTCTGCTTCCTAAGAATATGCTCAATAATTTATTAATTTTATACGATATAAAAATTCTAATTTTCAAGCACTCCTACACACAATACACAAATATGGACACACGTATTTGTAGTTTAATCATATTTGTTTTCTTTCTGTTGCTTACCGGTTGTGTACAGGTAAGTAAAAGCTAAGAAGCAGAGGTAAAAAAAAAAAAAAAAAAAAAAAAAAAAAAAAAAAAAAAAACCAGTTGATGGAGTTATGTAAAAATAATAGAACGGAGAGCTAAATAATTGAAAAAGGACGAAAATTGGAGCAAATAGAGAGTGGAATAAAGGGCGGTAAAACATGTCAATTATTTCGTAAAATCTGTAGGTACATATGTACTGTAGAGAACTTTCCAGAAGACACATGTCCAGGGACTCAGGATAGCCCAAGGATATTGACTTTTAATATTAAATAAAGTTTCAAATTCAGTTTATTCTTTAATAGTGTTTAATGTAAGCTTAGGCAGTGAAAAGGGATAAACAACATGAAATTATACAATAATTCGGAAATTAATTTTAGGAAACAAAGTTTCGAGTTTAGGTTTAGTTACCTGTTCAGCTTTATGTTATGAGGACTGAAGAAAACCTAAAATCCTCAGTGTTAGTGGGATCTGAACCGCAGGCTTTCACGATTTGTGTACTTATGACCTATACTTTTTCTAATACTCATCTAGAGAGAGTATCGTATACTTAAAAGGATGTAACACGAATTTTCGGATGAAATTCTCTACGCTCCAAACTTTACTATCATTTTTGTTATTTTTTGAATATTAAAAAATAAATCCATTTTTTTTTTTCTGAAAATTAAACTCACGCACTCGCACCCCTACAAGGTATGGTATTGAAAGGAGGAATAAAAGTTATTATTTGAATATTTTGTGAATGGCATGTGAATTCTTCTTCATTATAACTGAATTTTGTTCAACTATTTTACCACTTCGGAGAGTATGGAACTGATTTAAAAATATCATTTGTACCAGTAATTTTTTTCGTATCTTTAGTCTTTTTTAAATATTTCATATTGAAAGCTTATAATGTAAGTGCATCATTTCAGCTACCAAACATGAAAGCTTTAAATTTTGTTTTCTGTTATTTTGCAAAGCAAGAGCTAACATAAACAAAATAGATATGGTGATTTTGATGATTATTATTAATGAGATGATGAAATAATCTCTTACGAGCAAAAACAGGGGAGGATAACCCATGTTCAGAGAGGTAAGGAGAGATCAGCAGAGGTCTTAATGAAGATGATAGATCGTCTTATCCAGTGGTAGGTAATAATAGATTTTCAAATACGCTCTTTTCTTCTATTGTCAAGGTAATGCATCTGAAGAATCTGACTAAAGCTGTGGGTAATTAAACAAAATGAACTGTTTAAATTTAATGAGAATTTAACATTGTAACAACCAATAACTTTTTCCCACACCTGGGTATTTTGATCCAAATTAACGAAGCACATAGTGGATAAACGCATACTTATTAATATGCATCCCAACTTTAAATTTGTTTTTCCGCAATCCTTTTTTTTTCCATACATTCTTCCATACTCAAAACGATGCGCGTATCATAATTTTTCACTAATTAGTTCTAAAACATTTTCATTGACTCGAAAAGTACACCAGAGAAAATGACAACACATTTTTTATAATATAGTGCTCCAAACAAAACAAATAACTACCAACTTTTGAACAATTCAAGAATTTATCAGAAAATAAATACAATTAATGGTTAATATAAAATATATGACGTTTTGGATCTTTATCTAAATTCATTTATTGTAAAACTGAATTTGTATGTATTTTTTAAAAAGTGCATTGTATAGAGCATTTTATTACAACAATAAAATTTACACAAAATAAAAATAGTATTGAAATAACCATGAAGGCCAACATTCTAAACAAAATTACAAAACATTACTTTTACTGTTGTCTATAATAACTGGTATAAATTTCAACAACATATCTTCTATTGAGGATTTTCCAATTTTTCACTATTTCTTCTAGCAATGTATTATCATTTTATAATTACTAAGGTGTTCAAAGCACTAAAGCGAAACCAGCTCAATCGATGGCGTTGGAACGAATTTTCTCAGGGATCTCCTGTTTCCCCCGTCATCTCATTCCACCAGTGCTCTATCTTCATCTCATATCATCGTCACAGCCTGCGGTGCCGCTTGTAGTAAAATAGGGAGTTAAACACTACACTACACTACACACACACACACACACACACACACACACACACACACACACACACACACACACACAAGAACTCTGCTCCAGCGAGTGAAGTTGCGGTCTATTATATCATCCAATAGGAATCTATTGATCCCAATTTCGCAGATTCAAACCTGACTCAGACCGATGGTTTTTAAGTATGCTTAAAAAAGCGCCAGCTCCATACCAGAAGATTTACTGCATGTAAAATACCACCCACGAGACAAAATTCCAGCACACGGACAAAAAACTTTCGGAGTCAACATTCAAATGTTTAAGCGGAAGTTTAAGTACATTTGGACGTTCTATACGAGCTGTTGCCAAAGAAACACATTTGATATATTACATTCCCTACCCACTAGCTTGTACAAAGTATTTTTAATAAAGTTTTCTTTGACCACCTCAAGTTAATTCAGATATGATTATGACGACAACGTTTCGACGAGAAGCTTAATACCTGGACCATTGAAAACTTTTGTGTCTCTGCTCCTCATGGGGCGCTCTCCAAGGGAAGAAGAGTTGCGTTACCTGAGGAGAGACGATAGCAGAGGGCAGGATAAAACTCACTCTTGGGGTGTTGTCTTGTACAAAAGGCTCTGCTCACTCCTGTGGGCTTATACAACCTATGCGGGGGGGGGGGGGGGGGTAGCGCAGGAACCATAAGGACGAAGATTTAAGAGAGCAAATTCCTATCATGCACGCCGAAACCTTCTCCGACACTTAGAAACCTGAATCAGCCAAGCAGGTTGAAATATTAACTGAAGTGAGAAGTTAGGCGAAACTTAGGAAGTTGAACCTGCGATCTACTGATCTGATTTATAACCGAGATGAACGTTTGAAGAACGTTTCATGATACTTTCTTCTAGGTGCAAGGGTGCTAAGGAAAACTGAAATGATAGTCACATGTTTAAAAGCTAAACATTAATTGCTCTTCGCATAATATTCGAGAAAAAATTAAATAGTGTCAATATTTTAAAAGATGAAACAATGTTTGCAAATTCAAACCAACAGTAGTGAACTACAATTTTTGTGCCATATCTTTTTTTCTTTCTCTTGTGATTTATCTGTTATACTAAATTATACTGCTGAATGAAGAAAACTTTATTCGCGGAAATTTTAAGATATTTATTTTAAACTATGTAAATATCTTAAATATAGGTCCTCTCAACAAACGCACGCACCCCGCGTACCGGTGCCTTTTGTATTCAAGGGGGCAAGAAACATGTATTTTCAATGAAATCTGGACGTGGTGTTTTCGTATTGCATACAATAAATACCTCTTCCCATCTAGTATACTATAAATAGGGAGTAGAAAAAGACGCACGTTGGCATAAGAACTATTAAAAGTTTATTTCACTATTCTGTATGCTTTAATAAGCCTTACATTTCAGCAGAGTAAATTTGTTTCTATCTTGTATGGTTTTCCAGCTATGCAAAATTAAACAAATACAATATAGATTAGTAGAATTTCACAAAATATTCAACCAATTCAGTGTGTACATCTGGTTCTTCATGTAATACCTCAAACATAGGATATTGAAACAAAATCTTGAGAGCTGTTTCTGATGGGGGGGGGGGGATGCTAACAAATATTTTTATTTAGTAAAGGTTGTCGTGGAAATTGCGAGTTGTAATCATTTCCGTATTGCATTCTTGAAGCATGTTACTTGATGCTATTCCTACTTGAAGTTCGCTATTCATCAAGGCTTTGTTTACAAGATGATTTATTTTATTTACGTCCTCCAAAGTTAAGTCATATCGGACGATGAATGAAATGAGTGAAGGGATGCTCAAATGAGTCCGGGGTGCATGGAGCTTAGAGTTACCCAACATTCGTCTTTAGAGATAAGGGAAAACTCCGAGGAAAACCCTTATCCAAGTAACACCTTGACCGAGATACGAACCCGGAACCTCTTGAACTTGAGGCATACACGCTACCGAGACGGGCTTCGTTTTCGAGAGGTGCTATTGTTTCTTGCAGTCTTCCAAAAGAATGGAATTTTTCAGCGCCCAGTGTTTCGGTATTAAGGTATCGCTGTGTCCTTTGTAACTTCAACGAAAGTATAAGGAAAGTACTTATGTTTACTTCAATCAATCTAAAGCAGAATGAGTCTTAGTAAGAATACTTAGTAGACGACATATAAAAATAGAGCTAGCAGAAAATGTGGTGTGAATATAACTTATCAAAATTGTTCACTCTGCTCGGTTCTTTACACATTTACCTTTATTTCATTGTTCAGTGTTTCACAATTCACAGTATGTACGTACTAGGTTTGCTCTTCATATACCGTCAGGATAATGTTGGCAATTTACCACAGTTTTGTACCGATTCAATACTCACAGAAATTACAGTTCTTTTGGTTTTAGCTAGTTCCAATTTGCTGACGCGACAGAAAGAAGTATTTAAATGTATTCATGCGAATTGACCCTGGAGAAGCCTCGACGCGACATCAAAATGTTAAGTCCCAAAAGGACTTTCTTTAGTGTTGGTAAAGACATCGAAATGCATTGTTTATTGGTGAGAACAAATAAAGGCGAGATGAGGAAACCCAAGATTTTGCAACATTAGCAATAGTCAAATAGCTTTGTTTACTGTCATCCACAGTTGTGAAGCTGTTAGCTCGTAAACAACAAAGAGCAACTTGTGAGGGTTTTCTTCAAACCTCGGGACAGCATATACGAATGACCTTACTCACCAATTAAGTTGGCACAAAAGGGACCAGAAAATGATAGCAGGTCCCACAGTGGCAGGAAGTGAGAACAAAGAATGGAATCCATGT
The DNA here is from genome assembly GCA_030765055.1 of Mantis religiosa. Lineage (NCBI taxonomy): Eukaryota > Metazoa > Arthropoda > Insecta > Mantodea > Mantidae > Mantis > Mantis religiosa. The sequence continues at coordinate 84,821,247 of CM060947.1, forward strand.
TTGTTGGCTACCCAAGCTTTGAGATAGCTCTTAGTGGAAGATTCCAAATACCTTTTCAGGTTCGTTTAGAGCTCCTCCAAGGGCAAGGACGATGGGGGAGGAATCCTCCTCTACCCTACCTATGTCTTTCATTCCATTGTTCAACTTTATTCTCCGCGTGTTACTTCCAGGCCAACTGAACTCAGGTCGTATAGCTGTCGAGATAATTCACCGTCCCCCCCCCCCCCATACACACTGCTTTCAACCATTTAAAAAAGGTAAAAGACACGAGCAGAGAGCTTATATAGTGTCTACAGTGGTCAGTGAACGTTTCTGTTATATTCACAACTAGTCCGACCGTAAATTTAAACATATTTTGGTAATAATAATATTAATAATACTGATTATTTGCCATTATATTTGATTAGAAGGTTCAGCATTGCCAAAAAATTAGCAAAACAAAATAAAACAATAGGTTAGCACATTTATACAATAATTCATCATTTGTATATTTGTGTACTTGTGTAGTGAGATACTTTGAGACTTCTTGAATAAAAAATCTAGATTTTAAAAAAGGACTGTGTAAGTATATGAATATGCAGGCGTCGTCTTCTGTTAACAGCATAACTCTAAAACAAAATAAGTGGCTTAAATTTTAAATTATGTGTCCTTCTAAACATATGATAAATAAAATTCATGCAGCCAAAATTACAGTTTAAATGGTTTCTGAAATGTGTGATTTTCTCAAAAATGTCTCTTTTAACGATTTTGATTGTAAAAGCATTTAAATCATAAATGAAAAGTATATCTGGAAATAGCTTGTGAAGTCCTTATCATTTGGAAGGAACTTTGTATAACCTGTAAATGTTAAGCGATATACGAAAATGTAGTTCATGCAGTTTATTTTAATTTATCGGTGTCATAAGCTATTTCAAGTTAGTCGTCAATACTTTATCATTCTTTAGAGGTCCTTTAGTTATTCAATTGTTTTACGCAGCTGCATTAAAGACTAATGAACATAAGACCGGAATATAGCGTCCAGTTGTTGTGTGTGTATATATATAGTCATGCAAAAGTAACACAAGCTATTTTACGGCATACTTCAACTGAGTCGTATTAGCTTTTCGTCCAGATACACTTCTAAGAGTTTATACTCAACCATCTATACAATATATTCATTATTGAATTTTACCGTTAGCTTTCGCTATATTTGCTAAGATGATATATAAAATATAACTTCCGGCTTACTGTATTTAGTTTAAAATTGTACGTACATCCTATAACCGTTTTTAAAGATGTTAAACTAAATGTTATAATATTTTTCCGCTTGATAAAAGCTTAATAAAAGCGTTCTCAAAAGCTATTATGGAATAACAAAATACATGAAGTGATAAGGGAACGTGGGCTTTCACGGTCGGAGTTAGTATACAAGGGTGGGTCAAAAAGTGATGCCTCCTATTTCTTTTTCCTTAAATAAGTAATTTATGTGAAAACTTTGAATTTGGGCAATTCCTCAAACCTTCTTCTCCAATCCCCTGCAGTAGTAACTTCCTAAGTCAACAGGTGGCAGCACTGCATCTTTTTGCAAAATGGCTGACATCGACATTCGTACTAGACAGCGTTCTGTGATTGAATTTTTGACTGCGGAAGGTGAAACGCCAATTCGCATTCACGAAAGGCTAAAAAGTGTGTATGGTGATGCAACGGTGGATGTCAGCACTGTTAGACGATGGGTTCGTCGCTGTAACGAAGCTGAAGGGCAAACACTTTGGCAGATGAAAAGCGAAGCGGCAGGCCGGTGACTGCAGTGACTGCATGCAACATTCAGCGAGTCGACATCATTCGTGGTGATCGCCGGGTAACAACAGGTGAATTGTGTCGCATTACCTCCCTCAGTAAAGGCAGTGTGATGATTATTCAACAACTGGGTTACTCAAAAATTTGTTCACGTTGGATACCAAGAATGTTAATTGCCCAAAACAAAGAAACAAGGAAAACAATAGCCTCCGAACACTTGCAGCGCTTCAATTTGGAGGGAGAGGAGTTTCTGGAAAAAATTGTTACTGGTGACGTTCATTTCTTTGAACCTGAATCAAAGAGGCAGTCAATGGAATGGCATCACACGTCACCGAAGAAAACGAAACTCAAAACTCAGCGATCGGCAGGGAAAGTTATGTCGACAGTGTTTTGGGATGCAGAGGATGTGCTTATGATTGATTTTTTGGAGCAGGGATGCACAATAAATTCTGTCCAATTCGTCAGAACTCTCAAAAAGCTGAAAGCACGTGTTCGCTGAGTTCGCCCAACAAAAACATTGGCGGATGTTCTTCTTTTGCATGACAATGCAAGGCTACACACCAGCCGTTACACCACTGCAAAAATTGAGAAATTGGGATGGCAAGTCTTACCTCACCCCCCCTACAGCCCTGACCTGGCACCATCAGACTTTCATCTGTTCGGGCCACTAAAGGAAGCTCATCGTGGGATTCATTTTGAAGATGAGGAGGCTGTGAATACGTCCGTGCGTCAATGGCTTAGGAAGCAAGACCGTGTGTTTTACACACTGGAATACATGCCCTAGTTAAAAGGTGGACCAAAACTGTGGAAAAGGACGGAGATTATATTGAATAGTGACAAATTAATCGTTAATGTTGTAGTTTTTAAGCTATGTAAATTGAATTCAATTTTCTTGGCAATTAAACCAGAAAAAACAATAGGAGGCATTACTTTTTGACCCACCCTCGTAATTGAAAGTTTTTTCCGAGTTGCTTTGCTGTGGTATGCTGCTGACAGATATTCTCCCACCCATAACTGCACTAAAACTCTGTTTCTAAAACCATAAACATTACATGGTTTGGCGGGAAAAGACGACTTTAGAGACACGGGTTGGCAAATGCGTACACTATTTCGAAAATCTCATCAGAATCAAATTGAACTATTGCAAATTTAAAACTATACCGTCAAGTTATTCCATATTTGTATTGGTCTAAAGAAGATTGCTATTAATGAAGTACCCAATTGCATCATAGAAGCTTCCCCAAGGTGCCCTTCTCTTTAACTCAGGACGTCTGTCAATGTTTCAATAAAACGAAAGCCATGTCACTTGTTCCTCATTCCTGTTTTAGTTCCTTACAAACAAAAGTGCTGGCGAAGAAGAAAACTTCCGTTAAGATAAAACTACCGTTAAGATAAAACTATCTCGAACTCCAAATTATTATATTTCTGAACTCAGATCACGTGGTCTTAACTTTGGTATATTTTAGCTTAGTTTTTGAACTGGGGTGGCGGTACGTCAACGGACCCTCAGGGAGCTAAACGAGTGTATTGGCCAATTATCCCCACGCACTGTGTTGACCATAAATTGCTCATAATTACGACATCACCCTACTAATTTCTGTACTTAACTGGTTTTGTATTCACCTTATCGACATATAGGATGCCTCGTAAATTTCCCCATCTACCTCCACGTGGCAGAAACAGAATTTGGTGATGAGTGGACCTCCTTGGACAGGCCATGTCTTAAGGTTAGACTGCCTCAAATATAACGTTTACAGTAATATGCGATTTTAAATAACAGATCATACACAACTCAATATTTTTATTGTACTAATATATTAACATATATCTCATACTTTTAAATATTATAACTGTTGTAATATCTGGGATGGGAAAGGGATAACAGGTAACTTTTGAGACCAGAGTCGGATATATCCGAAGAAAGGGTTGAGAATTTGTCAGTTGCTGTTATGAACAGAGGAACAATCTCTCTTTAATTACACGCAGGTTGGCGAAATTTTCGCAATTGCTTGGTGGGATACAAATTCGTTTTTCAATGTAACTCAGCAATCAAATAAGAATTATTGAGATATATAGATTGTTTAAAAGTCGTAGTGGAGTGCTCCTACTGATTTTATTGTTAATTGTTTTGAAAGACCGAGTCATACGGATTACGAGCACTTCTATGAGGCGACCAGTGTATTAAAATTCTAAATTCTACAGTTCTTTTCTAATTATTTTAAACTTTTTGCAGCATAATACTCATATCTCACATAAGATACACTTATGCCCGATTGCACCAACAGATGTTAAAATCGACGTTAACAAATGTAACGTAACAATTGTAACAGCGCTAACAAAGCTGTTAAATTTCTTGCATTCCACCAACCTGTTTTCGGAAAATGTTAACAAACACGTGTTAACGCCAAGAAACTTGTAAATATTACAGCTATAGAAGGCTGTGGATGAGTCGTATTATTTTCTGAACGTACTGCGATGCGTTTTTGTTTTCATTTTCGTCTGCATATCAGTCTGCACATGGCTAGAAAAATGGCGAATAAACAAAATCGTAAACAAAAGCCGTAAAACAAATTTCTCATCGATGGAGAAAGTATTGTTAATTGAATTGGTGACGATGTATAAGGATATCGTGGAAAATAGGACGGATGCGGTGAATGTAAAAGAGAAAGATGTCACGTGGGAAAAAATTGGAAACTAATTTAATTCAAATGCACGTGTCGTTACTAGAAACACGAAACGTGTTACGTAAATTTAAAATGAGGTGCGAAGAAGTACAAGTGACGAGTGACTTGAACTTTTCAAGACGGAAGGTGGATAGTGTATTATCTACTTAATTCAGTGAATTATAAAATCGCAAAGTTATTAATACTTGATGCAAAGGCGAGATCGGCATATTCCTTTCGATGCATGTTCTATCCTCTCTTCCGCAGTAACCTTCATAGCAAACTGTTTGGATACTCTTTACCTCTGTAGAAAATGTTCTTCTGATAGCTCCTCAGAATAATTTCTCGTCATAGGCCGTACTCTATTACGAATGTCATTTAGACAGTCTTAAATATACCAAATCGACATCAACAGCTGAGTTCATGCTCGCCATCTTGACTATTTACAATTGTTAAGGACTTAACATCAGAAATTTGACCTGTTAGTTTAACAAGAGATTTAACACGAGTGCTAACCTAACCACCTTGTTGGTGTTAGCAATTTTTGTTATAACTATTGTTAAATCCGTGTTAAGTCTTAACATCGGTTGGTGAAATCGGCCATTTGAATTTTAAACCTTCCAAGTATATGATCCCAAGAAAATATTTTTTTAAAGCATATGCAGTTGTATTGCTTCTAAATGCCCTGTTGTAGAACACCTTATAAATGTAACAGCAACGGAATAACAACTCCTTTCCATTAAGATTTTCATGTAAACATAAATTTATTTATTTATCAATTTCTTTGTGTACATCCTCAAACGTTAAGTTATTCCGATTCATGAAATGAGTGAAATGATGCTCAAGAGTCATGGAGCTTAGAGTTACCCAACATTCACCTTTCAGGATAATAGAAAACCCAGGAAAAGGCTTTATCGAGCTAACTCACCCTGACCGAGATTCGATCACGGGACCTATTGAACGTGAGGCAGACACACTACCATCTACGCTACCGAGGTGGGCATTAACATAAATGCTGAAAGTTATAATTGACATAAAACAGATATTACATTCAGGAGAATGGAACCGTACAACTCAAATTGTAACCACTAAGTCAATTGACATAGGCACCTGCTTCTCAGAAACAATCTTTTAAGCTCTTGTTGAAGAATACAATGTAAGGGTGCTCGTTACCCAAAATAACGAAATACAAAATAAATGGTCAAAATTTGCATATTAATGGACTACGCCTTTCAAAATTAATAGCGTTTAAATGTCATTTAGTGGCATTTAAATGACCAAAAACAAGGAAATCGTTCTGGATATAAACGTAAGTATAAGGATATCAAGTATGCATAAAATAAAATTGCTTTGTAAAAATTTGATCTGCCTTTTGACCTGAAAGTGCTAAATGCTATATATGTTTTATAAACATAGATAGAGAGTTATTTTTGTGCAACCCAAATACTTCAGAATGGCTTGCTTTAAATTTTCAATTGAGGCAGTTTTATTGTGATAAAGAAATAAATTGTGTTTCCATTAGTGTTTTAATGGTTATCCCATGTAGATTAATATAAAAATATAAAATTGCATTAAAAAATGTGTATTGAATTAGAAAATGTTTGGAGTGTTATAACCTTCGTGTATGATCGTGAACAGAAACAAAATGCTGCAAGAGTTAAGAGAGAAAGTGATTAAAGCAAGTGACATAGTCACGACGTGTATTAAGAAAACACGATTCATGTATCTCAACCGGGTTTATTAATTGGTAGGTAAAGTGCACCTTCAAGTTATCAACTTGTTTGTTATATCAATTTGGCCTGTAAATTTGCACTATTCATTAACATTATCAAGAAAAGATAGCACACTTTTTGTATACAAAACTAAATCTCTAAACTTGGTTAATCCTTTCTTACCTTACCAACCACGTATAGTAAGCGTACTCCCTCACAAAAATTATGTCGACATTTTACCGGAGACATATCTCGTAAGCCTAAACACCAAAAGGTAGTTTTTCTACTGTATGTGTCCGTGCGTGCAAAATGAATTTTTAATACAAAATTTGGTATTTAAGTTCTCCTTCTAAGAATTCGTAAACCCCAAGTTAGCTTTCACGAGGAAATGTTTTCATTGGTTTCAAGTTTTTCAAAAATGGTGTTATAATACCAAGTGTACGTGAAAATGAAATGTTTATCTTGAATTTTTGGGGTATGGCCTCTGAAGTCCTCTTCGCTATCAATGACCTCTGTATAGGTAATACGTAAACGCTAAGGGATAATCGAAATTTTGCTACATAAAATTTTATATCTCATTAAAGCACACATAAATAAGCATATATATATATACATAAAGCATATATATAAGCATAAAAATATATCTCATTAAACTTACTCATGTAATATATATATACACATTTGGAGTTAAATATTTCCAAATATTCATTGTTATTGGTTTGAATTTTGCAATGCTTATACTTTAATGAAATGGAAAGTCATTCTTTTTTCTTCTTTTCTGTTCTTTTCTCTTTTTTTCCTTACCTTGATTGTGCAAAGAAGTTGGAGTGTCAAAGACAAAATAGGCAACAAATCTTAAATTACCTATTTGATATAATTTAAACATACTATATTCCTCTAACTTGTTATAGGACATTTCTACAAATCTGCATCTCTAAATTTTCAGAAAGTACCACAGTAATATTTGGAAACACCTTTAGATTTAATTAAGATCTAATTTAGGAATTTTAAATTTCAAACCTATGAAATCACATTTAGTTGAATATTGTCCTTACAGTGGAAAGTTATTCTGTATTATCTGAACTGATGAAGTAGACATATAAGGATCTATGTCATGATGAATTTGTCCATACTATTCATTAATGTCAAAATCTGGAAAGATATGCTCAATGATTAGAACTCGGAGTGTCCGGTAGAGAAAGTTTTATTTTCTAAGCAACTGAAATAAATCGGTAGTCTCTGAATTGTGCAGTACATTAGGGAGTATTTTTACCTTCTCTACTGCACAGATAGTAGGTAGAGAAGGTATTGCACATTCAATATCTGGATTTAATTAGAAATACAATTTTGAGGTGCGCTAATAAAAAATTGGAAAAAGAGCCATGTGTGAATGTGTCTGCACACAGCATAGTTAATGAAACCAAAAGATGGCTAAATACTAAACTTTGTATTTAGGGTCAGCCTTTACCAAGCATGCGACCTGAAGATTTTCAGGACAATCCACCACCGTAACGGAGCGGTAAGGCTCAGGCGGTTTGTCCAGGTTCGATTCCCGTGGCCTGTCTACCTGGCACATGGGTTTTTCAAAGGTTTCGCGGGACGGCAGGTGAATGTTGCATAGGTTGACTAAATTCCCCGAATTTTCTGAACTTCCATTTCATCTCCATTATCAACTCACATCGTCTCTCATCTGGTGGTCTCTTTCAGGATAGAAGTGTCTCGACGTTGCATTGCAGGATGATATGCTCGTAGTAAACACTTCCTCCTCCAGTACGACGGTCTCAGGGCCGGCCTGGAGGGCCCTTTAAGGGCCACGATCAGTGGCACGCCGGCAGAACTGCCCTGCCAACTGGTAAAAGTGTAGGGAGCCTGCCCTCTGCACTGTAGTGACTCCTTGGGACGGCCGCCCTCTGTGTCCTCTCGCCTCATCCTTCATCCCGCGGATGCCTCACTTGGGGCATAGGTACAATAAATCAAGACTGGTCGCAGTGCCAAGTCCCCTCTATTCCATAATCCAATCCACATTATCCCTTACAAGGAACATATTTCAAAATGATATGGTACCTATGATTTGATTAAACTACTACACGTTTAAGGCATTTAATGACATAAAATGTGTATGTTGAATTGTCTACGAATATCCTGTCAAATCTTTTTCATTATGAATGACTATTACATAACTGGTAGACAAACCTTACTGCAAAAAGTACGTAAATCTATTAAGACACAGCATCTATGCCAAATACGTGGAGCTATTTCAAATGCATTCTTATATTGGCTTGAATTTTCAAATACTTATGCTTTTCTCACCACAATTAGGATATTTTTCAGCATATGATTGTGAACAAGTACCATTCAGATCGCAAACTGCCCTATTTCTCCCTCTTCTGTAACGCTATGTTCTCACTGCCATGTCGCTAATGTGGTGTAGTTCAAAGATTTACTGTAATTTCACTTTCTTCGCGAAGCAGCAACGTATTAAAATATGCACGGTGGCATAACCTGGTTCACTTGCTAGGGAGTTGAACACAATACCTCTCTAGACCTTTGCAGTGACACACTCATTTTATATCAATAATCTTTGGAGAATATCACCAGAAATGGGTTCACTAATGGATTTACTCGCAAACACGCTGGTTTATACAACCATCTAAACCTTACACAGAACATCTTGGAATATTATGGTAGCAGTGAGAAGAGAAACTTTCACAAGAGATCTCCAACTTCTCTGCACCGAAATTCCGACAAGCTCAGGACATAACCGCTGCGTTTCAGTATCAAGATTTTATCGAAGATAATAGTTTCAATAATTGCGTATGTGTGTGAATAGCACTTAGAATAAATAACAAAATTGCGAGAAAATAGCTACCAGAGTCGACGAATAAAAAGAACCACGCATTGTGGTGCTAACATGTGAAAGGAAAAATAATTAACAAGTGAGTTGTTCATCCAACTCTTGCGCAATTTTCTTATAAATCAACAATCCGCCGCATTGCTGCACGCTGTATCAGTTATCTTTGGGTATATGGACGACAGGGTATCCGAATTTCGGAGCCCACCTATTAACATTATTATTGGTCCACGTATACAAGTTCATTACAAAACCACTCTTAATTTGTTTTATGAAGTAAAGGTGCACCCTGACAACGTACCACGTAAGCTCATGCCCGCCTAGGTGGCGTAGATGGTCGCGTGCCTGCCTCACGTTCAAGAGGTCCCGACTTCGAATCTCGGTCAGGTTGAGCTACCTGGATAAGGTTTTTTCCGGGGATTTCCCTTATCCTTAAAGACAAATGCCGGGTAGCTCTAAGCTCCATGGATACTGTATACATTTGAGCATCATTTCACCCATTTCATTTACCATCCGATATGCTGGAGGACGTAAATTTAAAAAAAAAAAAATAATGAAGAGGATTCATATTGATATATTGTATCTGTTATTGCCACGAAGTTTGCTGAGCTTTTGAGCTGTTTAATTACTTTTCAACGAACTCCATGATGGCAGCATTCTTCCTTACAGTGTATAAAAAGTGTTATTTGTAACTCTCACATTATTTCATCTATTATTTTCACACCTACTTCATAGTTATTCCTATAAAACTGCGTTACCACCTAACAGTTTGTTTTAACCTGTAACATAATTCTTGGGCAATACATGTAATGTTCTACCAAAAATAGTTTTTTATGTTAATACCTTTTAGTTTGAAAACAAAGATTCACTAGAGGTATATTTAGAAAAAAATTAACATTACCTTTGTTTTTTATTTTAAACTTCAAACTGAAACTAAGTTCACTTTTTTCTCGGGCACCTAGTCAGGTGAAAAGATGATTAGATATCAACATTTCGGGAGTGTACATTTCTCCCATCATCAGGATATTTATAAAATGTTATAACCACAAATGAAATACTGGATATAACACAACTATAAACAAAGACAAAACACTATCAAAATTCGCATTACTGAACAAAAGACTGTTTTCAGTAAATTAAATGCAGGTCAGGAGATGGCGTGAGTATAGAAAATTTTGTCAAAGAAACGTAACTACTTAACTTGATTATCAGCTGTATCTTTGCTTCTTAATTCGACGGATTTCCATTTTAAGGCTGGTTTCCAAGAGGAGCTGAACTGAAATCCAGCATCACGATTAAGCATGCTCCTTTCAGAGGAAAGTCTTATAAATATCCTGATGATAAGAGATATACACTCCCGAAACGTTGGTATCTAATCATCTTTTCACCTGGCTGGCTGCCCGAGAAGAAAGTGAGCGTATTCGTCGCCAGGAAAGCTTCAGGTCTTATTTTGAAACTAAGTTGATTACATAAATAAACATTTTTGTGTTTATCTAACATTCAGTTGCTGAGATATAGGGTCCATAGATAATGATATACGTCTTACACGCAATTTTTTAATGCTTACCTGGTCTACTGCTTGATTTTCAATAATGTATAAACAAACAAAATCGAAAATTCAATATTCATGCAATAGTTACTGTTAAATTATGAGACAAATATTTTCCATTCTTATTATTTAACATTTTTGTTAATGAAGAAATAGGTGCGAAAATGGTTGTACTCCGTAGGGATATATGTTTTATATTTTTTAACTGGAACAACGTCACTGAAAAATGAAAAATGAAAATATTAGATTTCCTATTCTCTATACTCTTTAAGGAATACAGGCAAAGGTTTCCATGACAGTTTCCTACTTCAATATCTTGCATATATAAAAATAGCTTTGTATTATGTTTTCTTTATGATAGACACATCTCTTTTGTCACCTTCATTCTTCTCTCTTTTGTATAATTTTATATAACTAGGATACCATAAGAAGCAGATTTAAGCAAACACAAGTATGCTATGTAATCAGTGTTATGGTTTCGAAGGCTATAACGAAATATTTGATTTGTGAGTATTCAATATTTCACCTCCAAAATGCCAGTTGAATATCTTCCTAATGGATAGTCGCACCCAGGGTGTACAGATTACGTCAGGAAACCAAAGAACCACCTATCCAGCCCAAAATTCATGTTGGCTAATACGTGACAATCCAGCACCGTAATGGGGAAGAGCACCGTCCTGTATTAACACTTCGGCCGATGACCCTCTGCCCATACGCCTCTCCGTTTCATTAATCTTCTCCGTCCCTTGTTCATTGCTACCGAGAATCAGTGACCGTTTCCGTCGACTAGTATCTGAAACGCTACTTAGTCGCTTCTCCATTTACATAAAAAGTTCACCTCGACGTAGAACTACACATCTTTCATCTAGAGTTAACATCATTCTTCAACTGTAACGAAAAACGTGAGCTATGCTTAGTGACGCAGTGATGTAGGAAATGCCAGGTTACAAATTCTGGAGGCTGTGGTATGTTACAGCCTTTCAGAACACCTGCGGTTTGTTTTTGTTACTTTGAAACAAACCCACGATGTTTGAATGAAGCCGTTTGCTCTACTTGATTACTCCTTAATACCAATAACAACAGTTACGTGTTCTCCTTAGGATGTCACTGTTTTCCTTTAAGTGGTGGACATTTTATCATTATAAAACACCTAACAAAAAAGAAAAAAAAAGTGAACTTCCAAGATGAGCATCAAAAGGTTAGCGTAAAAATATATTTTGTCTTAATATTAACATAGTTTCCTTCACCATTAACGTTTATTTTAAAATTTCTACAGAATATCTTACAAATATAATTTTATCTACATGTTATTTAATCAAGATAGTCTTTCACAAATATATATTTATTACCTATATTTGTATACACGATGGGTATACTTAAGTTGGTTTGACAGTCGTATCTTTCAAAAATGGGTCGATGTATGCTGATTTTCATTTTCCCCTCTGCATGAATACCAATAACAAACGAGTTATATTCGACACTAAAATCAGTGTTGAACTATTAAAGAATTTAAAACAATGAATCTTTCGAAAGAATAAGTAAGAAAGTAATTATTTGACAAAAAACTTGCTTTACGTGGAATCTTATATTTTTAATTTTATCAAGAAATCTCTAAAGATTTCAGTTATGATTAAGACATTTCCCGACTAATGAAAATATGAATATTTTGAAAATATGTTGTGAAGTTTTTTTCCCCTTCGTTCCATTTATACCCCGCATTTAACTCCATTGGTCATATCGGCGACCGTTCTCCTTTTTGGAACATACTGAAAGTGTTAACTCGTTATCTTTGGTTTTTAATCATTAGATCACGCACACATTCACACTCTCATTCATACTTCCAGACTCTGGGGAAGCCGGGAATCGAACCCAGGACTTCTAGCACGGCAGGCAGGTGCTCTACCGACTGAGCTACGGGGCCAGCAATTGTGAAGTTCTTTTAATTTCAAATGAGTTTTGTATAATTGTGAAGCGGTAATGAACAGAAAATGTGTATTACATTCATATATCTTTTTTCTAGCCATTCAGATATTGTTAGAGAAACTTATTACTCTATTTCTGTTATTCAAGATAAAAATTTGCCGTAGGTACAATGGTAAGTGGACACAGTAGGCTTAGATAAATTTGAGAGCTAGTCACAGTGAGATGGTTTTGAAATTCAATTCTCTTTGCATGTCCTGGAGAAAAAGAGACGAATAATAACTTACCATTTGAGAATAGTAGGTACTTAAGTTATTTGAAAATTCAAAATAGTGAAAAATGAAGAGAGCTTCAGAGGCTACTCCCAGAAAATTCAAGTTATACCGTTCATTTCTCCTGAAATCTTATATTTATGGCATTATAATCAAAATCGTTAAAGCCATTTTTAAGAAAATAAAACGTTTCGAAAAAGTTTCCTTGTAAAGGGTAGTGTGAAGTGGGGTGGATAATTTCGTGAAAATGGCGTCGCATTCCTGGAAGATGCTGAACTTAAATTATCTATTATAACACCACCACACACACACACACACACACACACACACACACACACACACACACACACACACACACACACACACACACACCACACACCACACACACCACACACATACATAGGACGTCTTTCAAAGATATGGCTGCACTCTCCTGTCTTTTTCTCCTCAGTACTATTTCTGACAAAACCCTTATTCATCTTTCTCCTTTCTTTAATCAATATAAACTTTTCCAGAAATTGTCGTATGGACAATTTTTTTTCTTGTAGATACGATGGTGTAGGGGAATACGGTATTCTTTAAGCAAGCTCCTGCGTATTGATTTTAAAATCCTATTCTTCTTTCATGACCAGGGAAAAAATCTGATGTTCCTATAGGTCCTTTACAGCACTCTCTATAATTTACTACTGTCTTACCTTTCAGTACTAGCTAAATTACATATTTATTTAGAGATACAAAGGAAACAGTCAAATTGAATGTTCAGAAACAGAACACATTACATATTCTGTTCCTACAATTGCGAGAAATAAATTTTGACAAGACTTTAAAACAATGGTGTATTGATCACATTTATCCTTCAATAACGGATATATTGGAAATCGCTGAAGCTACAGAAATGTATTTAAATTAATTTCTATTGTACATTTTTATGTACTTTAGTATGCTTTGTCTACCGTTTAACTTTTTCACTTATAGAGAATTAAGTACATAAAATTATTTTCAAAAGAACGGCTATTTTACAGGCTGTACTCAGGCCTGTTCTCAGAAAATTCTAGCTATGAATTTTGTTTTAAATGTAAATAGCTTGAATATATCGTGTTTAATCAAAATTGTTAGAACCATATTTAAGAATAGAAAGTATTTCGAAAAATAGTCCATGTAAAGCATAGTTTTTCTTTGGAGGATGCTCCTGAAAGCCTTTGCGTGCCATATTTGAAACATATTTAACTTAAACGCCAAGTTTGATATATCCAACATTTTCTTTTGGCTTATGATGTTCATAAATTCACGAAGACACTAATATAAATTGAGTTTTTATTTATAAGTGTTTTTAATACCATAGTTATGCAGTATGAAAGACCATTTAATTTTGCTCAGATGTCTCTTTATCAACCTTGACGTTATTTTATGTCATAAATCCACTGGCTTTACTTTCCTTGCGAAGGAAACCATGCTAAAGACTTTTACGCCCGAAAAATTCCAGGGCTATCCGCCAAGTTTGAAGCTTTTACAAAAAGTTTCTGTTGGACTCAGAATATGTATTTTCCACTAAAATCTCGGTATCTTATTCTTGGGTGGAATACAACGCAGTCTATCTTTTATGTAAGGTATATGGTGAAGGTAACATTTACAATACCAAACATATAATCATTCTTAAGTTACAAATTTAAGGGAAATAACTGCGAATATATTTTGTATGGGATTAACAATTTCCATATATTTTTTGTCACTGACCATCTCTGAAAACTTTTAGTTTAACATGAGAAGTACGCCTTTGCGATGATAATTTGTAGAAGGGATATAAAATAATAGAGAAAGACAAGTAAATACAACGCATCAGATTGTTTTATGTAATCCACCAATATATATTTTATATTTATTACTTAGAATTAAATTTATTTTTCCATTCCATATATTGATTTGTAGTTATATAATCTACATCCAATTTTCTAATCATTTAACTTAGATTATCTTCTCTTCTGTCATTGTGAAAATAATCTGTCTTTCTAATTTGGATTCCCATATTTAGGTGTCCATAACTTTAGTGCCTGTGTAAAATATATTTTAAACAAGGTTGAGATTTTGCTTATCCTTATATTGAAGCTTTCACCATCTTAAATTCTTGTGAAGCACTCCTTCTGTTTTTTCTACCAATTTATATAAGCTTGAATTTTGTTTGGAAAGTCTGAGATTCTTGAAATTTCCTTTAAAGATACTTAAAGGTAAACCACTGTCAGATTTTATTTTAAAGGATTGCACGGTCAAGTAGTGCTTCAATTAATGCCCAATGATCTGCTACTCTTCCAACAAAATTCTAGGAAACAAAATTAATCACATTTAAATATGCACAAATAGAATGTAAAATTACCATCACCATACATTCCAGTTAATCTATTCAACTACATTGAACATCTAAAGTAGTGGCTCCCTATAACCGTGGTCAAAGATCATGAAGAAAATCCGCCACTTATAATTTCTATTTTGCATGGATATGTCGTACAATAAAGTATTTTGCTTCTGATATCATAGATTTAACGGGCCCAAATGACCTAGCTGTCGATGGGTTCTTAAACACTCTCTCACACCTAGCTTTGATGACATAATTTTCATTTCAAATTATCTTTATATTTTCCTTTGGAAATAGGAAATTACCTGAACTTTATCCAATTAAGCCGAATTATTAATATTTGGAAGAAAATAATTACTAAAATATGAGTACAGCACTATGTGACTAATGCAAAAAAGGTCATTGTACCTTCAATTTTAACGAAGGCTATAAAATAAAAGCACAAATTATCAAGACATTAGTCTCTTTAAACGGCATACAATGTATAAACTACGTAATAGAGAAGAGAAAAAGTTTCATTTAGGAACAACTTATATATTCGGATGAAAGCTTTTGATACATTTCCTAGAAATGAACTTTGAAATACACTCATACAATGAGTGTCTTTCAGAATATGTATAGATCAAATTTTATGAGTTTATACATTATGAAATGTATTCTCAGGGAACTCAATTCTAAGTTATCAATAGGCACCTAATTAAATCATATGAAAGCATACAGGTTCTTTGCTGAAACATATGTATAATAACTATCCCCCCAAAATATTTTCAATAAATTGATATATCTAGGAATATTAAGGTGTCAATTTAAACTGTTTTAAAACGAAGGTTCACTCTAAATTAAGTACAGTTTCCAAGCATAAAATGGAAAGCTTAAAATCCGAGGATTTTAAAGGCATTTAAAGGATGCATACTAACCAATAAATTAAGCACAATGAACGAAATTAAATATATTTCCTCTTGCCGGAAAAATTCATAAATATAGGAATGTAGAGATTAGTAATGCATGGATAGAAGCTTTCTAAAGCCATGAACTTTGCAGAATGAATAACATGAATAACTTGGGTTAATATGAAAGGAAAATGGGCCCGAAATAGAAGTAATATCGTTTGATGATGTTGACGATTACTATATTCGATTGGGAAGAAATTGCGAAAATGCTTCTTCAAAATGAAAAATGGAGAATAATTTCAAATTAACTGTGAAGGATAAATTCCTCTATTACTTAGAACTCTGAGGTCCTTTGCACTTCCCTAATCTCAGATTCTCTTTTAGAACGATTCCAAGGTCCTACAATAGATGTGTGTAAAGCAATAAACTTCCAAAATGCAGGGAAGATAAAATCTTAATGTAGGGCCTCTTAATTCTACGAAGCTCTTCACAGTCACATAAACTGTGAATGGCAGTTCCTTCTGTTTATTGCATCTCGAATTCCTCATTAAAATTTTCCATGACCTTTCAAAGGGGAATGTCCTGTCAGTAAGCCCTTCTAAATTTAATTTTTATACTTAAAGTTAGAATGGATCTCTGCATTGCTTGAATGTTGAGTCTTTGACTGTCGGCAAATGTGTACTCGATTTTATAATTAGACTGAAAACCACAACGAAGGTTTTCAAAACAGTACAGCAAACCCACCTCCCATCATGAGATTTACTCTACTTGGGGTATATATTCTCATGCTTCTGATTGGCTGAAGTTAGATAAGAATTGATGTCTAATAAGCAGGAGCAACGAACTCTACTCCAGGTTATAAAAGCTTCGTTGTCACTCCCGCTTTTATTCATTAGGAATCGATTCATATCACACCTTAGCCAATCAGAGACATAATAATATATTCCGCACATCATGTGATAGGAGCTGGTTTTACTTTACTGCTGTGGACACTTTAGTTGTATGCCAGTCTGTTTATAAGATGGTCTTACATATATGTTTGCTGTTGTAAAATGGATCAGGCTTTTTCATTTACTCCTGAGAAGACAGACTTAATGAAATGAGGCAGTTCTAGTGTTTTGGTAGCCTGCTTCACTTGAAAGGAATGTCATGTCCTTTATGCAAGGTATAGAGCGAATATTATTTCTTCAAAGTGGCCAAGCACGTACAACATTATTTAAGCAAGTGTTGCAACCTCCTGTGATGTTAAAAGGTTGTGGTTGGAGGCATTAATTCTCTGAGCGCTTAAAACGAATTCGTTAATGAGCAGCGGAACTTGATTTCACTTAAAATTATAAACCCATCACCTCGTACACAGAAGGCTAGAAGGTTATTAAAGAAAACCGTTTTCTCTCTCATTCACGCAGATGTCGGCGCAGTGACCTGAAGTAGAATCATCATCACCGTCATCATCATTATCGTGCACTTCATGGTTTAGGGCTATTAGACGTGTTCCGCTGAAAGTTGAACAGAAAATTTGGTTTCAAAGAATTTGATATTCATCATCTATTTCTCAGTTTTTAGATGCATATGTTAATTTGCGTGTCACGTGGATTTTTTTTTTCTCCGGATGACATCTGCACAGCATTAACGCCATTATCATAACCACCACCATAAGCGCCAGTATCTCCCTAAGACCTGTCGGTCTGTTCCATCCGCATTGGATTGGATTGTTCAGAGGGGATTCTGCACCTCGACCAGACTGGTCTTTTGTACCTATGCCCCAAGAGGGGCACCTTCGGGAGAGAGGATGAGGTGAAAGGAGACGGCGGGTGGCCAATCCTAAGGAGTCATTACAGCACATAGGGCAGGGTTCTTGTCTTCACTAAATAGAAACTCCCCGGGAGTCCAGGACAATCGTCATCCCACCTAACGTAGCCCCGAAACAGTCACGACGCCGTCCGGAGACCGGAGGCCGCCCCCCTCCCCCGCAAGCAAGGAAGACTCCAGGCAGGCTTGGACAACCGCCATCCCGCCAGCCGCGTTCCTTAATCGGCCCACTAGGCCGACTCGGAGACCGGAGTTCGTCCCGCCGGAGGAGAAAGTGTTTACTCACAGCAACTTTTGTTTTCTTTTCTAATTTAAGTCCTCCAACGTTAAGTCATATCGGACGATGAATGAAATGGGTGAAATGATGCTCAAATGAGCCCAGGGTCCATAGAGCTTAGAGTTACCCCACATTTGTCTTTCAGGATAAGGGAAAACCCCGGAAAAACCGTATCCAGGTAACTCACCCTGACAGAGATTCGAACTCGGGACCTCTTGAACGTGAGGCAGACACGCTACCACCACTCTACCAAGGCAGGCGTTTTTTCTCAGAGTATATCATCTTGCCATGCAGCGCCGAGGCTCCCTCGGACACTTCTACCCTGAAAGAAACCACCAGAGGAGAGAGATGATATGAATCAGGTGATATGAAATGATAATGGAAGTCAAACGGAGGGACAGGAAATTTGGGAGATGTAATTAACCTACCCCGCATTCGCCTAGCGACTCATGGCTCAGGTAGGTCGGCCACGGGAATCGAACCCGGGCCTCCCGAATGCGGGCTACATCACTAACATCTCTTCAACCTTTTGGACAATATTAGAAATCTATCTTCGGGAAATGATTCTCTCATTTTATTAAGTGTCCCATTTCTTTTGATAGTTTTTCTCATCTTGATTTATTTTTTCTATTTGAAGCTTCTTCTTATTTCTTCATTTCTTCTGTCTTCAAGACATTAAATTCCTGCTAGTAGTCGCGGAAATCAGTCCATTGTGTTAATCATGAACTAAAAATCTCTCTTTTTTTTTTTTTTTTTTTTTCAAATTTCTGGAACGAATTATTGGTTTACACGTTTAAACAACATTAACCAAGATTGTTATGCTTGTTTTTACGGAGTATCTGACAAATATACTGCGATTTGTCCACTTACCTAGTTTCAACGGAAATTTAGAATTAAAATCGAATTGCATATACCTTGTTCTTCACCTGCCTCCACCTATACGCCTTAAATATATTTCTAAGTATTGATTTGAATCTTAGGTAGTATAACATTCCATAAAGCTCAGATGTGTGAGTATTCGTACTAAGAATGCCTTAACTGCATACTAATGAATGCAGAGCATACGAGAATTCAATTTTTTCAAATCAGCGAGGAACGCAGAAAGTCTTTGTTGGAAAAATTAGGAATATTTCAGCCTCAAGTCTTATAAAGAGAATAAATTAGTGACTTTTCTGCCACGGTACAGTTATTGGAAGGAGAAAAATATATAAAAAAGCTTTCTGTTAAGACAGTATATGGCTAGTAGAATAATATTTTCATATAAAATGTGGCTTTATCTCACGTTTATCGCTTATATGGGCTTGGGAATTGAAAACAAAACAAAAACAGGCCTGAAATAACTGTAGTTTCATTCAAAGAAAATCTGGAGTAACGCAGAAGGCCAAACATGTTTTACCATGGAGAAATCCACATATTTGTCAAAGGAGTAGGTTAATTACAGTAGGAAAACCGTGAAATAAAATGAAATTCTTGTAGGCTATAATAAAGCGTCTAGTAGTAACGATTGACAGCCTCCATTATTTTCTGCTCAGACTAAAGCAAGAGCCAACTAGGGAAAGAAAAGGTATCTTCAGGAGACCTGCAATGATCGCTCGAAGCATCATGTGAGACAAAGCTTTTATTTTATGTCTCCCGTTTAGGAGAAGGTTTGGCTGTTAACGAATGACGACCACCGCCCACAAGGTGCTAACATCCAATGCATTGCAGACTCCTTGCAAGCACGCAAAGTGCTTTGTGTTGGCGTACTCCTCCAGTCAACACCAATAACAGTCACACGGTTGCATTCTTTATGTTATACTGTACCTAGCAGCAAACATTTTTAGGCGGGTAATTTTTGCTTTTGTATGAACAACTGCTTATGTTATCCTGAAAAAAAAAGAAAAACAAGCGTTGAGATTTTTTATTTACACTGAATGTTACAATTTGTAACGAATGTCGCTCTCTGTGTTAACTCAAAACAATTTTGAATAAACAGAAATATTTTTTCAAGTAAATCCTCCAGTTTTAAATTATCATTTAGATGAGAAGTATTTTACTTTTATTTTAAAAAAAAATGCCTAACACCACATACTTAACATATTTTCCTGATAAATTAATTACATCTTGAATTTCCAGGGAATAGCCTGTGTAGACTTCTTTATTTTGAATGAATTTTTTGTAAGTTTACATAATTGGAGTTATTAAGGCATTTAAAGTTAGGAGAAAATTGATACACCATAGGGTTTGGGCCATTTTTTTTAATCTTGTGTCACATCCTTAGAAGATACTTAAATACCAAGTTGGTAATTAACCGAATTTTCATTTTTGAGTTATGCTGTTCAGAGACACACACGTGTTTTCCAAACTTCTAATTTTTTTGATTCGTAAGAGACAAAACACGAATTTGATGAGAACACCTAATTGATAAGAATCAAAACACGAATTTTCACTGAAAACTGGATATTGAATTTTTGGATGGAATGCAATAGCACCTTCTCTACCTTTTTAATAAGTGCTGCGGCAAGCAAAAATTGATTTTTGTATATATTGCACATATTTTATCATTTTATTAAGAATAGATTGTGTAAATAAAGCATTAGCTAAATATATAATGTAGAAATGTGGTAAAAATTCGAGAATTGGGAATTAAATTATAAAAGACTCACTTTACCTTTGTCTTAAAAACGTGTTTTGAATTTTGATGTTACTTAAATTATATCTGCTGAACTGTAATCTAAATGTTTAAAATCGACTTCTTATAATTTGTTTGCAATGCCTGCACTGTCATCTCCGTTCATGGTTACTATGGATCACGTCCCTATTCATTGCTCAACTGTTCACATTCTGGTTCATTATGGACCAGCTTTAACAACCGAAAAGTTTGCGTGTTCATTTCCAAAGAGAGCATTGACTTCTTCCAGGGAAGCGAATGACATTTCGATTCTATTTTCCTTTCGTGATCTTGCAGCTTTCTCGCTTGACACAAGAACTGACAACACCTAGAGCATTCCAAATAAGCAAAAAAAGTTAAACCTTCTTCCTGATAGCCACAGTTAGCGAATACCTCAAGAAATGAGGCTGTCGTTACATTTCGATAATGATGTTTAGCTGGAAATAAGGTGAGGTATTTACATTAGGACAGGGTCCAAGGTTAACTAGTTTCGATATAAAAAGGTATGTCGTTTTGTAGCATCCATCAACAATTAGAAAAGAAAGACATGACATTCTTCACACCAGTTCACCTTATGCAAAGTACAATAACCCTGTTGTTTGGAGGCGACATTGAAGAAGCGGCTCAATCAAACTTAGGCTAACAGGTGATATTTTTGGACTGATTGTGACTCGCGAAAAGTTACTCATTCATTTCGTCAAAGCCCACCTGTATGGAGCTAAGAAATACTTCAGTAACACGTTAAAAGCTTTAGCAACATTATCGCACACATGAAAGGTTGAAGGAAGTTAAAGATCTTGTGCCTTTATGGTTAGTCCCGGAACTTTGCCGCACTAGTGGTGGTAGAGTAGGTGGGTGGTCTTGAAGTAAAACCACAAAACAACTAAGTAGAGAGCGCAGCTGTTCTGTCCTCCCGGAAACATAACAAAAGAGTGGCGATGTTTATTTTGCTCTTTATTCCCAATTCGCCTAGAATCTCTTGCATTCATGAGAAACTGTAATTATTGATAAAAACAAATAGGCTAAGAAAAGAATAAGCATGTCATTGCTGTGTACCATTCCTCATAACTGGACTTATAATTACTGACAGGTATTTGAACCAAGAATCGTTTACTGAATGATGCTGTGCTTCATTTTTAAATACAGAGCGTTAGTGCGTATCCAGTATATTTCTTCATGAACATTTTAGAAGTCCTTAGGACATTTAGATAGCTCCAGAATTGAAACTAAGTACAGTTGAACACACATTAAAGAAAATGGAATGACCTATACACTATACAACTTCACTTAAGGTCGAAAGTCACCATAAACCCCTCATTCTCAAATTATTATCCAGTTTTTTTAACAGATAATCTTTATAATATTTGTGTGGTTTATCACAATTTGTCATAAAGACAGCGTAGATTTTCAAATAAAATATGTAGCCCTTATCAAATAACTCGTTCTATTTCTGATCAGTGCTACCACTTTTTTTCTAATCCCATTAACGTGATCATGAAAGCTTGAAGATTCTAAGGATTAGGAATAGAGTTCAAGTTCAAGTAACTGAAAACCATTCTGAATGTACCTGGCAATTTGTGTGTACTGTTGATTTGCGTTTCTATGTGAATATACCTTTAATTTAATTGTTACAGACATTTAGAGACCTCTTTTCAGGATGGTTTTAAATGGCAAAACTTTTAGAAACCTTCGTTTGTCATCTTAGAACAATATTTTACTATTTTTTTTCTTGTATTCATCCGGCATTTCCCTTCAGCATACATTTAAGGTAATCCGGCGCAGACCGATTTTGCGGTGAAAAGCCGATAAAAATCAAGCAAACAGACATTAAGTTATTGTAATTTGTTGTGCCTGTAGCCAAATTTGTATAATATTGAACATTTTAGCATGTAAACAAATGCTTTCTTTTCAAGTTAGAATACTTAAAAGTTCATTTCGAAGCTTTGCGATGAAAATATACTATTTACACTGCCAGTTATAATCAAACTTAAATTAATTTTAGAGCTATCCTTTCAAGAATGAAAATCTTAAACGAAAGATTCACCACCTTTTTAGAGAAATTATGTCTTTAAAGTTAAATTTTTATAAAATACATTTTGTGGAAATAGTTTAACTTAAATGATTCACTCAATAATACTTATCAGGGTTGAAAACAATAAACGGGTAGATCATATAACAAATTTTGGACTGTCACATTAAATTAAACTAAAGTTTGTTAACTGTTTGAATATTAGAAATAAATATGTTTGTGAGAGTAAATAATTAATATTGGAATTATGGTTAATAATACAAGAATTATGTTTTCGTTTCTGAGGAAGAGGAATGATGTAGTAAACGAGAACCAAATAATATTGTAGGAATGCAACTTTCAGAGTATCTGAATAAACACATACTCTCATATAATTGGCTTCATGGAAAAAAAGAACTTATTTCTTTGTAGCTGTTGCCTAGATAACGAGTAAAGGGAGAGGAAAAGCTCCAGCCATTCTCATTTCTAATTTATAACAGTTACAGTGAATACGGTGGATGTGGCAGCACTTATAACCCAAGGTTTCAGTTTCCTATTGGCTGAGAGAGCAGGATGTCATGATGCACACAAACAAGCCTGAGGATAACAAAACCTATGTTTCTCTTTAACTGTTCATAATCTCGTGTTACTGCAGGCAACTGTTCAAGTACCACTCCTTGTGTTCCTCGGAAAATAGTAGCAGATATTTTGTGGACCTCCACTCTCCCTCCCCCCCTTTTTCCCAGCCTCTGTAAAGCTAAACCTAGTGTGAAACAAGGCAAGAAGGAGGCACCACAATCATACTATTAAGGTGATGATAGATTTGAAACTTTGCGACTGAACCGAAAAAGTATTATTTATTTTCCAATTTTTAATTTAGAAATTTACTTTAAGTGTATGGTTAAAGATATGTAGCAACCAGAGCACCCCCTTAATATTTATGTGGATAATAAATTCGGGAACTTTGAATGATCTGACATTTATGCACTTCTCTTTAGCTTACAGAAGTTTAAATTGAGCTATAGATGGTGTTATTTTCTCTACACCATATATTAAGAGTGTGGTTCATAGGCCAACCGATGTTGGTAACGACAAACCAATCCCACCCTCTACCAGAGTGAGCTGCTCTGTTTCTCAAACATAATTTTAGCCTCTGGGTTGACAGAGCACTTCACTCGCCAAAAATATGGCCAAAATGCCGAAGGAGAGTATCGATAACGCCATTCGTTGAATTTATTATCAAAAATAAAATACAACAACGTAGAAATGAAGAAAGCCCTTAAACACCGCTTGCGTCATTCAGTTTAACAATAGTGCACCCTCTCCGTAGAAGTCGGAATTATATCATATTGGTCTAAAGTTCCCCTTTTCACCAATCGTAGTGAAACACTTTCATAGAGGCAGTATCCGAACCACCCTTTTATTTCACTTCCGTTTTGATATCACTAACTTGTTCAATTTTTACTCTGCCCAGTCACACAGAGAACTTAAAGCGGTTGGGTGGAGTTAATGGTTGGGATTGGAATTTCATTCGGTACGTAGGCTACCATGCTGGGCTCTTTGTTCCTATGTCTCCAAGTGGGGGCACCCCCGGGAGGAAGGATGAGGTGGAGACAGAGAGCGGCCGATACAAGGGGCAACGACAGTACAGAGGGCAGGGTCTCTACAGTTTACTTGGATAGAGACCTCCTGCGACAGGTCACGACAACGAACCCGCTCCCCTGCAGCGGGACGGCAACGAGCCCAGCAGCCTAACCCTAATGGTCACTGGCAGGCGATCCGAGCCCCATAGGTCCCTGGCTGGTCGTTCCGAAATGGTCCCGGCAGAGGAGCTGAGGCCGGCAACTGACCTACCGGAGGAAGAAATAGTAGTCCCTCAGGGCATATCATCTTGCCATGCACCGCCGAGACACCCGCCGACACTTCTCCCTGAAGGAGACCACCAGAAGAGAGATGATATGAAATGATAATGGAGATAAAATGGAAGGACAGGAAATTCGGGGGATATAATTAACCTATCCAGCATTCGCCTAGCAACCCGGGAAAATCCCGGAAAACACCCATAGGTCAGGTAGGTCGGGCACGGGAATCAAACCCGGGCCTGCCGAATGCGGGCCACTGACGAATTCGCCTGAGCCATCCCGCTCGGCTAATGGTTGGTAACCATTAAGGTGGAATCTTTACGGAGAAAGACACCACTATTAAGATCTAGGGCAATATGCCTTACTTATGTATATTAGTGTACATAATATGGATGTGTGTATATATATTATGTACACTAAGATTTGCATATCATCCAAAAATGAATGTGAAGCTTTCAATGTTTTGAGACCTCAGAATCCAAGAAAACCACTTTTAGAAAAAGATACGCGCGCGTGCGAGTGTGTACACATAACTCAAAGACGAAATGTCCCTCAAATACCAAGCTCGGCACGTCGATGGATGCCTAAGATGTAATATGAAGATTTTTCAAGCAACCTCCCAAATGAGATTATCCTTTATATGGTAGCTTTTTCAAAATATATACTTTTTTCAGACATGGCTCTAACAATTTTGATTAACATTTTAAATGTATTTTCATGTCAAATGCAATATATATTAATTTTCCAGGATTAGCCTGTGAAGTCCGCTTCATTTCAAGCAATTTTGTACACTTTTCTTTAACGAGTAAACCATAACATGTTAAACCATAACACCTCCTTAAAACACACAATTTTTCAAAGAAATTGTTTGAGGCATTTGTCATTTTCGAAATATTGCTGGTTATTGATTTTAATTTTGAATACTTTGCCACTTCTAAAGAACCGCTGTAAGTTCTCTTAAGAACAACTTGTATAAGGTATGCAAAAATAAACAATAGAAGATGGAAAACTCAGCATGTCAGATATTTTTCTTTCCTTTTCACAGTAATAATATGATGCCGATCAAGCTGTTGATCCACACTATCACTAACATGCTGCGAATATATTTAAAAATGTTGAAGTTTTAATATGAAATGGACTTTTGAGAATGGGTCATATAATTAAAATATGTTTCGAAAACAACAAAAATGATAATAATAACAAAAGCTAATAAACTGAATTTATTAAATAACTCCATGTGCTTTAATAAGTTGGGAAATATTTACTAATAAATAGATATTTATAAAATTCAATAACAATTTGACAATTCTTGAAATTGTTTATAGAAGAAACATTTACAGTGGTCTTTGCCTTAAAAAAAACTTATTTATGTCAAAGTTGGCTATTGTAACGTTTGTCTGTTGAATTATAAGCACAGAATATGCCATTTATTTTTTTGAGAATATAACAAATTCTCTATATAAGCACAGTAATAGCAGTTGTGGATTCAGACGCAGGCCACCTTCTCTGAGAAAACTTCGACTGTGCCACTGAAGATATTCACCGCAGATGCAGACGAAATTTCTGGAAATTCAGTCTCCAGCAGACAACGATATAAGGACCAGAATTAACTTCCAGTTATGACTACGGCCGTGAAAGCCTACGTTCTCCCTTATTTTACTTCTGCTTGTTCTCTGATACGCGGGTCCAGAGATGTAATTTTCTACTTCTTTCGAACATCCGCTTTTCACTTCGTTTCTATATAACTCTTATCCAGTTCTCTTTTAGTTCTCATAGCCTGTATTGCCTCTGTTTACATTTCCGACTTTCTGTTGCAGGTTCCAATTTTATAAAATACAAACAAGCCGACCTATACTGTAATAATTTCCGGATTTGCCTCATCAAACACAATTTTAAGCCATAAATTCCAGATGAGACGACGGAATTGCAGTTGTTTGTTTCATCATAGTTACCATATTAAATAACGCTATATAAGCATAGAAATAAAATATATAAATTTGGTAGCTTCAAGGAAATTTTATCATGAGGGTTATTACATTTGGGAAAAGGCACCTAGACAGCTAGGAAAGTAGGAGATGCTTAGGAAGAATTCTATGATATCCATTAATCATTTTTGAGAGATGCGCTGTTTTTGTTTTGGATTCTCGA
Organism: Mantis religiosa; assembly: GCA_030765055.1. Classification (NCBI taxonomy): domain Eukaryota; kingdom Metazoa; phylum Arthropoda; class Insecta; order Mantodea; family Mantidae; genus Mantis; species Mantis religiosa. The sequence goes on from CM060947.1 coordinate 84,847,981, forward strand.
CCATTTTAAGCAATATCTTTTTTAAATACAGCCATGCGCCGTGACGTAGCGGGCTAAGGCAGCATGTCTTGGTCCCTGGCCACGGAAAGCGGCCCGGGTTCGACCCCACCCATGTGGTGGGGATTTTAGGTCCCGGGTATAGGACCGGTGCCCACTCAGCATCGTGAGGAAAGTGAGGAGCTTACGCTAGGTAAACGGCCCTGGTCACGAAAACCAACATTCCCGCTGGGGAATCCCGAGATGCTGATCACATCTCCTCCCCGTAACGGTTGGATGATCGTCCACCTCTGCCGTGCGTAAGTGGGCGTGAGGCCGGCAGTCGGGTTGGTAGGCCTTGGCCCTCTAAGGGCTGTCGCGCCATGGGTTATTATTATTTTAAATACAATTCTATTGTTTTTCTGAGTTCAGCAAGGGATATAAATCGAGGCAGGTATAATATATAAATTGTTCGAGATTGAATCAGTGCCCTGTATGCTGGTGATGTTTATCGAGAGTTTTGTGCCAACATTTGTCATTACATTTAACAGAAAATAAAGAGAAAACAAGTGTTTATGAATAATTTAGAACAGACATAAAAATAGAGGAAGCCATATGTTTCAATCTATCAGGTTTGTTTAGAAATAATGCATTTGAGTTTTAATGTATTAAATCAAAACTAACACGAATAGAGTGATAAGAACAGTGTAAGAGTTAAGGTTCTTCATTTATAGAATTAGAAGTACTGCAATCCATTCTGTTCAGCGCCCGCCTTGGTCTGCCTCACGTTCAAGAGGTCCCGAGTTCGAATCTTGGTCAGGGTGAGTTATCTGAATAAGGTTTTTCCCAGGGTTTTCCCTTATCCTGAAAGACGAATGTCGGGTAACTCTAAGCTCTATGGACCCTGGCCTCATTTGAGCATCATTTCACCCATTCCATTCATCGTCCGATATGACTTAACGTTGGGGGACGTAAATTACAAAAAAGAAAATCCTTTCAGTTCAGCGCTGGAGTGAATAGAGCATTGATATCAAATGTTTGCAGTTTGAAAATATACACAGCACAATATGTAGTCTAATGCTGCCACCAAATTTTATTAATCACTCATAATCTTATGGGCAAACATAGCCTTTTCCATTCTGACCATTTTCTGCTGTTCTTTAGTTTGTCCTAATAGTGACTAAAGGCATTTTAAAGATGATTTAACCATGCAATTATTACAAGTTCGTACGACTCCTTGGCAATATCTCGCTGCACTGCTCTTGGAACTCCTTAATTATCTTCCTCCAGATCCTCAACTCAAACTATAAAATCTATTTTGAGTTGTTTTATTCATACTCCTCACCTTTGTCATTTCCCTGCATTAGTAAGTTCCAAGGGGTCGTTCTCTCTTCCGCTTTCTCACAGACATAATCGTGTGTATGTTGTTCTTCTACGTTCTCCCATTCTACCCTTAATTTTGAAATAACTCACCTTATACCCCAAATGGATGTTGAACCTGCGATGATAAACTTTTACCTTAAAAGGGAAACAGTGATTACATTTAGAACTGCTTTGTAAAAGTAATTATTTTGTTCTATTAACACTACATGTTATAGTTTGTGTCATATACGAACTCCGATTTCTGTTTCTGATGGTAGCTCCGCGTCGTCCAGCACGATCCTCATTTCCAGCACTGAACTCTAGCGTTGACTTCATTCGATGTGGATGTGGATTCAGAATCCATCCAGGTAGGACAACTAAGTTTATTATCAACCTCGAAATAAATGAAACTTGTCATATGTAAATAGGTGGTTGTTGAACTAGCAAATTTACGTCTAACAAACTAGAAATGATGATATTCTATGGACCTGGACGACGACATCCAGACGGAATTCCAATTGGAGCGAGTATGTCTGTAGGCAGCGCACCAGCAGCACATTTGAATAGTTTATTGGGAACGAATTTAAATTCATCTGACTACCGTACAGCAGCTCGTTGAACCTGGAATTCCAGAACGCTTTTTGTGATGGTTTCATCTATTGAATTTAATGAATACTCTTGGCTCCGCAGCTTAGGTAACGATACTAAATCACGAAAACATCCGCAAGAAAAGCTCTCCGCTTAATTTAGAGAAGCTTGGCAGTGTATGTAATTAACTTATGAGTGTTTATCATCTTGATTTGTGTAACAACGGCTGGTTCAAGGCCGAGGTAACACTTAAGTCTGTCCGCTTAGCGTGATCAACCGATTATTTACAATCTTCTCGGTGGCCATGAAAACACGGGCCATCGGGAGAACTTTTGAAATACCTTTTAATCCTCTTTGCTGCATTAGTCTGTCTTCGGAACAGAGAGCTTGCACAATTCCACCCAAGTGTCTCCACAACATTGTTGCTTAATCAAGAAACTAACAGAAAGGTACAAGTTCGAATACCGGAAATGACGAGACTGCAGAGGAAGTATTCACGCTAACTTCAACTTCTATTTCGTTTTTACTCTTTATGATGAAGTTATCCATTATTTAAACCATAAGCATGGTAAGCTCAACTGGGAAGCATAATATTTTAGTAGTGTCTACATGACACTAATCAAGTATATATCGTCACGAAGTTTCACTAGTGACAAGAATTCGTCCTCTTAGTGAATATCACAAGGAAAAGACTATGTTAGCTAACATATTTTATAGCATCATTTGAATAGCTCTATTACTTTTTACATAATTACATCACTATATCATTTACACCCAATGCAATAAATGGAAATTACCTATGTCACTTTAAGTTTAATCTCCCATATTATTGTTATTTATCGCTTTTATCTTGTATAGTGGGAATTTTCTCCACTAAGGAAATGTCCCTGATACCAATTTAGCTGAAGAGCAGTCACGATTCCACCAAGATGGGCATTGTAAAGAGAAAGTGTTTCTTACTTTGCGGGATGCTCAGGCGGTTTCGTCTGACCCGCACTCGGGAGGTCCGGGTTAGATTGCCGTGGGATTTTTCGGGGGTTTGACCAAGTCGTCAGGTGAATTCTGAGTAGGTAGGAATTTTCTATCCTTCGATTTCATCTCCATCACCATTTCACATCATCTTTTATCTGTTGGACTCCTTCAGGGTAGAACTGTCGGCGAGTCTCGGCGCTGTATGGCAGGATGATGTGCTCCTCGTAAACACTTCCTTCTGCAGTAGGATGGTCTCCGGTCTGGCTTGGTGAGGCGTTTCAGGACCACGATGCGCGGAATACCGCTTTTACTGGACTACCAACTGGTTATTGTAAGGACCCTGCCATCTGCACCATCGTGACTCCTTGGCTGTCCTCTGATTCCTCTCGACTCATCCTTCCTCATTTGTATCTTGAAGCGCGCCAGTGTTGAAGCAGTATAAGAATTTAAGATGTAATTTTGCTGAGCTAGGAATAGAAAAGTTACCTTCCACGATCTCAGGCCACTTGCAACATAGCTACACCACTCAGCAGCGTGTGAAAGACACATGGACCGTTAGCCAAAGAGGGAGCGACGATGCGAGTCAAAGTGACTCGTGAGTCTCGTCTTTTGTTAAAGTCTGTCTAGTCAACGCAGGCGCAGTTGCCTCACAAAGGAAACGAACCTTACCGCCCCTAATGAACCATACATCTCCACACTTCAGAAATGGAACACTGTCGTTGAGGACCAATAGCAACCCTGATTTCCTGGAAATGACAGTCACATGTTTACTCCACGTGGAGTCGCAGTTGCCAAAGTTCCAACTTCCAATTGATCTGTTTCATTACGTGCAAAAATTCGTTGTGTGTCACAATGTGGAGACCGTGGGAGGGAAATGCAGTGGTGAATGCAAATGAAGTAGTAGATAACTTTCAGTCAAGTGATAATAATTAAAGTGAAGACAATAGTGTGAATAAATTGGAAAGTGTTGCTGGGCCGAGTTATGTTACTGGAGAAGCCTCAAAAAACAAAGTTATAACGGGAAGTCTTTCTGAGCAAATTCAAGCGCTTGTTTTGAACGCATATAAATATGTGCTGAATAATAATCTTGGTAAGGGGTCATGCAATGAACCTGATGAATTCTCGGTATTCACAGAAATACAGTAAGAAAAATTGTGACGAAAGGAATACCAAAGACGCTAATCAAGTGTGAAAACAAAAGAAAACGTTTCTCTAATGATTTAATTCAGCGAGAAATTTATAAATTCTATGCAAAAGGGAGAGCGCCCACCTTAGACGAATTGGTTGCACATTTGCAAGAAATTTTTGATTTTCGTTGTAGGCACTGCACCTTGCGTGGCCTCCTAGAAGAGGTGGGTTACAAATATCGCACTTTGAATAAGATAAGGGTTATTATGGAATCCAGTAGAATTGTAGCTTGGCGGATTATGTATATATACATATAATTTGTCAAAACTAAGGAAGTTTCGCAGTAATTGACATAAGATCATTTATTTAGACGAAACCTCGTACGATATCCATGACGTATCGAGAAAGGTTGCAACCTGGCAGAAAGGACTGGGAGAAGGAGGGCCGGTGTTGTAAAACGAATAAAACAGTTCATCAAAGGAGGCGGCCGAACTGCACAAGTACGACACACTTACTTGAGGGATAAAACGTTATTCTGTAATACTACCCTAATTATGTATCATTACAGCTACAGCGTGTCCTGTTTAAACTTAGGGAGAACATAATTTGTATATACAAAATTTCTGAACGAAACAAATACTATGTTTATATTGAGTGAAGCATTTTAGGTTTTCTAACTTTTTCAAAGATAATTTGATGGCATATTACAGATAGAAATATCAGCTTATCGTGCGGGTCTTCTATCCCAAGGTGTTTATTCACGCAATATGTGGAATGTGTGCATTCCAGAAGTCTCTGTGTGAAATAATTGGCGTTACTGAGCACGTTGTTCACAAGAAATATGGTAGACGCTGTATCAGATAATGAAGGTACTCCTGCTGCTTGTTGAGCGGGAATTCAGTCGCATGCGTATATACCGCATTTTATAGGTTCGTTTTCACAATTTCTGAACATTGACCTGCCTGACAACATGTTGGAGTGGCACACACGCAACCAAGTTGACAGGCGTAAAAACCAACACCAGAATTCTGGCTTGAAAAGGATGAGGGGTTGATGAAAAACCTGTTTTAAATCCTCTCTTTTGCAATGACCCGACGATTATTATTTTACCATCAGAATCATTAGTCATTTTTATAATTATGATTATTAACCTCACGATCATAGTAATATCACATAGGCACGTGTTTGTAACGTCAGAGGTCTTTGGTCTGGTCTTGGCCAGATGTGATGCAAATTATCTTAGTTTTTTTTTTCAAGTTCGAGATCGTTTTTATTTTTGTTTTAAAATTACCACATTTTGAGAGTTGGGAAAGTTATTATTTTCAAACTTAATGTATCCAGTTGTCTGAACAGTAAATGTACTGCACTTGCATTTAGTACTCCATGTATAAGCTTGGGTACAGATTTTACAGATGAGCTTGGACAAACCAGGAAGACGGTCCCTCACGACCAATCCAACTGTTTCAGATTTCATTATCTACATTAGCGTATAGTACTTAATAAATATTGTATATAAATCCTGATTCCGACGGTAGCATCCCATATGGTTTTGCCTAGCCATACAAGTAAATAACAGTAGAGAATTACGTTCAGCAGTATCTAGCAGAAGTTTTAACGTTTGTAGATATTAAATGCATCTTTACTAGAAGTAAAATCTCTCAGTGCTGCTGAACAATTTGTTGCATTAAAAGAATGCTTCTTTCTCTAGGTAGCATATTTGTTTAATGGCAGCATTTTCTTCGCGAATTGAGCAACGGCGGTTACTCTTCCTTTAGACTTCAACATACTAGAACAGTATTTCCGTTGAACTTGCATGTTTAAAAGATATATACATCCATGCATAAAGCAATATCATCTATAATGTACATAGTGAGAGACTACTGTTCAATTACTGCAAACAAACTTTGTACTATCTGCGCAAAAATAGTGCGCCAACTTAGCTTTGCGTTCCTCAGCCAAAGGTGTTTAGTTGGTCTTACACTCAAATTCGAATTCTCCAAAGAGATTAAATTGCCACACTGAAATCAGTCTATATTTATTTAACCATTTTGGTTACACTTTTCATTGAAATGCCTGTAATCTTGGATGTTATTTTCGTTCTGTACACGACTGCAAGTGACTGCAAGTTCGTTTTGAGCCACTTTTTAACGGCTTCTGGCTTTTGTTTCTAAACAGTTGACACCACCTTCCTCTGTTATTAGAATTTAAACCGCGATTGATTAACAAAATTTCACCTGAGCTTAGCATGTGTGTGCTAGCGTAATATGAATTACTTCGCTTGCCGTATTTCCTTTGTTATGCAAAGAGTTTATTCGGGGCTCAGAAAGCCCCTCGGGAAATTTATTGGTGTATTTTTCATGTATACGGCATTGATAAGATATTTTAACGTTAGTGCAATAGCAGAAGGCATTAACAACATTTTATTGTAATATTTTAATAGCTGTTATGCATCATTACCTTTAGCAAAGAGTTTTTATGCTAACCACAAAATTGTGCATTATCCTGCCTCAGTATTTCATGATGTAATACATTTATTTATAAAAATGTTAGAATGACGTAAGAGTGTATTAAATACCTGACAAGCAGGTGCAAGTAACTTTGTTTACCTCAGAGAGAACTTTTGTTTGGAAGAGATAGTGGACAACTTTTTGGCTTACTAACCCTTTTCTCTATCTTCTAAGAGCAATGTTGTAAGAATTAGACTGTTATGAAAACAATAGTTTTTAAAGTCTGAGTTTAATTTTTATATCTGATTCATTTTCTCCGATGCCAGGGTACCGCTTAATTAATTAGCTGAGCCCAGTCACATTTGCTGTATTTCACTCTAACCTTAAAGAAGCACACGAAGTGCCAAAAGTACTAAATATTTAATAAATTTAGGCAGCAAATGAACTATGTATTATCCGAAAGTACTCCACAACGCCTTCAGTGTAGACAACACTGTTAACTTACACTATGTTCGAAAATTCCCATTACAGACTTTCAGGATTCATTAGATGTTAGGAGACAATACACATTCCTGCGATTTCTGTTCGCTGCAACTTTAATATTCATAAAGAGATGATTCTTTTGTCACATTTACGCCTTCTTGTACAAAGTTAACACTCATCCATTAAGTTAGCACTTCTAATTAGAGACAATATCAATTCCGTTGCAGCTACGTACTATGGTACGACGGTGAGGGCTAGAGGGCTAAGTTTCCACTTCGTGCAGATTCATGTGCCCCTGGTTCTCGAGAATTCAAATCCGACGGAAGGCGATGGATTTTCTCGACCGTGAAAGTCCTGAGCATGTCTTCCTCTGGAAGAGAGGTAAAGCCGGTAGTCCCTTGTACATTTACGGCACGCATAAGATGCCTCTGAGCATAAGTGTTCTATCACGTCCAACATAGAACGGGACGTCGACAATCAAAGCATTTAAAGAGCTCCATGAATTAAAACTCAATTTTTCGATTCACGAGGTATTCCTTAATATGCACGTCGCGATACGATCATATAGTTAAGGCGAATAAAACAAATGGAAAATATTCAAAACGGAATTTGGTATTTGCAGCATGTGATGGCACTCAATTTCTTTTATAACAAATTGACATTTCCTTGAAATGAACTAAGTTTTCTCCATTCCTTGTTCTAAACGTGGAACGCCTTTTAAACCTTTTTAACTTACTAATTTGTAATTTATAATGTTTCATTAGACTCGTGACCTAGGTAACCATCACCGAACGAGTTGACTGCGGTAACACGTGAGTCTCGCTTTCGGACGATTTCAGGTTCCATCCCCTTCGATTTGCCAACTCTCTGAGCTACTGTTTTTCGAAATTTTACCTGGTTAACCGAGAGGGGTGATTCAAGCAGTTTCATCTGTGCAGTGCTTTCGGGAGGCCTGGGTTAGATTCCCATGGCCAACCTACGTGACCCATGGCTTTTGGGGGAGGGGTTTGCCGGGTCACCAGGCGAATGCTGGGTAGGATAATTTATATTCCCCTAATTTCATGCCCCTCCATTTCATCTCCATTATCATTTCACATAATCTCTCATCTGGTGGTCTCTTTCACGATTGAAGTGTCGGCGGGAGTCTCGGCGCCTTAGGTCTCGCCTCATCTTTCCTCTTGGGGATGCCCCACTTGAGGCTTAAGTACAATAAACCACAGGTTTCAATGCCGCATCCCCTCCGTAGCAATCCTAAGCATGCCTGGTTGGTTTTCATATAACACAATTTCATTTTCATTCCCTTTCAGGTGTGCTTCTGGATTTTGTGCTCCCCGTAAACATTAGAGGGTCATTCATTATCCTATCTAGGCAGCTTTGAGCTTCGAACTGTTCTAGATTTCCGCGCGTCTTTGTGATCTCTCTGCCTACGCCTGTAGCCTTCTGGGGATGAGTAGTCCAGTGAGTGAGGTGTTCCTCTCTATTGTATAACCTATAGCTTTAGGTAGGTGTACCTGTACTTCAAAGTTAATGTGATTGTTCTGAACCTCATATTTGAATGATAAAATGAGGCATTTTTTTTCACGCATCAATCATTACTTAAACTAGAAATATGCATGTGTAAAGATAAGCAGCTGCGTATAAAATTTACTGTGCCAAAAGTATAACGTGAAACACAAACTTGAAAACGCTTTGTATGCTATGGAAAGATAGAGTGAGACTGAAAAATTCAATGCCATAGCCGGAATTTGAACCTCGGATCTTCTGGTTGCCGTCCAGCCGCTCTAACCCTTGAGCTACTATGGCCAACTTGCCGACATGCCCGGGCCTTAAAGTACTTACATGATGTAAGTCGCCATTAAGGTAGTTGTCTCATGTGTTTATGAGAACTCCTAAGTGGTTTACTGGTAAAAATGCGAGTCAGTTGGAGAATTTAGTGTCATGTCATGGTAGCTCAAGGGTTAGAGCGACTGGACGGCGTCCAGAAGATCCGTGGTTCAAATCCCGGCTATGGCATTGAATTTTTCAGTCTAACTCTATCTTTCCATACTTTAGCCTACACACGGCCAGTGTGAAAGAACAATTAATTTCCATGCTTTGTATGCTGTGTGGCAAATATTTAAAAAGCTGCACTCTAGCCGCAAAAGCATGATTAGAGACTGGATGCATGACTGACTGTATAAACGTGTAAGCAAATTTAATGAAAACCCCAAGTAAATTTCAAAGATTACCACAATAGTCAACTTTTGAACATCAATATTTGAGATAGAAGAAAACGATTTTGAAAAGCTTAGAGGCTTTTATGGACATACAAGATATTTTTATAACGAATCTCACAGAAGACAGTGAAACACCTAAATGTTTAACCTGTAAACTAATCTTTGAACCACTATTGAAAGAAGCCGCCAGTATTTTGAAGTGCGCTTCAGTACAGCTTTTTCAGAAATGTCTTCGTTCTATACTTCACCCTTGGCGTGCAGCTTGGAAGCATGTAAAATATAATTATACGTAAGATATGTTGATTAAATAGTTAGGTGGCCATTGCATGTGACAGGTAATGGCAGACGCAGGTTCTGAGTGATCCATTGCCTAAAATAACTAGCTCACTCACTTGAATTGGACATAATACTGAATTACCCCAAGTGAAGTTCCTAGTCTCGTATTGAAAGCACGTAGCAAGACGGCAGGAGCATGTTATTAAGCACCACTGTATTATTACCAGAGATGTGTGGTTTCTGTAATTAGTAACTGCGATTCGCCGACTGGATGACCAATGGCGTGCGTGTTTTCCTAAAACATTAATCATTACTTTAGCTCTTTCTTACTTTCCTTCTTTTCTTTCTCTGGTTTCTCTGTACTAATCTGGTAGGCATATCCAAGCAGAGTGCAAAATAAAAGGTTAGGCTCCATTGGAGTTTGGCATGTTGCGTACAGTGCGTCCAAAAATACACAAACAATCCAAAATCTATCCTATGAATACCAGGGATTATGTGTCCAAATTTCGTCCCTTTAAGAGTTTCTATTTTGTATCTCGTATATATATCGTCCTGGGTGTAAAAGTTGGTTGAAGGTTAGCTTTTGTAACCAAGATCGCATTGGATGTCGCTTCAGGATTATTACGTTTCACTGAAGTCTGCCCAAATGCAGCATATTTATCTTGAGTAACAAGAGCTATCATTGTTAACCGAAATTAGCAGTTATTATTTGTCTTCTCTTTGGGACGTACTTGCAACAAACTTCTGAAAATTGTTAAACGTTGTTCTAACAGGCTGTTAGAAATATATCCTTGAAGAATGGCGATATAATATGTGGAGGAGGAAGAACAGTGCTGATGAAACTTTTATGTAGAGGAGGAAAAGAAGCTGATTAAAAAATTTGCTAAGAAACAAAACGAAAACAATAATTATGGTTTTATAATGGTAGGAAGAAAACTTCTATGCTAGAAGAAGATACGGTTGTTAACTTAAGGGGATGCAGCACCGAAAACCCCAAATCCAGCAATTTTCAACCAATCTTGCTGAAATGTTTACCACTTAGTTCTGATGCATAGTGGACACAGAATTCAAAATTTTGTTTTTATATCTTCAATAGGGTTTGAGTAATTAATTTGTGAAGTTCAAAATTTGGGCTAATTCAAACCGCTCCACGTGATGAAAATGTTCAAAATTTTAATTTTTCTATTTCTAAAAATATTCAGAAGGGTTTTTTATTTATTATTATTATTATTATTATTATTATTATTATTATTATTATTATTATTATTATTATTATTATTATTATTATTATTATTATTATTATTATTATTATTATTATTATTATTATTATTATTATTATTATTATTCGTAATTTACGTCCTCCAACGTTAAGTCATATCGGACGATGAATGGAATGGATGAAATGATACTCAAATGAGTCCGGGGTCCATGGAGCTTAGAGTTACCTGACATTCGTCTTACAGAATAAGGGAAACCCCGGGAAAAACCTTATCCAGGTAACTCACCCTGACCGATATTCGAACTCGGGACCTCTTGAACATGAGGCAGACATGCTATCACCACGCTAACGAGGCGGTTATGAAGAAGGTTATGAAGAAAAGATCTACCATATGAATTTCTTACACTGCCTTTAGTTACAGGGGAAAAAAAATTAGGTATGAAGCAAACAAAGCCAAAAAGTGATTAAACCTTTGAATTTTTATATCAATAACTTTAAAAATACAATGAATATTAAAAATTCATATGATAGAAACCTTTGTTTGCTTTATAAGAACATGTGTTGAAAATTTTAGAGGGACTGCATCAAAACTGCATCGTGTGGAACATTTGGAATAAAAAAAAAATGTTGAAATTTAAAATCCAAAACATTTTACTTCACAGCTACGTGCCTTGAAGTAGACTAAAACCGTCCAGATAGATAAGTTGGACCCTCTGGCCTCTTTCTTCTCTCTTCTGCAGCAGTGTTCTTCAATTTCAGTTCCCTTCTGGATGGTTTAGAAGTTACTTTCGCAGAAATTGCTGAAAGAAGTAAGCGTAATTGGTCCTTCCCTTGGCTAATTTTTAGAGATGCTGGTAAAATCTGTGTCCATTATGTCTGACTACAGTTTGAGTGAGGCAGAACGACCAAAATTGAACTCACTGATGGTTGATGTCACAGAAACCTGAAGTCTCTTCTTTGAAACAAATACTTCTTTTGAGCAATTATGCCATATCATGTTATGTAAACACTCATTTGCATTTTGTGTCTTACCCAATGTACATCTCCTTAGGATTTCATCTGATGCTAGTTTTTGGTACACAGGCATTAGTTTTCTTACCACATCAGACTTCAAGTATGTTCCCATTGTTGTGTTATGTTTAGGTGTTTCTTCCCATGTATCGTTTAGCCTATTCATGATCCTAACTATGTACACAGTCAACAGGTCAGTTGTTTCAAAGAATGTTTTACCTATAACCAATATAACAGTTATATGCACGTTTTGATGTATAAAATACCTTTATAAATGTTAAATGACACACCAAAACTCATTAATTATATATAGAAACAGTATGTAGTTTAACGAGAAACACAAGAAAATCCCGACCGTTAGAAACTCGCACAAAAGCAAAAATATAAACGTTATTAGTTGCTTTCAATGTTTGTAGCCAGTGTTTTGTTTCCATGGTGCCACATATTGTAAGAAATAACCATCATACCAACACACAAAATTCCACCAGAAACTTTGCCCGCTAATTTCAAATGTATTAATTTAGTACATTCAATCGAACTCAAATGACAGAATTCTGTGAATCCAAAGACCGGCATGCTCGTGCGCACGGGCATTTAAATTGTCATATGAGGGTATTTAAATGCCTGAAACTCATAAATTTAGTTGGATTATGGTACTATAAGGTTCAAAGTATTTTATTAGCTCAAAAAAGAATACTTTACCCCATATTTTTAGCCAATTTTGGTGCTGCATTCCCTTAAATGTTGATGTACAGAGATGAAGAAGAAAACGAAAAATAGGGCAGAATAGAAGAGATGAATAGAAAGCCTATGGCTGATGATTTATAATTCTCTACTGTTTACAGTGACTCACTAATCACCACTAGCATATTCTTACTACTCATGGCTTTGGAAGCTCTTGCTCCACGGTTGGAAGCATACAGCCTGAATGCAGATAGTAGCTATGGCTGCATTTGAAAGGGAGGGGGTAAGAAGAAACTTTAATTTCTCTTTCCATTAAATACAATGATGTTTATTTTCTTTACTATGTACTTAATTAAGCAAAGAAACTATTGCATTCTACCCAGAAACTGAATACAGAAATTTCATTGGAAACATTGTGCATGCTTTCAGACTTCCTGAATACCAAAATAAATTAAATTAAGAAATAAAGCGTTTTTAAAAATATGTTCTGCTTGTAAATGTATGTGTGCGTGAGCCTGTCTGTGAACATCACAACCCGTCTTCTTCTCTTGGTATAGGATATAGTCCTGTTCATTTATGGTCTTTTATCCCTTATGCCATTTTAGAGAGAGAAATCCAGAGATTGGTGAACAGCCCCGTCCTCGGAATGAGAGTGTGGAAAAGAGATGAACGGAATGGGGGCGAAGCGGATGAAAGGAAAGATAATGGAGCAATTGGTCGAGTGATGGCGGGGAAACCGGAGGTCCCAGAGAAATACCGTCCCAGTGCCGTGTTCTCCACCACAAATTCACTTTCGAACCTGGGCCACCTTTGTGAGAGTCAACGGTCTAACCTCTCAACCACGGCGCGTAAAGGAAAAAAGCTTAAATAAAACAAATTGGTATTTAAGTTCAGAATCGTTCAAGGATGCGGCACGAAGATTTTTTTTTTAAAATAGGAAAATATTGCTCCTCAAAAGTTTTGAAAATGTTTATTTTCTGAAATCTGGCCATATGCGTAAGATGGATTCAAAACAGTTGAATGAATTTTCTGGAAATAACCTCTGAAGTCTGCTTCATTCTGATAATTGTTGTTTTACTGGTAAACGGAAGAGACGGACAAAATCTTACTTCACAAAATATTTAGAACTCTTTAAAGCACACAATTTATAACAAATACATTTTACTTATAGTTATTTATTTTCGTGTTAACCATTTTGAAACATATTGATTTACATTTTAAAATACTTATATATATTTAAATGAAAAGTCGTTATTGTTGCATTTTCTCTCTTTGTCATGCAAAGAAGACAAAGTTGCAAGTCCTTACACAACGACCAGCTCTTGAAAGATTTGACTGTCAGTTAAGCCTACAGTATCCCATTAATCCCGCTGTACCCACAAAGAAATACGCACAAGACAGTTTCTGTAAATGTTTATCTCGATTAATATGAAATATTCGGCTGAAAAAGCGTTTAAGAATAGTATATTTATAAAAGAAAATGTGCAGTATTTAACACCCGCTATTACTATATATGGCACCGCAGGCGGTGACACTGATGAAGATGGAGCACAGGTGGAATGAGATGGTGGAGGAAACCGGAGATCATGGAGAAAACCCGCCCCAGCGTGGTCTTCTCCACCACAAATCTCACATTGCGGTCGCCTGGGATAGAACCTGGGCCGCCTGAGAGCGAACCCGGGCCGCCTTGGTGAGAGCTAAGCGGTCCAACCACTCAGCCACGGCGCGGCCTGGTCTATTTACAGAGTGGGTATGATATGGAAGTGCAAAATATCCGATTCCTTAAAGAAGTTTATATATGTACATAAGCAATCCCAATGAACCTTACGTCATTTGAATTGTGTATATGTTGTTAGAGAGAGGCCGATTCCTTTCCTTAATTCCTTAATCCTTTGTTTTTATTTTGTAATTATCTTATATCTATCGTTTTTAATATTACAATAACGCATTTAGAATTAATACTTGCAACTTAGATTTTCTTCATAATACACATTTTCATGTGCTAACACCGGCGTAAGTTTTCTCCAAGTTCGTTTAACTTGCAAATATATTTGCATAATATCACTTTTTGTTAACCCTAATTAATTCACTGAGACCTTACCTATTCGGCGATCCTGTCAAGTGATACTCGTATGTCATGGAAGTCAGCTAGTACACTGGAACAACGTAGTTAATCTACACTACAGGTCATGGGTCATTACAACCAACTGTGACACCCTACTCTCTGACCATGCTTGATTATTAAGAAAAGAATAACTTACCTAATGATTATTTATGACAATTTCGGGGAAATGTATGACTGTGAACGCATGCTATACGCCATTCGTACCGAAACATTCACAAAGTTGATGCCGACGACAAAGGTACGTCTCTCAGAGGGCTCATTATGCTCCTTTGACAGTGCAAGACCGACACTGTCAATGTCGCCCACGACACAATGGGGCATTCTCATACAACTCAACCGAGACAGGAGAGGCATGTCCTCAATATTGGTACTAGCATAAGTCAGAGGTTTTCTCCATATGTTGCTCCAAATTTGGACAAATATTTCTACAGCTTCTACAATTTCTACAGTATTTGTGTGGTGCTGGCTTTCCTTGATCGTTGCCTAATGGCACCTAAGTTATGATGCTCTTCTTGGCTTTTTTTAAAGAAACAAAGAAAAATCTCCGTAGAGGAAAACGTATTAAAGCACATACAAACTTAGAATCACTGGAGAAAAATTAATCACGAATTACAGATTTATGTTCATGAGTCCTTCACGACTAATTCAGTTCACTGCTCTCTGCCTTCTTCTCTGTTCTTATCTTTGCTTACTGATTATCTTAAAATTATCCACGGATCAGGTGTTCTTATTTTCTCCATGCTCCTTCAAGTGCATCTTTAGGAAAAAAGTTTCTTCTAATGGAATTTATTTTCCTCTTATTGATCATTATGGCATTTACTTACGTCGTATAATATGTCTAAAACATGCTTTGTTACTTTATCTGTTCTCTGTAAAAATATCCGCACTATAAACAAATGACTTCACTGTCTCTGTTCATTGTTTTCCCTCACTCTCAGCTATTATTGATAAAGTTTGCAATGATAATGATTTTGAATGCTTTGGATCCTGACACTTCTAGTATTTATGTGCACTGTAGTCCTTGTATTTTGTGGTGATTATCAACATAATAGCTGCAGAAGAAAACAATTTAAATGAATTTTAAATTAATGTGGTTTAGAACTTGCTATGAGAATATGTGAGCAAAAGAAAATCAAGTGTACTTTATCACACCGGCTGGTTCAGCGAAATGGAACTGCTGAACAATCTTAACAATGTTTATGTAACGTGCTCTAATTAGGTATTTCAAATTATACGATTTAGACAACATTCCAAATAAAAAACAAACAGAATTTGTTCTCTAGGTAAGTGTAACTTTCAGCCCAGGATAAGGTGAAGCATTTATAGTATTTTATATTTGTTGGACAGTCAAGAGACTGGAAATGTGTCTAGTTATGCTGAGATAGAATAAAAATGAGAGGTGTTAAGTATGTAGCTTATTAGTGATTCCAACTAAGTCGATAGAAATGATCAGGAGGAGGTGCGGTCTTCCTAGTGAGCTGGGAGAGAAATTCCTAAAACCAGTTTACTTTTTTCTCTTTTAATGCACGTCCTTATCTCGAATTCCATCTTCTCATGGCAAACCAACCGCTTCTTATCCCTGAAACGCATAAGCTGTTTTACGACGCCTCTCACAATGCCAATAAAAAAGTTGAACCACATCCACCTAGGAGGGAACCGCGCAGAAAACACTATTAAGTTACGGTAATGGAGCTCGCCGTAAGAACCTAGTGGTCAAACTGATAATACTAACTGACATGAAAGTTCCAGGTTCGATCCTGTCTTGAGCAAGGTGAATGGGTTACTTTCTACTCTCCTCTGCTGTGGAGAGCGGTGACTGAATGGAATTGGCAACATCAGTTGACGATAAACCCTGGTATACGGGAAGTTATGTTATCTTTTTATTCTGTTTTAAATGCAACGTTTAAAACTGAGATAAATGGAAGTACAACAGTCAACAAGGAAGCCCCTGCTGTCAGAAAGGAGACGAGTAGGAAATGATCAACAAGTAGTAAAACATGTGGTTTTTGTAGGGTGGGGGTATGGCTGTTAGGAAGATTGTTCTCTCGTTAGATCTAAGTCGCTGTTCTCCTTGTCAACTTAGATACATATTACTCAAAGCATGGATTCGCATGTCTAAATCCTATAGGATGTTCATGATCACAATATGACGAAAGAATTCAGCGAAGATGCTTATGAATGGAGCATTTCTAGCGCTCTGAAGGGAAAGACGAAGAACTAATGAAAAACCAATATGGAAACTGAAAAATTATCAAATGATTTGAAGAACACCTATGTATAGTGACCGCGCTTAAAGCATCCCCAGCCGGCTCTCTTTGTAAGGAAAAACTGTTCTTCCCCCTAACCACAAACATCTTAGGATACACAAACCGGGGGGCAGATGTAAAGAATGTTAGGCACGTGTTTACAGCTGAGAATACCCAGGGTTGCCGTTGTTTAAAATAAAGGTTTGAAGCGAAAAAAAAATAAACAAATAAATAAAGCAGAATTCACTGTAAGAAATAGCCATTGATATTTTCAAATAAATTTTAAATGATTAATGTATCCTATACCAATACATAATGTTACAACTCTTTATAACATAACTGAAAAAGATACATTACCTATGCTGTTATGGTATAGTACTTATATTACGTACAAGAATTAAATGCTTATTATTAGCATAATATCTAAGGAAAGTTTAGTAAAACATTCCGATACCCTGTTGTAGGACCATCATTACAATTTTAAAAGGGTTAAATTGCATCAGCGAGCATGAATTTGCGAGGGATATTTACTTGCAAATTAAAGAAGCACTTTGGATATTCTGGTAGTTAATAATAATTTATAAGCAAAGATTGCACGTTAGAGCTTTGTTTATTGCAATCGTGAGCCAATTTATCCTAAAACGTTTTCCTTTATTCTATGGCAGCTACAGGTGGTGAATTTCAGTTGATTTAACAAAGCAGTACATACCTCAAAAGTTAAAATTAAAAAAACAACGAATTAAAGAAAAACTAGTAAGGAAACTATTATTCTTTTTAAATGCTGGAAGCTTTTTACAAGGATGTCGCTAATTTTTCAAGTTTGAATAAAGTTAAGCAGTGTAATTGTTTTCTGGGGGGCCCCTTCTGTAAAACACAATTTATATAAATAATCACGTACATTCCACATAATAATTAAATGTCATAACTTTAGAACTCGAGAAAGGTTGGAAATACTCTTAGGTATATATTACAAGTATGAATGGAAATCCATGTTAGCATATCCATGTTAGGTTCGATTCCCACGGTGTCCACATCTAAATTAAATTACGCAAGTGCTAAACGCCAATAACTATTAAGCACTAATCAATTTATAAAACTACACTAAGTAAAACACTATGTAACTTCTATAAATATAAGCTTAATTAACACACATACGAAACACGTTTGCACAGTCTAAGCTAATTTCTGAGTACACATGGAAAATATTGCAACAGCGCTCTAACTTGGTGAACGTATTAAGAAGGACCACCCATATGTTTAAGGGTGGAAAACACTTATAATTCCTTACATGTGAGGATGTGTGGTCAGAAGGGAAAGCTTTGATGTCGCATGGGATGGAATAATACTATAAAAGGGGTGAGATATCATGGAGGAAACAATCATGAATTATTACTACAAATAGGGGATGTAAGTTTGCCTTGCAAGAATCAGTAGTACTGTAATGCAAGGCAAATTGTTGTTGTTGTGTGTGTGCGTGCGTGTGTGATCTACTGCTCAAATGGTAGGTAGAGACTTATTGCGTTCCACCCAAAACTTTTTATCGGAATTTCACAGAAGTATATGTTTTGAGACCCCTGAATCCAAAAGCATGTGTATGAACGTGTATGGTTTGTGTCTATGTCAAAAACAAAGCTTCCGCTAAATACCAAACTTGGCATTTAAGAAAATCTTAAAGAAAATATTCTATCCCAAACTACTCTTTACGTGTAACATTTTTCTAAATCCTTTATTTTTTTAAAAAAAAAATGTGTGTGTCTAAATTAAAAACGAATCAAGTAGTACAAAATATGCCTTTTAAGTTCAATAGCTCCTTAAGTCTATATCTTTCATTCCAAAATACCTTTTAAAAGGAAAACGATTAACGATTTTGAATAAAATATCACAAGTTTAAGATACGCACGTTGAAATTAAAATATAAAATCTTGAAGTATTTGGAAACAGTCTGTGAAATCTTTTTCATGTTGTATAACTGTTGACTAAGACGAAATGGCAGACAAACCATACATATTTCATACAAAAACGTAGATCTCTGTAACACACAACTTCTATAAAGTTTGTGTGACATCAGAAATATCCTTTATTATTCGTTTGAACTTTTCAAAACTTTCTCATTTTTAAAGTTCTATCGCTATTTAGTTGCTTCTCATGAAATACTTCCCGTAGGAGACGAGTTCCGAGCCTTTCAGCTGTTGTGCAAGGCTGCGGACCCTTAGCACCCTTGTACTTCTAACGTCACTACAAGTACATTAAAGCCCCTCCCGATGGGGAGTTGTTGGATTCGGTAGAACTCGATGGGTATTGCCTACGTCTGGGTGGTTCAGACGTCGAACGTGCTGAGGGACGTCTAAAAAGTCCCGGGTACTACCTGCATGGGTAGAAGCTTGGTGTGCTAGAACATCACGGCTCTATCCAGGTAATCGGTAATCTTCCCGGATGGGTTGATGTGCGTAAGTGGTGTATCCACTACCATCCGAAAAGAGTGTGGAAACAGCCCCGGAGATGCCTGAGGCACTCCCGGGTAATCGAGGGTATATCGGGCTTCCAGGTAGATCTCATCCACCGTTTATGTAGAAATGCTATGGAATTTTAGGCCAGCAAGTGATCGTACCTTATCATACGAATGCAACACAGGCATTCTTTAAATATTTTTATAGATTTATTATTACATTCGCCGAATCTTGGCTAAGTTTGTAAAGTTGAATCAGTTTGTAAAGATTTTTATGATGCCATTACTTTCAGAAATATTCTGCCGTCAGCACTGCAGAACTTGAGAACTTAGACTGTACAAGGACATCGAGAAACGTCCCATAACCATAAAACCCCCTCCCACCACAACGCTCTGCAGAACACCGAAGTCTTTTCTCAGTGCCGCTTCAGACAACCACTGGTCTGCCATGGCTTGAAAGAACAGTTTTAGTCCGTTAAAACGTCGGAATTTTACATCCTTCTAGGTGAAGGGAAGAACTCAAATATGTATTTGTGTTTACTTCACCTTAGCAGCCTATTCCATTATTTCTGTCTTCAAAATATATTACCCCTAATCACTTTCGCCTAATGTAATTATGGACAAAATAAAAATCATCTTTTACTCATAGTTTGTTGACTACGCAATGGAACGATTATTGAACACCGTATGAGGCAAGGTAGCTTCGAGAATATTAAAGGTACAGTGAACTTCTGAATCTTGAATGGAGCCATAAATTCGTTAAACATAACTTTGATGTCTTCAGGCCTGCATGCAAAATGGCAACGCTTGACACCCACTTATTAACCCTCTTTGGTGGCTCAGGTAAGGTACGCGTGCAAAACTTGTACTTATTTCATGTCATTTCGAATTTCATTACTTGGTCATCTACATTTGACCAAAAAAAATCTAGTTCCTAGATTTGATAAATATATACTCAATAAGCTTTTAGATAAGCTTTTTATGTTAAAAAGATAACTTTTCTCTTATTTATACTAAGTAGTGCATTCTTACTTCTAGTTTCCACCTCAAAAGACAATAAACAATATTAAATATTGAAACTGCACTGAGGAAACCACGAACATTAAACGACGTTTTTAAGCCAAACTACTGGTCGGAGATAAAGGGTTTATATATGTATATATCAGAACAGGCATCACATTGAAATCGCTACTACGTGGTGTCACAATACCTTTACTGTAATAGGTAAATTAAATGAAGTCACTATGAAATGAATTACGACAGATATTGGAAAGTATTCCAGAAAAAAATCTATTTGATTTAGTAGTACATTTCACTTGTATTATGTTGAAATATTTTATAATCAATACAAAATATATAAATATAGATGTAGGTGATTAAAACATTGAGACAAACAGATGAATTAAAACTATTCAGAACAAGCGTAGCCACAAACACACGTTAAAATAACTCAGGGTTATCAAGAAAAGACTCCATAACCGACTATTATATCTAAATCCAAATCTCTATGGTTTAAGGGTAACATGCTAGCCTCTAGTTTCCAAGTTCGCTGATTCAATCCTGAGGGCAATTGATTTTTGCGAGTGTAAAATTCCTTAGTATGTACTCCTTCGCAGCAAAATTAACCGGTGGCCCTGTGTCACAGATTTACGGCATATAGAAGAACATTAAGGGGGATATAGAGGCCAGTGACTAAAATAAAACGGTATCAGGTAAAAGATAGAATTGGATGTTGAGAGTTATAGCAGTTAAAGATCGCCCAGGGGGGAAAACCTTTTAAATTTCTGCAAGGAAGAGACTATTACGATGTATGAAGATTTAGTCGACAAACTCTCTTTAGATTGCTGTACGTGGGCAGTTCAACTACAAATCTTATGTATGCCATTTAGACAGGTTTGCTCCCCATAGTGAACTCTATTGCCTAAACAATAAGATGGATGGATAATGTTGTTTGTTTTTTGCTCATCACAATAACATTGCTGGGATTGTGTTCAACGTTTGTCATCTGTCTGTTATTCGTTGTGAGTGTTATGCTTGTTACTTCCTTTGAAGTTTGAATAAAGCTGGTATTATTTGTTAAATAACGAAGATGAATTGTGAAGCAATAAAAAGAAGACTACTAACATATCCCTTTTAAATTTAACAGAGGCGCAATGACAGGCGGCAGCTCAAGTATGCAAAAATAAAATAAAATAACGGTTCTGTCATTTCACACATCTCTTGACGTAAGCGGATTAACCATATTCAGAAAGAGCATTGGATGAAGACTTTGTAAAATATTTAATTCATGATTATTCAGTTAGCCCGAGAATAAGTCAGATGTGGTACAATTTGACGTAAACATTCGTGTTGCAGTCAGTACAAAACACTGTGAACTTGCATCAACCCACTACCTATAGAGTAAACGTTCTCCATTTACCGTCTCTAATTTCAAAGACCACGTAAAGCATTTGTACCAACTGTCTTGATCTTTGCCTCCTTTCTCATAAATTTATTTTTCCATATCGTGTTAATTAAGGCAACTTGATATTCCAACTGCTTTGGTGGCCTGTTATTTTAATTTCTAATTGGCAGTGTTGCGTAGCTAGCTGGTTATCTCACTTCCCATTTTCAAAGTTATTGCTTGTTCAATTACGTTTCTCTTATCTGAAGGTTCATCATTTAAGTGTTCTATGCTAGCTCTGGGATATTTTCAAAGGGCACATACTTTATATGAGAATGATCATAATTTTTTATGAGAATAACAGGAACGTTTTCCGATGGTCCAAGGCAATACTTTGACACAGATATTGAGAGCATCGTGATGCTATGTTGATGACTTCATTAACATTACATATTGTTTATCTTTAATGCTACCCTGGACAAAATTTCACCCGAAGCTTTTTTATTTCCAACGTGGCAAGTGTCCAACCCCCATATAGTCGATGCTTTTTTAAAAACATAACGTCCTCCAAAGTAAGACGTATCGGACGATGAATGAAACGGGTGAAATGATACTTAAATGAGCCCAGGGTTCATACAGCTTAGAGCCACCATTCATCTTTTAGGATAAGGAAAAACAACGGGAAAATATCTTCCCCAAATAATTCACCGTGTCCGAGATTCGAACTCAACCTCCTTTTTATGAGGCACTCTACCACCATGCTACAAAGACAGGCACACACGTGATAACTAGATATGTTTGCAAGATAATAGCTTATTTGTACATTGTTGGTGTTAGGACTGGGTTTTCATCTGTATCCACAATAAAATTGCTAATGCATTTTTCCTTTGCTAGTTTTAACTGTTCATGTTTCATGTACAGCTCATTTATGTATTCGTTTTGGGTAACACTAGAAATACTCTAATTCCATCTTTATTCTTATCTGTCATACGAAAAAAAGAGTAATGTGTGTTGCATAATTCCTTTAGACCAAAATGATTGTCACATATCTACACTATTTTTCAAACTATATTTAGATCCCTTGCTCCCTTATTCTTATATTCAGTGGGAGCGAGGAAATTAGAAGTGTGCATTTTACGCATAATTTATTAGTAAAATGTGTGACACACTGTTGTCCACGCAGTATAAAGAACTAGCATTCACCGATTTTGACATTCTAAACATATTTCTTTTAAATACATTAATGTTCCGACATAAAATATATTAAGTTACACTTTGAAGTACTTTGATAGTCATATAGCATATAAATTCGGAATATCATTACGTTAAACAAGTTATTAATCATGTACATAGAAATAATATATACTTTAATTTGTTATTGTTTATGATTATTTATTTATATTTGTTAGTAAAGGCTTGATCATTTATTGGTACGAAATAAAATCACTTACTTTATACTCTGTGCCAAATTACTGTTGCTTTCTGATTTGTCTGTAATGAAAAGGTTTATTTTTGTTAACATATAACGTTCAGATAAAAATAAAGTCCCTGTGTAAACTTGCAGAAAATTCTAAAATGGCCTTGGAATATTCTGAAAATAGTCTGGATTTCCGATACTTGTTTCTGAAGAGAAGGAAATACTTGGAACAGTATCTCCTCCGTGCTATACGTCTATGACTTTGTAACTCAATTTTAGTTTATAGCATGTCACCAGTTATTATACTTATTTACATTATAGTTCATAAATGTATCTCACCATCAAATACTTGCAATAACTAAAATTCTACATCAATAGGATCCGGTCCTTAAATCTAAAATATGAACTGTACAAAAAGTAATCATTTTTGAAGGACTTTACCGATGCTACATTTATTATTATGTGTTTCAAATGGGAAGGTACTAGGCTCGCTACTAGGCGAGCAACCAATAGGAGTCCTGCGGTGTTATCGTATTGCATTCCCGCTAAGTGGTGTGTGAGGAGCGCCAACCTAATCAATCTGTATGAAATACTATTCGCGCTAAGACAAAAATTCAGATTTTGCCGAAACTGATCTATATGGAAGGTACAGAGTAAAGTACCTAACATAACCATGAAAACCCCATTACTCAGAACTGAAACGTAAATGTTTGACATGACGTGATAAAAGAATTACTTGGAATAAGCCAATTCGAGCGAGAGGAAACAATAAATTTCCTGCTGCTTTGGCAGAACGTGTCTGGTCACATTATATCTTTGTTTATGAATGGTTCGTAATCTCTATTTACTCTAGAGAGTTCAAAATGGTTGGTGTGTATATATGTACATATACTTTTAATTACTCAGAACTGAAATTTAAACTACTGACATGACGTGATAAAAGAATTACTGTGAACAAGTCAAGGTGTTAAATTCGAGAAAGAGCAAACACGTAATTTCCTGTTAGCCTATGGAATTCTGTATGCTTATGTTTATGAATGAATGTTGGATAAGAAGTGTTTATTTACTCTGGAGAGTTCAGATCAACATCATTCAGTTGTTCTTTACACAACAGTAGAGTAAGAGTTCAATAGTGCAATGGCTTCTTGCGGTGAATTTAGTGGCGAGTCAAAAAGGCAATTATTGCGAAGTCAGGCTCGAAGTGTTGCTTTTAATGTGTACATGTTCTTCAAAAATTCTTCAAAAAATTGGGCAATGAGGAACATAGAAATCAGCTCGATTTCAAAAATGCTCAACGGCTTACTGCTGAAGCGTGTGATGTAGGTAAAACAAGTGTGTCCCGCATTTGGATTAGAAAAGCAGGTAATTCATAAACTATAATTATAGTATTTAAAAATATACATAATTTGCGAAAATGCTTTTTCCAATTTTGATTTTGGCAACTGTCATTGTAAAAGTTTGTAAAATATAATTCGCTTACCCTTACATCTAGCGTCAAGCAGACCTGCATGTTGTATGAGTGTGGAGAGAGAGGGAAATATAAAAAGAGTGGGGTAACAAGCTGGCAACGCTGAATGTGATACGGCATCTGATTAGCTGGACTCTAGAACTCTTCCCATTTGAAACACATAATAGGTGAATTATGCATTATTTACGCGGGATGAAGATAAACGTTTTGGTATAGAAACCCAACTGTGGTTGGCGGGGATACAAATTGTAAGGAAATGTATTATGCTGAGATTGTTGTAATAATAATATTACATAATTATCATATCAGCAAATTTGACGTTATGTATTTCTTTATAAACGTTTAATTGTGGAAAAAGCTGCAAAATTATTTGAAGAGAACATTAAGGTGTATATGAAATGCATGACATGTTTATGTATTAACGTTTTAAAAATACTAGAGCACATTTTGAAATATTCTATTCTTTGAAGTTTTGTGCATTTCTCCTAACGGGATCAATAGCCAGAATATGTTCTTTTCAAAATTCCCAAAGCATTAAAATTATAAGAAGCCATTTCTGGTAGATGAAAAGCTTAAAGTTTCAAAAAATGATATAAAGGTCGGGGGGGAAAGCTGCTCTAAAGAGGAACTTAGACTAAATTCTTCTTTTGTGTACTAGAAGTCTTATGCTTTTAAATACGAAATCAAAACCTGTGAGAAACATTAGCATTATCATTATCATCTAGCGTTAAGTCTTGATGTACAACGGAACTATCTATGCGAATTAAAAATTAGGAAGTAGTTAACGGCGATGTGTTGATAATTCTAAAATTTGAATTTACAGCCAGTCCATTTATATTAAACTGCAAAACTTCTTTATCTTGCTTTGAAAATAGAAACATTTTTCTAAGCTATCTGAAACTGTTGACGTCAAAGTCAAGCAAAACCGGAAACACAAGTGGGGAGCATTGAAATTATACATTTTACATTTTTGTTACCCGTTTCTCTTTATTTAGCTTTATAATTTTCATGTTATAGAGAGCATTCTGGAAATTCCAGCTACTGAATTCAGTGAACTTCAGTCATAAGTTTAATCTTGGACACTACTCTAGACTTTCAAACTTTCTCTGTCGCATCTCTAAAGTATCCAGAAGAAATATCTATACCAAGAAGAAATATGGATTCCACCTAAATATTCATGTCGAAATTTCACCGGAAATACATGTTGCGAAGTCCCTGAAGTCAAACGATGGGTATGCGTGAGAGCCTGACAATATTACACATCTAAAACGAAATGGTCGGTATAAGCCAAACTTGTATGTACGTTAATTATGTTAGTGTTTAAGCTAAGATTTAACATGAATATTTTCAACAAAATCCCCTACCAACAAAACGATCTTTTACATGACCAAATGTTCTATATTTTAGATTTTCTCAAAAAAAGAATCACAATTTTGATCTTTATTAAATATATTACTATGGAAACCTTGAACTTTCAGAGAATATATATGAAGTCCTCCTTATTTTGAAATATTTGGTTTAATCTTAAGAGACAGAAAACAAATATTACTTCACCATAAATGTATACACAATAATGCATACAATTCATACCAAGAAACATTTTAGCATCCTTTAGTGAGTCCTTTCGGCTTATCTCGTCATGCACACAGTTTCGAAGCCACGATATAGCGATAGCTTTGTAAACACTTGACTTATTACATTCTTCTCATATACAGCATGTTTAAATGTGCAATAAAAGTTGATCTCAGTTAACAAGAAGTATATAGAAGAGTGAACCTTTATATAGTAGTTTGTAGAAGATAAAGGTGCGGAAGCACGATTTGATCCTTCTTGTTTCTACCATTATCCTTTGGAGGTAGTGATTACTTAAAGGACGACCAGATCTGAATAACAACCACAAATAGGGAAGGGTCCCTAACATTTCCAGCGTGAACGCATCCAACGCTGCTCAGCCCACCCTACGTGACACTTCCTCCCTTGATTGGGGACCGTTAAGAGACGAATACAAATGAGGCTGTCCCTGAACGATCTAAGGAAGAAAACTCTATACAGCGCACATTCAACACCCAATCGCAATCTGTCGAAAACCGTAACCTAGTTTTACAACTCTGATACAGATGACAATGAAGGAAATGATTGTGTAGGGTCAGGAAAGTCGTGGAACTGGAACTGGATTATTTCTGCACGAAGTCTGTTGTACCTATGCTCCCAAGTGAGGCATTTCCGGAGGAAGGATGAGGCGAAAGGGGAGAGAGGGTGGCCGTCCCAAGGAGCCACGGCAGTACAGAGGGCAAGGTCCCTACATTTTACTTATAAAAACTTTCCCTGGCGGGTCAGGAAAATGGATATCCCATCCTTCTGAGGTTCAGAAACAGTCCCAAGAGATCTGGGTTCGGAGAACGGCAACCGTCATACCGGAGGAGGAATTGGTTTACTCAGAGCATATCGTCCTGCCATGCATCACCGAGACACCCGCTGACCTACTATCCTGAAATTGACCACCAGAGGAATGATGATATAAAATAATAATGGAGATGAAATGGAGGGGCAGAAAATTCGAGAAATGTAATTAACCTCCCAAGAATTCGCCTGGCAGCCCGAGAAAACCCCCCAAAAAAACACGGGAATCGATCCCTGGCCTGCCGAATGTGGGCCTAGACGAAACCGCCTGAGTCATCCCGCTCGGTAAAATCATGGTAGAAAATGAAGCACCCTCGCATTTCCCTATGACTCGGGGAAACCATGAAAAACCAACAGGTCAGTGGGCAATCCCCGGAGCGAACCAAGAACGCGGTGCCACCTCGATCGATAAATAGGTTGTAGATAAATGAGCAGAGTAAGTCATGTAAATTCTACCAATTAAATCTTTTTGAACAGTGCTACCTTTTTTTTTTTTTTTTTTTTTTTTTTTTTTCAAACATTTGAGCATTGATGTCAGTGAATCGGAAATGTTCGTTATGAACAGATTGGTGACCAAACTTCAAAACGTTTAACCCAGTGAAGTCTGAACACGGCTGAAGACCACGATCAGAATAGCCCGGCAGGTTTCACTTCCAAGTGCAGAAACCGGTTGGGAGAGTACATCTTTTCTTTCCGCTGTGAATTCAGACAAGGAAGCGCTCTTTGTAAAGTTATAAAATTGCGGAGAAATAGTTCACTGTCTTCTCTCGAATGTCCTCAATAGCATCATAAGCTCGTCTAACAAGTTCATCTCAGCCAAGAATTACTAATACAACAAGTAAAGTCATAACAAGCTGGATCGTCTTGAGTAGAGCAAGGCTTCCAAACATGGATACAACCAACCACGGTCACCAACACTGCTAATATTTAACCTCGAAAAGTCCCGAATTAAATAACACTGGGCATTTAATAAACTAGAACCTCGCCTAACAGAACTGAAGAGGGCAGAGCATTTCGATAACACATCTTCTCGGATAATCGATGGTGAACCAGAGAAACGAAAATAAATTGAATTCCAAATGCTTCTATAATGATATTTTATAAAAAAAAAAAAAAAAAAAACACTACAAGTTTACAATGAGTATGTCATTAAATAATCATTTTGTTCCTAATTTTTTTCTCGTAACTCCTTTGAAAAGCCATATCACACTTGTTATTAAGGTTTATGTGGGACATTTGAAACAATTGCTCAGAAATGAGTCTAATGATTTTGATTAAAACACCTAAATTTAAGGTACTGTCATGACAAATTAAATGAATATTATGAACTTTCAGCGAATAGTCTGTGTAGTTCTTTTCATTCTGGTTGACATTTACGTAAGTAGTAAACAGTGTTATTCTACAAACAAAATAGATGTAGATATCTTTAAAGTAGATACAATTTATACCAACTGAACTTCTTCCCAATATCTATTTTCTCTCTTTCGCTCTCTCTCTCTCTCTCTCTCTCTCTCTCTCTCTCTCTCTCTCTCTCTCTCTCTCTCTCTCTCTCTCTCTCTCTCTCTCTCTCGGCCATAGAAAAGAATGGAATTTGTAAGCCATTACGTAGTGTAGATTTGACTATTACTTAAGCCTGCTGCATTCCCTTAATCCTTTTGTAATCATATAAAATAATTTCTGCCCATGTATCCAATTAATATGAAATAAATCAAAGGATAATCCTTTGTAAAAACTGTACAATTTAATAGGTAAAGTCATGCGAATATGGTATATTATATTTTAATTTTTTCCCCTCTTGACATACAACACATTTTAATATTATTGCTGACTAGTATGCTATACTAATGTTCAATTCTTTTGTTTGTCAATCTTACTTATCATTAATAATGTGAAGTTTTTTTCTATTTCTTTTTCTTGAATTCATTGAGTTGTAGTCGCCTTTTTCTAAGTTATTGCTTTGAGTAATGAATAAAACTGATCACTCCAATAAATACTTGGTGAATTATCTTCAACGCTTTCTCGTGATTTTTTTTTTTCTGTGAATAAGAAACTTTTAGTTTTTATTTCAGCTGTTACATAAATAAATGCAGTGTATAAACGCATTCATACGACTGTGTAGCAGCAAACTTTTTCATGTCATTTTTTTTTCTCGTTTTATTTCTGCTTTCGTTAAAATGCCTCTAATGTGGTACACGAGCTGATAATGTGTGTGCCTAAAATTATTATAATAATAGATTAAGCAATAGGTATTGAGTTACACAGAACGTGCAAAAAACAGCATTTAATATTTGCAACAGAAAAATGCAGGAATAAATTCATGAAAGCTGGCAGTGCGCTCTTGCGGAAGAAATTGAAAAAGGAGGATGGAAAGGATTCAAAATTTAGGTTAGATGTTGCTCTTACCGTAAGAAAATATCAAATGCAATATTATGTTCTAAAAACAACTTTCAAAACAAAATTACAAAATGGGGTATTATGACGCCTACATTTTCTTATAGAAAGATTTAGTTTACTTTTTGTGGCTTGATATTTTGGCCTTTACAAATTGAGTTCAACAGAAGAGAACTTCCACTAGTTATTTGCAGAACACTGAAGCCTTATTAGCTGCTTAACTGTAGTAAATAGAGGAAGCATTTTAATTCATATAAAAGAACTGTGCGTGAAGTGTGCGTGTGCATGAGCGCGCGCGTGTGTGAACAGCTTAACTCAAAAATGAATACTCGGCATGTTCTTGGTATTTAAGTTCAGCGGCTATTCAAGGTTCGATACAAAGATTTTCCACAAAAATGGGGAAAAAGAAAGAAATCCCACCAGTCCAAAGCAACTGCGTGAACTACTTTTTATTTATTTTTTATTTACAAGAAATTTGATTAAAATGTCAAAATAACTCATTCAGAATTAATTTTTAATTTCTATACTTCGTATTTAAAAGTATGCAGGGGAAGAGTTGTATTCCAATCAAATTTCGATACCGAGAATTTGAAAATGCAGGTTTTGTAACACTTAGAATTAAAAAACAAGCAGTTCTAAGAAAATGTATGTGTATGCAGAATGTGCGTGCGACTATCAGTCTGTGAACAGAATAACTAAAAAATAAGAATTCGGTTAAAGTTCAGTGTTTTCAAAAATTGTAATTTCCTAAAAAATTACTATCGATTATGATTAAATTGCCAAATGTTCAATATTCTCTGCGTTATGAATGAGTTCTGTATAACTTGCGAGCTGTAAGAGATGTAGATACCTTTAAAGCACACACTTTGTTAAATATGTATAGCGTTAACATATATGAGGTTTTCCCTACTGATTTGAATTTTCAAATATTTATTCTTGAAGCAAATGGGAAATAGCACTTTGTTATTTGTTCCCTTTCTCCCAGCAATTAAAAGAGAACGGAATCTGAAAGACATTACTTAGAGATCAGGTCTTAAAATATTTGCTTTACAAATCTCATTGTATCTACAAAAAAGCCGCAGCAAAGCAAATATCTGTAAATGTGAGATTGACCAACCAATTCAGATCTTGTTAAATCACACGATAATATCAGAACGTTAGTATTAACCAATTTACCATTGCTTTGAATTTTCAAATAATTTATACTTCAATTGTAAACCTCTTTCCTCCCTTTATTTTGTACGTTTTTCTCTCGTGCTCTTGCAAAAGAAGCGGAATTTCAAAGTAAAGATACCTGTGACATGATTGAAGGAGTGGAAGAGGGACACTTGCACACTGCGAACTGGCAGGAATCTATTGTAGGCTACCATCCCACCAGGGGAAAAAGATAAGGCGAAGGAAGACCATAGACCGGCAGAGGGCGGCGCCACCGAAGCCCTTAGAGATGCATGGAAGTCCTGACAGATTGTCAACTGGCGCGTCACCGGGCTTCACACCACCACTCGAAAAGAGGACGACAAAACTACCCTGGTGGTCTGGGCAGGGTGGTATACAAAGGTGTAACTTCTGAGACATACAAAACGAAAGCGCATATTTCTGTCTCATATTGCCGCATCTGCCGGATGCACTGACATCAATTAAACTGAAAGACCACAAACGAGTAAAATGAGAACGGAAAGGAATCCGTGAAGTAGAAAATCCACCCCAGCACTCGCCTAAAGACCAGTGGAAACTGCGGAAATACCTAAGTCAAAGTAGTCTCTTTCATGCACACATGCCCGACAGCACGCTTGCATTCAGGCGCAACCATGAATTTTTTTCTAAAAACATCCTATTTCATTTTCAATGTAATTTTGATATCATGTTGCTGGATGGAATACAGTATACTTGTACCTGCCATAGGCAAGGACTTTGGTAAGGAACCTCTAATATTGTTTATTCATCATTCTTTGATTCTGATTGTTGTTCTGTTACATTAACCTCACTTAATCACTTGTTTTGCTATCTTTGAAGCGTGAAGAAGAAAAAGATAAAAACCGATTGTTAAGCACGTTGCTTTTTAAAGGAAGAAAGAAAATAACAAACGTAAAGAAGAAACATTTCTTCTTTTACCTGTTGCTTTCTCGTCCGCTTCTATTTCTGCACGTCCTTCATTTTCTTCTTGTTTCTGTTTCCCAGTAAGCTTTTTTGTTAGTCCACTTCATGCTGTTTGTTTTTTG
This sequence comes from Mantis religiosa, assembly GCA_030765055.1. Taxonomy (NCBI): domain Eukaryota; kingdom Metazoa; phylum Arthropoda; class Insecta; order Mantodea; family Mantidae; genus Mantis; species Mantis religiosa. The sequence goes on from CM060947.1 coordinate 84,879,438, forward strand.
TGAAAGAAAGTAGAAAGAGAATGATTGCCATCATCACGACTACGCTGACCCCAGCACGCCGCTGACATTGAACGAGTTTCTAGATGGATGTGTTATGTTAATAACATTGCTGAAGTATGGGAGCGTCAGATATTCGTTTTGAAGCGCTCAGTCACATTGGTAAGATAACCATTAGAAATGTTTGAACTCCTCCCAGAACACGCAACCTACCTGGCCGTCTGGCCAAGGCCACTGTCGGCACGACCCTCGGGCTAGGAACCACATGCTTTCCTTCCTTCGTTCTTTTTCATTACAAGGGAGGAGGTCATGCTCCGACTTCAGTTCCTACCACCACCTATTTTTCTTATATTACAACAATAAGACAAATGCCTGTTACTTTCTTTACCATGTACATAGTAGGCTGAGAATGTATTGCATTCCACCAAAACAAAAAATTAATATCAAATTTTATCTAAACTCACGCTTTTAGTTCCCCTGAATGTAAAAATAAAAAAGCAGTTTTAGAAAAAAGTTAATGCGTATGTTTTAATCAGCATAACTACAAAAGAAATAGTCGGTTAAATAACAAACTTAGAATTTAGCATTCCCAAAGAAACAAAACGGTGTTCGTACACCAAACTGGAGAATGTATCGAAGCCTTAGATTTCCCAGAAAATGATTTTGATTACAATAACGTATGAAGTTATTTATATGAGAAATTAAATGTATATCCTGAATTTTCCAGTAATAGTCCTGTCAAGTCCTGATTTCGAAAGAATTCCACAAATCTTATACAACTGAAATAGGTTAAGAGATAGACGATAACGCACTACGTATACGAAAAATGCAGATCTCTTTGGAACATACAGTTTATCTCAAATAAATATTTTAAAGCTATTTTATAGCATTAGCCATTTCCAAGATATCCTTTGGTTTGTTCAGTACCTTCAAAGTTCTCTCGATGATTAGTTATTTCTTGCGATTACGTGGAAAGAGTATGACATTTTAAGGCCAACATGTAGAGCTCCGTTTCTGAACATTTATCTATTCTATTTTTTGTGTGTATAACGAAATGTGTAGTGTAGCTACTTTTGTGTGCTTTCAAAAATAATAGTATAGCCACTAATGAAAAATACAGAGTATGTTAATGACTCACGTCACATTTTTTCGCAATATCACATACAAATTGGACATTAAATTTTCCAAAACTGTTATCTCTCTAACCCTATATATAGTAAGTAGTGGACGTACTATAATACAGTGTTGTCGCGAGGTCTACCCGAAAGTCCGAATACTCCGGCCTCTATCAGCCCGGGAGCGATGGAAAACTCCAGGGTAATACCTTGAGTCTAACGAGCACCACCCCCCATCGACAACAACGTCAGGACGGATGGAAGTGGATACGCCACTTACGCGCGTCAATCCCGCAGGGAAGACTACCGAATAACCTCGGTGGGGCCGCATGGTGATCTAGCACACCTACTAGCTCTGCAGACTAGTACCCGGGGCCTTTTAGGCAAACCTCTGCCCCCTCCGGGCGGCCGAAGCCTGGCCGGAGGTACCCGATTTCCCGCGAGTAACGGGAACACACTGTCCCCTCGAGTCCAACCCAATCCGAACAACTCCCAATCAAGGAGGGGCTCGAATGTTTAGCCCGAGGTTCCTCTAGTAACGTCAGAGGTAACACGCTTGCTAAGGGTCCGCAGCGCTTGCACCACAGCAGCTAAAGGGGACGGATCCCCTACCCTACGGGAAATATAATACAGTCAAAAACTGATAAAAAAGCTTAGAAGTGTGCAAACCAAATTAGACTGCTTGCGTAATATTAACCAAGTTTCCATCGCTCGCTGTGGCAATACATTTAGAACACTGTGATCCAAGATTTTACATTGAAAACGCTTGAGTCACCTTGCCGTTTTACACAGTGAACCGCCACCTGAGTGTCAATGTATCCAAACGTCTTCGCTATTAAGAAGTAGCAGCACATCTTCACATAATGCCAGCAAATAACGAAAAGAGAAAGAAGAATACTGCAATACAACAGCTCATCTTCAGAATGATCCAAATTATTCTTAATTTGTTTGTTTACCTTACTGTATCGGAAACAATGATTGTAAGAGAAACCTATAGGGTTTATTTTAGAATTGTAATTTTGAATTATGTACTGCATACAATTAGTGTATGATGATGTTTCATTGTTAAATTGTATCCGCAATATAACAAAAGAGTTATGCCTCAATAAATAAATGGAGAAATCACGATTTCATCGGAAATAAGTTCTGGGACCTCTTGAATCTAAAAGGGGCGGCTTGTAGAAAAAAAAAATCAGCATTTACCTTATCTGTGAACATCATCATCTAAAAAGAAGAGCCAGATGTCGTAACATTTTCTAAAAATAAAAACAAGACCCAGAAGAGAACAACATGCTAAGATCAATACGCCAGTGATACCGGAAAAAGAGATTACCTTTACTAATTATTACGCAATTATGACTTAACTTTAGAGACTCTGCAACTAAATATACTCAATCAATCCATCAATCGAGAATGTGAATCAACAATTCAGCAACTCGAAATTTTTCTGTTTCTATAGTATAATTTCATAATTGTTAAAGAAAGTAAAGAAATTGAGCGTTTAGAGCCTGCTGAACTGTAAATGCTGAATGTTGTCTTAGAAATCTTGCAGATGATCAAAGTCTGTTCTAATAATACTCTTCGTATGACTATGAGGTAGATAGATGCCAACAATACTCCAGTCACTGTTGGTCCAAAACACCAAGATGTGACTTCCAATCTAAAATTTAATTCTGATGCCTCAAGTTTGGCATAGCTTTGGCATAGTTGGAAAAGGAAAGTTAAATAAGAACATAATGGTTGTGTTTGATTTTATGTATGGACTTTAGCATTATGCATGTATACAGCCTGATCTGAGCGACGGAGCTGAGTTAGTGCATGAGAATGCAAGATCTCATCGATTGGCAATAGACCCATTAATATACAAATGGCATAAACTTAACTTTTCTCTTAACTACAATATAGTCTGGTCTTACGTTTGTTGGCTAAAGTCTGTTTCTGGAAAGAAAGTGTATTAACTAAATATAGATCAAGCAATATAATCGTTAGATTAATAACATCTATGACTGAAGTCAAAAATGAATAAAAATGACAAAATATTTATATACACCAAGAGTATCGGACTTAATAAAAACAAAGATACATTCTTTTTTAGAGAGTCAAGGAGATGATCTGAAAAACGTGCATTATTGTGTATATTTAAAAGAGAGAGAAGCTGTCAAAGAAAGAGATTATATACCAAGTCCATGTAAAGCAAAACGAACTATTTGGTGCTACAAAATTATTACAAAATGATTCGTCTTAACTTTGAAAAATAAACCCAGCAGCAAAACAGACAGGAAAAAAAATGTCAGATTTGCAGAGAAACAAATGATATTGCATTTTATTATACACGTTTGACCTTTTTCACATGTTTTAATTTATGTGTACTATTTTTGGTAAATGTAGTTTTCTTCATTCTTGAATGTGTGCTGAAACTAACTAGAACGATAGGTTTAATGCATTGCTAAAAGTCTCTAACATGATTTAAACTGATTAGTACATAATGAAGTAGTAGCTATTAGGGTGTACTTGAAAAGTTCATTAAGTCAGATGAATATCTACTTTCATTTTTAACTTAGGTATTGTAAAACGTGCTCTATTAAATTCCTGTAAACCTCACAGACAAACATATTGAAAAATGCAGCAGTTATCAAAATGTAGTACAAGGGATAGCTGAACAAATTTTGGGATTTCTAGTTATTTCTGTAAATTGTTATATAAGCAATGTGTCTGCAGGTGTGCCGTTGACATTTGCAGCTAATTATCATTAAAATCTTTATAGTGCAGTTTCGATGACCCTGGCCGAGTTAATCTAAGGCCAAACCGATTGTCCTTGGGTAAAAGTTTGCTTCAGTGAATGACCCATATTACATAAAACTGGAAACTTACCCTTTCGATTACCAAGGCTTTAGGCTCGAGGAGAGGCTAAATAACTATGATAGATTAGTGAAATAAAGTTGCAATGTTTGTAACCATTATGATGGGATTGAAGAAAGTAAATTTAATTGGGCAGATTACAGGATTGCGTGACTGAAGAATAGTTACCACTTTTAATTAACTACAAATCTGTAGAAAAAAGGGGCATGGGGCGTCTCAAAAAAGGTACTAAAGTGAAGAATACGAGGACGGGAGAGACAAATGTATAGTTTTGGAAATGAAGACAAAGAATAGGAAGACATTTTTGCTGATGGTAATATGTATGTACACGCTCTTTAGGGTGGCTAATAAGAAACGGTTGCAAGACTACCGGATGTTTTAACTCCTGCACAACTTAACGTTAAGGTTCTAAGAAACATAACATAATGCCATTACGGTATACAACAAGAAAGATAGTCTTCGGGGCCTGAGACGCAGCGGGGTTGGAGAAGGTTTCCACACCCTCTCTGGATATATTTATGACACCCCATGTCAGGTCAGTTACAGACCATTCAAAAACATTCTGACGGCTTCTACTTTTGTGAACAGGGCGCATGTTTTTTAACGGTTCTGCTCCTTGTGTAGCATGCGTTCTCTGTCACACACATTCGCTGTCCTTCTCCCATTGTGTAAGGGTGGCACTGGATGGCACATTCCTTTCAGGGACTTACTTTGCGTTGGTGAACTGTACTTTATTTTGTTGCGGAATCCCTGTCCTCCATAGGTAAAATCTTTCAGTCGTAGCTTGTAAGATGACTCATTTGTAATCATCATCCCTCTGACTGCCCGCCTCGGTAGCGTAGATGGTAGCTGTCTGCCTCATGTTCAAGAGGTCCCGAGTTCGAATCTCGGTCAGGGTGAGTACCTGGATAAGGTTTTTCGTGGGTTTTTCCTTATACTTCAAGACGAATGTCTGGTGACTGTAAGCTCCATGGACCCTGGACTTATTTGAGCATCATTTCACCCAATTCATTCACCGTCCAATATGACTTAAAGTTGGAGGACGTAAATTACAACAACAAAAAATCCCTCTCAGTGTCCGAAATGCCTTTGACGTACTGCTACATGGGGGTATATTCGTTTGGATATACCTATTTCACATGAAACGAAGTTATCTTCGTCACGCCTTATGCATTTGGGGTAGCAACAAGCTACTGTCCTCTCCAGGTTCTGTTTTTTTTTTTTTTTAATTAGTTGAATTGGTCCAGGCGGGATGGCTCAGGTGGTAGCGACGTTCTGGAGATCGTGGGTTTGATTTGATTCCATGGCCGACCTTCCTGACCCATGGGTTTCCCTGGGTCACTAGCCGAATGCTGGGAACTTTCATTCGGCCCCCGCCCCCCCAAAAAATCCTGTCCGTCCATTCCACCTGCATTCTTATTTTACTCTACCCTTTGTCCGATTTTCCCATGTCGACTGATGTCTCGAGACCTGCATGGTGGAAAACTTGCTCTTAAGTGTGATCGTCTTTTGGGGCTGTAGTTTCCAGCTTCACACTCCGTGAGAGTGTGTCCAATTGTGGTTGTACTAGACAACAACTAGGAGTTTCAAATTGAAAGGAGTAGGGATCCCGCCATTTACGATTTCGGGTCCCACTGCCAGCTCTTGCTTATCCCTACCTACCTCCCGGAGTGCATGGCCACGGTTCCGAAGTCCCTCACCTTACCTTACCTTAATCATACGAAAGTGGAACATAACGCTCTAGGGAAGTTATTTCATTTCGCATGAACTGTGCGACCTCTGTTTGCTCTGCTTTTCACTTTTGTCGATAACTGTCTGTTTCCATTTTACCTTTGGTGTTGTCTGAAGGTACCTATTTAAAAGAAAATGTCTTCGTTGGCCAATTTATCTGCCATATTTGTAATTTCTATTTGTGCTGATTTAATATTTTTAGCAAACCTTTACGTTAATAATCTCTTCTGCTTAGACCATATCTAATATAATGGATCTCTTATAACCAGAGAATTTTCCACCTCTTTTTGTCACATAAGAGGAATGGCAAAATAGTCAACAAATGACAATTTTAGCATTGTGTTAAAGTATTATTAAACATATTGGAATAGAGAACTAAATGTTAGCCCATTATAGGACAAGTTTTGCTCTACAAATAAATATTACAGTAGAGTATGGTAACTTAAGTGGCACTCTTTTAAAAATGGATGCGGGATTTTCTCCCCATTTTAATTTTGAACAGTTTTTCTGCGAATAACATTTTCTGTAACACAATTGGATGACAAAAGTAACTTCTAATTGCTGTTGTGAATGTTCTTTTCTATTAATAAAACGTTGAGTACTTTTAATAAATAATTCATAATAAAATTTATTCAAAATATGATATAATTGGAAAGGAATAATTTCGGTAGTAAAAGTAGATCAGAGAACTTGAGAGACGTGCGTTTACATCCTGAAACGTTTTTAATGTGATATCATAAATAGCTTCTAAGAAAATGGGTCATTAAATTCAGCACATTTAGCAGTGGGAGAGAGCATTTAATTTTGCCTTAACCTCAATGTTTCATTAACAATCTAGTCAGGCCAGAATATTCTTAATATGTCATGCGTCTATTGGTTTTCTATAACCACGCAACCCTGGAAGTTGTATTTGTGCACTGTAATAGATCTTGGGAAATTTGGAAACACACACACACACACACACACACACACACACACACACACACACACACACACACTCTCTCTCTCTCTCTCTCTCTCTGTGTGTGTGTGAGAGAGAGAGAGTTGTCAAAGAAAAGAAATATAATTACCAAATTTTTCTTCTTTAAAAAAGAATGTTTAAAAATTGTTAATAACCTTCACTAAATAATAAAATTCCAGCGCATCGGGGACATTCTGGTGGAATTCTGGCAGTACTCATTGTTATTGTTTATTTATTTATTTATACTTCTATTACTACATGCAATATTAGTATCATAATCATCACACTCAATGATAGCCAAACTCACACGTGAACACCTTTTTATATTTAATCAACTCTCTCCTTATTACATAAGCGTGTACGTTCTTCCCCTGCCCTCCCTGGCCGCGCCGTGGCTCAGTTTTTAGACTGCTTGGCTCTCACCAAGGCGGCCCGGGTTTAATCCCAGGTGACCGCAAAGTGAGATTTGTGGTGGACAACACGGCGCTGGGGCGGGTTTTCTCCGGGACCTCCGGTTTCCCACACCATCTCATTCCACCGGTGCTCCATCTTCATCTCATGCATCATCAGTGTCACCGCCTGCGGTGCCGTATGTAGTAAAAGCGGGCGTTAAACGCTACACATTTCCCCTGCCCCCTTTCACTCTTTCGTGTTAAATTTCCAACTATGCAATAAAGTCAAAAACAGGCAAAAGCACATGTTCCTAATGCTTCTTTTGCGACGGGAATTATATACAGAATTTCCGATAATAATCAGAAAACGATAATAAAGTATATGTTTTAAACGGAGACTTTCTTTCACAAACAAAATAGTAATGAAAAGTTGGTATAACTTTTAACTATTCATCCCATCGAAATGTTTAAAATCACAGAAGTTATGTTATATATTGTACTTACCGTGTTAGGCAGCGTTTTTTAATTTGAGCTTGTAGCTAGTTATAACGCAGTCTTTTAGGGAACCTTGATGAGATCAGAGGTGGAGAGAACGGAATCATGTATGTCTCTGTAATTGGCTGACCGTTTCTTTCTCTCGTGCTACTGAGTGTGTACCGCGTGTTGCATATTCAGTGACTCGTTGAAGGAAGACATTTTCGCTACTCCTCTTCTAGGTTACACATTATGTAGGAGTGTTACATACCAAGTTTTATAGTTTTCGGATAAAAAAAATTGATACAGTATATAAATAAAACTTTTGTCGTCAGGGTAGTTTATCGTACACAAATCAGCTATTTAGGCAAAATCGAAGATTACTCAAAATATGTTTAATATATGTTTAGACTAAATGCGAAATTTTTCCGCAAGGTCCTTAAACCTCAGGGAATGTTTTTGCTTCACTGTAACAGATGTTTCACATTTCACTATGCTTCCTTGTTTTTCTTCCTAGAAATGTCTGCTGTCTTGTTGTTCTGAAAATATCTGCTGTACTAACACCTGTTTCAAGTAAACCAAGACCAAAAAAAAGCAATTTAGTTTAACTACCTTTCAACCGCTCCCTTTATATGTGACACTCATGCATAAATTTGCTGTCCAAGAAGAAGTCAAAGTGAAGCCTTAATTGTAAGCGACTTTGAAGTAATACAGATTGAAATGACTACAGGAAGGACCGTGCCCTTGCCGCGCTGAACTTCTATTTATTGCTTGGGGGAAACAGTTTCTTTCTTTTATTTATTCCTAGTACGTCGAGGCTACAATAACACGTCTCTCCACAGTGGTGGAAAGGAGAAAAACTCAACAGTAATCATGAACGAAATAAGCATAAGAAGACATGGAATGCACGTACGTGAGTTTAGAGCTGGTTTCGGGATTCAGATGATTACCTTACCCCCACTCTACTTTATCGCCACAAATACAGTGATCACTACAACATGAGCGATTTAACTAAGTATTGCCTTAACGAAGGTCAGAATTGTTTTGAAAGATGCGAACTAAGAAAAAAATAATAATGCTATGAAATTCTCGGAATTCATTTGAATTTATTACTAACCAGTTCTTAATTTGTTCCTATAGGAAAAAAAGAAACGAATTACAATTAAGTTGCTTATTATTTATTTTAAATATATATTAATACATAGTGATTTAAATAAACATTAATATAATACAATTATAAATAACTAATAAATAAGGCTATTGAATGCCTATATTTGCATTCGGTTCCTTAATTTTGGTTGGAAGTTTATTCATTCTGACACGTTTTATTCAATTTAAATTAATCTAGATATACCACACAAATTATTTAATACAAATAATCTTGAGAAATGTTTCCATAAATTGTTTTTAAACCGTACAAGTATACCGAAGACACATACGATGGTTAATCGTTTTACACAGGCTTTGTCTGCAAATATATGCTCTTTGCATGAACTGAAGAAAAACAAAAGAATGACACGTATTTAAAATACTGAAAAATGTGACAAAGAAGTGAAGGCTATGTTAAACACAATTATTCGTTGGTTAAAATGAAAATAAAAACAAATGTTTCTTTTTATTGACTTAAACCATTACAACACTGATTGGGTCAAAACAAAAGTTGTAAAATTTTAGCAGTTTTTTTGACATAAATGATTCTGGTTACTATCAAAATAGATTTTTATAAGCAGGACTAATGAGTCCTGGTTCGCCCTATTATCATTCGCCTCACTTTCTTACTATATCTCTAGGTGTAACTTTAATATTGCATTTTATGTCACCTTTATCCAAACTTCGATTCGTCTTAAAAAGTGCAGTTTTCTGAAATTTTCGCAACTATCTCAGCAGGAAGGAATTTTATAATTGATTTGTGAAGTGCTTGTCTTAAACATATTCCTATGAGCATTTTGCCACAAGATTTTCCCTGAAACACTTAATGAAAACTGAACACACCTGTTACATTATCTTCACTGATTCTATGAGCGCAATTCTTGCTCTTCAAGTGGCAAGGCATGGATACCATCTCACATAGGCATATCCGGAAATGAGAAAGCTGATGAAGCAGCTAAAGGAGCAGTAGATTCCTCTCACGACTTCCAATGTTCCCTCAAGTATGAATGTAAGCAGTAGAATTTATACTGGAATACCACATCCAAAATTAAATTAAACGTCATAATCTCCAAACATGGTTCCAATTACCCTATAAATTACCTAATTCGTCGAGACCAGGTACCTCTTACCAGACTATGCAATGGACATACAGTATTCACCCATTCGTACTGTCATTCCATGCTAACAGTTCAACACAGTTACAGAGTGCCCTTTCGTCGATGTGCATCTGATGTTGCCACTGTCGGTGACCTTGGGTGATCCACCTGTCTGCCAAAATATAGTAGAGTCTGCAAAAGTAATTGATTTGTATAATTTTATATAACTAATGTTTTCATTGCTTCAAATAATTGTAATTTAAAATTTACTGTAGTCGCGATGGGACTACATTGTTAAAGCGACAATAATAAATTAAATTAAGAAAGAGTAATTCCTAACAGTTGACGATATCCTGAAAGCTTAACTAGAAGCCAAGAGTTTCTACTTGGTGTGTAACAAATACTTTATTTGGATGAGATACTGAGAGGATTATTTTGACAGTCACCAAGTTTTTAGTGGCCCCATCAAGCCACAATGAGCTGAAGTAGTGGCGTCAGGCTATCGATGGACCACCCAAGAAAATAAAAACATGTCGTCGCCAGTTTTAATGAACTAATCAATCTGGTTGGCGAATCTGAGCAGGTTATGAAGCAGACACCAGTTTTTCGAAGCTTGTGTGTGATAATCTGGCAAAAAGTATTTATTAAATCGAGTAAAGAAAGGTACACCACTTTGATTTGCTTTATCGGCGATGTTTTGTGTCGGTATTTGACTAGAATACCGGTAGGGGAGATTGATACTAAAATACAAAGAAATGCGTATATTTAACTACCTAATTACAACCTTTAAGACAAAGTGGAATGCACCAAGATTCTTTGATTAGCTTATAAAGCTTCTTGAATAGTAATATTATTCAGTACAGCAACTGTCTCTCAGAGTTTTGAAAGGTAAACAGCAGAATGTTGAATAATAAGGAAGACTTTGGCACCAACGAACGATTTTCTTCTAATAGCTGAATTAATATTCTGTCAAATTCGCCAATGTACCTAAATGAACGAATTATAAACAGCTTTTCATCCAAAATGACTCACTAATGCTAATAAATAGGTTAGCTATGTGATCTGGGATTGTCGCCTGTTGCAGTTTTACCTACTGTTTAGATAATTATATTATTAAAGCTTATCTTAATACGAGATTGTGAAAATTTAGTGGAATTATTGTGAATTTCCTGTTACCACTTTATTGTATGTTACCATTTTTGTCTCGTAATTTTTACTCTCTCTACTACTACGTTGCGGAAGTATAGTATTGCATTCCAAAATTCTTTATCAAGGTTTCAAAGGAAATGCATATTTTGAGGCCCTTAAACACACATACACACAAATTCATTTGAGTGTGTGATATGCATGTGTGTGAATAGCACAAAATCGTAAGATCGGTTAAACGTTAAACTTCGTATATAAGTTTAGAATTTTCTAAGAACACGAAACGAAGCTGGTGAGGAAAATATCTCATCCCTAATCGCCCTTTACATGGAAAATATTTAACTAGCATTTTAATTATATACCAGGCACAGTCTCTGAATTCCTCTTAGTTTTGAACCACTTTTTTGTAATACTAAGTTCTAAGTGATCGGCAAGATCTTACTCGACAAAAAATCTAGAACTCGTCAAGCATACAATTCACGAGTATTATCAAACTAACGTTTTTTCTGCCAGCAACCATTTTAAACATATTCTTTGTTACTACTTTGAATTTTCAGAGCTGTACACTTTTCTCAATAGTAAATGATTTTTTTTTCTTCTTTCTTTCCTTCGTTCGTTCTTTCTTTTTCCTTTTTTTCCCTTTTCTTTTTCGTCTCCGTGCAGAGAGGGCAGCAGTACTTTAAAGGCCATCATATAGTCACCGACTTTCAAAAGACTTGACTATCGCTTCAGTTTAATGTAACCTTCTTATGTATATTATTATTATTATTATTATTATTATTATTATTATTATTATTATTATTATTATTATTATTATTATTATTATTATTATTATTATTATTATTATTATTATTATTATTATTATTATTATTATTATTATTATTATTATTATTATTATTATTATTATTATTATTATTATTATTCATAACGAAAGTGTAAATAGTTAATTTTTCTCCTGCGTAGCCTAAATCCGAACAGCAGTAAAAGCTGAACTCCATAATCTTCAACTGAGCTGTTTGGCTACAAAATTTACTCCATTATTAATCCAATGAACACCAGGGCGTAAAAAATGGTTTGGCATCATGTACAAAATCATAAAAGCAAGAAAAGCTACCTTGTCAAAATTCCTCAAGAAAATAATCCCATTATTTAAATTTCAACCTGCGGTTAAACCCAAAACCTGGGTGTGTACGCAGCAAAACCCGTCTGGCTGTTAACAGCCTGTCAGTACCTGCGATGCGATGCGATGAAATGCGTAACCTAAAACTCTATCAGGGAGAAAAACAAAATTTACTCAAGTAGTCTACAATCACACAACGATTTCACTCCTTCCTACAGGATAACATAAACTTAAGAACTCATATTTATATGAAATATACCTCATTTTAAATACTTTCACAATTCTCTACAATTAAGAATTCACATTTTGGGGTCACTTTAATTAGTTTCCTTGAGTGCGAGTACGAAGATGGAGGAAGGATGCCTATCATGTTATGCTATACCGGAAACCACGTGCAAATGTATCAGTTTGTACCCCAGCCGGTCGAACTTGTTTGAGCATTCATGCTGCACAAGTACACTACACTTGCTCAGAGGTTGTGCGCTACAACAGAGGACAAGTGGCCAAGTTTTTCAAGTGTCAGTCTGAAGAAGCTTCGCAAGGCTCATGACACCTACAGGTTCGGGATGAATGTACGAGTTGAGAAAATCGAAAATACCTTTGCACTATTTCCAAATAAAACAGTACATTTAATAAACGCATGCAAACTGAATTCTGCCCTCTAGACTGTAATGGCAATTTGATCAACTCATAGTTCAGCTATTTTTGACAGGCTCGTGGAATGAAATATTTTGAAGAGCATGAGTAGCTTGAAGATCGTCCAGTCTCATGTAGTATCTTCATCGATCTGCATCTTTGACGAAAAATATTAGTTTCTTTAGAGATATCGTTTCAGTTTCATGTTATTGCTTGAACAGACTTTAAAGGGCTTCGTTAACAAATTGCAAAAGTTTCGTTCAGTAAATAACGAGTTTCAGTTGTAGCACATATTTTGAAGATCTTACGTTCAAGTTCCTGAGTATTAAAACCGAGTAATCCAAATGAGCTTCACTTTGTGCTTTTTATTCTGTTCAACTGCTCTATTTGAACAGCAAGTTCTGTAACGTTGAATAGGCCTTGCGAACTATCATTACACATAGAAGTTCTAAAAGAACAAAATGCAACGCATGGGTGGAAACTTTTTCGGTTGCCTTCTTCATCAACTTGGAGGGGGGGAAAAAAAACGCATAACCTAAGGTTAGAGATCCGTTTTGTACTGACGAGCTGGTCATGACGTCGTCTCTCCTAGCGTAACTAGCACACCCGGTCATTGACAGTGAGAACTGCTGCAATATTTCCTTTATTCAATGGATACAAGTTCATGCGAATTTTCCTTGCTTTGCAAGATGAAAGAACCGTTTCACCGCATCCACTTCTTTAGCAAGAGACCACCGCAGTTGTTCAGGGTCAGCTTGCCCCACGGCAAATCGCGATATGGTTAAATTGACAGAATAAGCGATAGAGGTTCTTCTTGCACTCTTAAATAAAAAGTTAGCAGAATAAATGATGCCAACAACTAAAGAGATAAAACAGGCATGACTTCCAAGAAATGGGAAATTATGCCAACATTATGCATTGTTCGTCCTGTAGTCCGCTCTGTCTGCTTCGTGCGTTTGGTTAAGATTATTCATGGATAGGTAGTGCAAACCTTCATGCATCCTCCCTGAAATGAAATCATTCTGATAGTTAATCTGTTGTGATCTATCTCAGAGATGCATCATTTTCAAATAAATAGCAAATTGTTAACAGTTGGAGCAGAGGTCAGTTTTAAAGCAATATCTCCTTGATAAAACACGAGAATCGTGCAAATAAATATTTCGCCTTCTAGAAGTGAGATTTTAATCGTTTTACATGCCTGTCAGGGAAACCTTTTTCTAGAGTACAAGAGTACGTTGTAAGGAACGCTTTCGTTGGATGATGCTGATTTCAAGCTTTCAAAAAAAATGTAGCAGTAGCAGCAGCAGATGATGACGATGATGATTTGTAGTTAAGGGCGCTCAACTCAATGGTCATCAGCGCCCTATCGAAAACTGTATTTCACTTTACTACCCTTCCTTTGACTTAACTTATCTTTAACTTTGCATTGGCTTTGCTCTGGCTTCGCTTTGCTTCTTTGCATTGGCTTTGCATTAGCTTTGCTCTGGCTTTCCTCTAGCTCCGCTTTAGCTTTGCTTTGGCTTTACTCTGACCTGACTTTCTCTGCTCTAGTTCTGCTCTGGCTCCACTTTGGCCTTGCTTTGGCTTTGTTTTGGCTTTACTCAGCCTCCGCTCTGGTTTCGCTCTGGATTTTCTCCGGTCCCGCCCTGGCTTCGCTCTGCCTTCACTCTGGCTAGGCCCTGGTCACCACTCCGGTCCCGCTCTGGCTTTGCTCTGGCTAGACTCCGGACACCACTCCGGTCCCACTCTGGTTTCGCTCTGGATTTTCTTCGACTTCACCCTAACTTCACTCTAACTCTACTCTAAAATAACTAACTTGACTCTGGCTAGGTTCCGGCCCTCCTCCGGTCCCGCTCTGGCTTCTCTCAGGCCTCACACTAACTTCATTCTGTACCTTAACTCTGGCTCCACTCTGGCTAGGCCCCGGTCACCACTCCGGTCCCGCTCTGGCTTGGCTCTGGCTAGGCCCCGGTCACCACTACGGTCCCGCTCTGGTTTGCTCTGGCTAGGCTCCGGTCACCGCTACGGTCCCGCTCTGGCTTGGCACTGGTTTCACTCTGGCTTCGTTCTGGCTTCACTCTAACATTCTTTAACTTAACTCGCTTGGCTCTTGCTAGGTTCCGACCCCGCACCGATCCAGCTCTGGCTTCGTGTTAATAAAATAACAATAACTACTGTTGATCAAAATATAAATTGGTTAATTGGGTAATATTGAAGACCACGGGAGTTTGTAATAAGAGGTATAAAAATTAAATAGTAATTGATATCTCTGGCATCACACTAACTTCATTCTTTAACTTAACTCTGGCTTGGCTCTGGCTAGGATTCGGCCACCAACCCGATCCCGCTCTGGCTTGGCTGGCTCCGCTCTGACTTCGCTCCGGCTTCACTCAAACCTCACTCTAACTTCACTCTTTATTCACTCTAACTTGGCTCTGGCTAGGCTCCGACCTACCTTCGGTCCCGCTCAGGCTTCGCTCTGGCCTCACTCTAACTTAATTCTTAAACCTAACTCTGGCTTCGCTCTGGCTATGTTCCGGCCCGCCTCCAGTCCTACTCTGGCTTCGCTCTGGCTTTGCTCTCGCTTTACTTTGGCTTTGCTCTAGTTCCACTCAGGCTCCGCTCTGGCTTTACTTTGGCTTTACTTTGAATTTAGTTTAATTTACTTTAGCTTAGATCAGGGTCAAACACGGATGTGGACCTTGTTTGGGCATTGCTCTCTCACCACTCAGAGGCACCCATTCGAGAGATTTGGCTCGGGACTCCGGGATTGCCAATTCCCGTACCTAAGGCAGCAGGCCCCTGGGGGAAATAATTTCAGCGATTGTAGATGTGACTAATATAAGCAAGTTGAGGTAGTCATTGCATGGTCTGCGGTTAAACATAACGCAGTTAATTGTGTTAAACCTAATTGCCACCAGATGCTAATAAGTTGATATTTAAACAGGACGAGCTAAAATATTGCATTAGAATGTCTTTAAAATTGCTTCTCGGGTATAGAAATATCGATTATTAGAAGCTCGTTACTGGCATTCAAAGATATCTCAAATCTCAAACTAATCACCTGCCAGTGCGACACTGAACCGGTATTAACAGCCTTCTAGCATCATAAAGCCGGCTCTAGAGGTACTTGTTATGGTAGCCTAGTCCGTAAGGTCGAAAACTGCAATACCCAGGGTCATTAGTTCGCCTCCTAACATATAGTTAATTTTTCCTTCTTCGTATTTTAGTACGTAAATCCTAATAGGAGGAAATGACGTGGTTCGTAACGAAGAACTTGAAGTTGATTGGCCATTGCAATAACATTACATGTTTATGCTGCCCTATGGAAGAGGGAGTGCAAATGTAGCTTGGCCATTATGGTCTCCCGCTTTTCTGGGGTCACCACAAGTCCCTGGTGTATGGAATTCCTCAGAAGAGGACCTAATCAACCAAATAATAGCAGCATGTGAAGTTATTCGACACACACGAGGAATTTTGGACAGAGTACGACAGTCGTTCATTCGCCGCTCTCAACTTTGTATTGAAAACCTAGCAGTTCCTATAAACCTTAAGTTAATAATTGCATTTACTTTTTATTTAGTGTAATTTAATCACTATTTAAACCACCTCCCATTTAGACGTACTGGATGTGAATGTAATAAGCAGATTTCAAAGTTTGTTAGAAAGAATTGTAATTAATTGCACTGACAACGTGAAATTACTCCATAAAATGCATACATTTATAGAAGAATTAAAAGTATAGATAAAGTATTAAAAAACAACCAACCAAACAAAAAAACAAATTTGAACAAAAAACGACAAAAGAGGGAAGGAGACTGGAACACGTTTCCGTTCACTTGAGAGCTAATGTGATAATCATTTCACCAGAGAGAGTACTCCGACATGTCTCTCCATTTTTGTGTGTGGTGCACTAAAGTTGCGTTATCATTAGCAGTACCTTACTGGCACTTTAGAAACTTCTAGCCGTAACTTCTACATTTGAACCAACTGGCCGTATGTGCTAACTTGAATTACTTGTGCAAGATATCTCCACTTGTTCTGAAAATATTTCGGTGTGGTTCATTAAAGTCCTCTATGTTGGAAATCAATCCATTACAATAGATAGGAAACTAAACTATCACAATTGGTCACATTACAAGTTATGTTGACTATGAGCTAAGAATTCATAAATAGCAGTAAAGGTATTGAATAACGCTTAACGATTTTGTTCGCTCACTTAGTTTTTCCTGCAGTTTCTGAAGCGATATAATTTCCCAGTATTTAAAGTTCTTCCACTTTCCCAAAGCTATAGATCGAAATCCACTATGCCAACACACCTCAAACTACGCCTGTATCGGGCGATTATACCGCCCCTGATTCTGTACGGCTGCGAAGTCTGGGGATCAGCGGCTCCGACCACTATCCGCAGACTACGGCGCGTCCAGAACAGGGCGCTGCGAATTATCTACGATACTGGGCGTAGATACCCGTTCCATGTCCTTCACAGCTACTCCGGAGTCCCATATATTGTGGACGTGGTGCGCGAGAGAACCCGTACCATCTACCGTAAGCTAGACTTCCATCCCAATAAGGCCACGCCGTGGCTCAGTGGTTACGCCGCTTGGCTCTCACCAAGGCGGCCCGGGTTCGATCCCAGGCAACCGAAAAGTGAGATTGGTGGTGGACAACACGGCGCTGGGGCGGGTTTTCTCCGGGACCTCCGGTTTCCCCGCCATCTCATTCCACCGGTGTATCATCAGTGTCATCGCCTGCTGTGCCGTATGTAGTAAAAGCGGGCGTTAAACACTACACATTTCATTTATTTCCATCCCAATAATCTGGTGAATATCCTTGGCCATTACGACCATAGGGCTCCTCGCCGCAGATCGAGTTACCGGTTGCCCAAAGATGCATTGGGTAACCTGAACTGAACAGGGCCACTTTCCCCTGACTCTATACCCTCAAGCCCAGAAATGAGCTTGGTAAGTCCCATACCTAAACATTAGTTCCTTTCCCTCTAGCCTGTCAAGCGGACTGTGCTCAGATGCCTCCCAGGCAGGCGGAAGAGCGCAGCCAGCACTGGGCACACACCCCTCACGGGGCACTAGCGCCCATTTAAGGCTAGGCATACCACTGCGTAAGACAACCGCCTGCGACAAACGACATTTCTTTTACACTGCCCAGATAAAGCCGCACTAAGCGGCTAGGTGCTGGGCAGCAAACACCCCGCCCAGGTAAACCTGGGCGACTCGCATATTCTGCTGGTCTGCTGGTCTGCAAAGCTATAGAGCAGTCAATCAGTATATTGATGACTACTTCCATTTGAAGAATGGTGATTAAACAAATTTCTGTTGCGTTATCTTAATCAATAAATAACCTTGATTCAAAAAGTATTTTTATTCCTAAGAAAATACTTTGTGCTCACTCTGGACTGAATTTTAACATTAATTTTACCAGCTATGTTCACGAAATACGTTTTCTCAATTAAATATACAAAACTGGAGCAATATATTTATGAAAATATCATCAACTACCATTATAAAGTTACATTTAGTCTCATAACTGTCGAATAGATAAACAGTTCCTACTAACAGATTTATTTATTAGAATTTTAGAGTATGATAATTTATAGCTTGTTAGAAGCTGAAGTAGTATTTCGTAATAACTTCACCTCAGAGCAACTAAAGTAAGGTTAATGTTATATAATGTAATTTTTCAGCAAATATAAATATTTTATTAATATTTCATATATTCAACCACGTTGAAGCACATCAGTAATCGACAAAGTGGATAGTTAGGTGAGTTTCTCCAGGAACTGTTGAAACGTTAAATGGATCAAGCATGGTACAGTTACTGTTTTTTTTTTTCTTAAGCAAAAAGTTGGTGAACAAATGGATTGGAATGGTTCTCTAAACTTCATTGTTAGCTGTTACGGAACGAAAACTAAAGTGACAATCCTTTGCACTTATACAATGCGAATACAAGAACTGAAATGCAAAGTCATTTACAAAATTGCCTGTTCTCAAGTGTATGTTCAGCTCTTCATAGAGATTGCAAGGTTAAAAGTGGAGTTTCGTCAACTTTTACAATCAACTTCGGAATCAACTTTTACAATCCAATTCAGGATAGAAACCGGTTTAATTTCTCGAATAAGTAGCTTTATTTCAGATCTTATTTTGTCCAAATTAGCTAAATAATCTAAGCAACTTACCAACAATTTAAACACGAAATACTGAAAATAATATGAAAACAGATCAGGCCCAAAGTTATAATTTAACATTTATGCTTAAAAGATTTTTTTTTAAAATTTACGTCCTGCAACGTTGTCATATCGGACGATGAATGGAATGGGTGAAATGATGCTCAACTGAGCCCGGGGTCCATGGAGCTTAGAGTTACCTGACATTCTTCTTTCAGGATAAGGGAAAACCCCGGAAAAACCATATCCAGGTAACTTTCCGTGACCGAGATTCGAACTCGGGACCTCGTGAACGTGAGGCAGATATGCTACCACCACGCTACCGAGGTGGACCATCCTAGAGAGATATTCTTGTGCTAGATATATAGGTTCTAAATAAGTCAAGTAGAGCTGACTACAAAAGCACTCTTATTTAGCGTATGTTTTCATGTCCTGGAACTAAAAATGCCAAAACCAATGCAATCTATCCCAAAACATGATTTAGCTATCAGGAAAAGTAATTCAAAATAGTACCAATAATTTCCGGAGGGAACTGTGCAGTTGATCTGGGGTTTCTTCACTCTTGAGTCGTAATAAATTTTGCCAGGAAGTCATATCAGCACTCTTCGCAATGCTCAGAACGTTTTCAAGGCGAGTTTCTTCAGTTTGAACAATTAGAAAATATTGTGAGAGCTTTTACGAAAATAAACTGACCGTTATATGTCACACGAGATAATTTTATTTACAATTACAGAATAAAGTTTAGAGTAACAACTGTTCTCTTTTGCGTTCAATACATTAACTGGTTTCATTTGACTGCCTCTCATTTTGACGGAAAAGAAATGAAAGGCAAGCAATGAACTTGACCTTGTAATTGTAATTACTTTTAGTACATTTGGTTGCTCTATTTTCGTAACTGAGAATTGCATGACAACAGTCAGATAACGGAAAAAGAAATCATTGTTCATAATTTCGAAACTAAGCATATTTAGGTTACTTTACACTGCTCGCAAGCACGATATGTGTTTAAGTCAAGTTCGTTTTCATCCAATACAGTGCCTCTTATTTTCTTCTGTTATTCATAAAGATTTTAAACTATGGATTTCTGAGCAATTTTTCTCTGTTTTGTTTAATATGTAGCATTAATATGTAGTTTAATATGTAGTTCATTTAGCATTTGTTTCACTTCCCATTGTCTTTGCACAGAAAAAGATTCTGCAATATAACCTTTAGGAATATAACCTTTTAATTTAATGCTATGGTCATTTAGGTGTTACTGTTCCGAAAACAAGTCTCCAGAGGCCGAATTGATAGTCAGTGCTTATTTGAAGGTATAGAACGTGTTACATTCAATAACTTTCTATATCCCTGCAGCTAATTTTATAAAGCTTCCAACAATTATTCTTACACAAGCTTATTTTTCTCTCTTCTTCATGTCAATCAAAACAAATAGTTACAGAAATATTTTGTGACCTATATCTATGTGGATATAAGGCGGCATAGAGGAAATCGAAAAAAATATGTAGATATTTAAAAAGTTAGTCGCTATTTGCTAGAAACTTCATACTTTTTCCATGACAAGGTGAAACAGCTGAATAACGGCAGCACTTTAAAAATGACAAAACATTTGAGAAATTCAAACCTATAATAATGTATATCTCGAAAATGGTTCGTACCACAAAAATGAAGTGATTTGTGTGTTTTAAAAGCATCCACATGTTTTTAATAGTATAACGTTTTTGCCTGTCTCTTAAGTTAACCAGCTACAAATGTCTTCCAAATGAAGAGTGTGAAGGAGTATTTCTTATTCTGGGCCACGTAAGGAAGCCATTTCAAAGAAGAATTTCTATTCTGGTCCACTTTGGGAAGGCATTTGAAGGAGGTTTTAATGGTGTTTTATTATGCGCCAGTTTGCGAAACCCATTTGAAAGATAAATCTTACTATTCTGCACCCTTTGTAAGAGAATATTTTTAGGTTGTGTAGCTTCATGGAGTAATGATTATTTAGAAACGGTGCGTATAGATTTGATGTGAAAATTTACAGAAATGTGATGAAATTATCTTGCACTAGATTTTGATGTCCCGGCCAGCACATGAAAATTCTATCTCAGGTCGTCGTTTCGGATCGATGTCTTTCTCCTTTTATGTTGATTTTCCGAAATAAAAGAGTACGTATTTCCTTTTTCTATATAGTAATTTTTACTATCAATCATTTAACACTAAATGATGCAACACAAGTTATATTATAATCCTCCTAATGCATCCACTTTCTCAGTTTACTCTCGCTTTGCACACGCAACTGTCTTCTCTCATAATCAAACTTCTGATAGCGCCTCTCTCCGAAGATTATTGATGTTTCTTATAGCCTTCCATATGCATATCTTGTACATTTTTGTTTTTACAAATTCATTTTCACATACCTACTTATTCGCCCGCATCGGTAGCGTAGATGGTTGCATGTCTGCCTCACGTTCAAGAGATCCCGAGTTCGCATCTCGGTTAGAGTGAGTTACCTGGATAAAGTTTTTCGGGGGTTTTCCCTTATCCTGATAGATGAATGTCAGGTAACTCTAAGCTCCATGTACCCCGGACTCATTGAGCATCATTTCACTCCTTTCATTCATCGTCCGATATGACTTAACGTTGGAGGACGTAAATTGCAAAAAAAAAAAAAAAAAAAAAAAAAAAAAAAAAAAAAAAAAAAAAAACCTACTTATTATAAACAAAACATTTTTAAACTCTAAATAACATTATCAAATAAATATACAAGATATACGCTTTATTTGTCATGTAAGTGTACTAATAGTGTCCAATGAAAATTGTTAGAGCAATTTGTATAAAATAAAACATTCGTGTCCCTTTATGGAAGATCCCGAATTTAAATACCACATATGATATTTATCCTTTCCAGTTTTCCTTTTGCAATTATGGTGTTGGCACACCTACACACACACGTGAGCATATTTCCAATGAAGCTTCGGTTACATCAAATTTTCGGAAGGAATGTAATACATTTTCTACGTACAAGGCACATGGTCGGTCACGGATTTATACCCAATGGGAAATTATCGTCGTAATGTGAAGATTCGTAGCTTCTTGCGTCTTATGAGGACAGGCTATCTGTAATATCGCACTTTAAGTCTATAATTTGGCAGATTATATGCGTTTTTATTTTATGTTACTGTAGTAAAGAGAGTTCAAAACCACGAAATGTGGACGAATATAATCACTGCTCTGTTATTTCTGATTCCATGTGTTAAACCAAAGATTTAACCTATGCCTTACTAGTTCTTTGATTAATAGTAAAGTTTACAATTTTCTCACTTGCCATTCAGCTGTGACTTGTACTCTGAGACTAACAACCTATTCTCAATTTTTGGCTGCATAAAAAAATAACTCAACTAATTAGAGTAGTATCTGAAAACAAACACTGAACTTGTATTTAATCAACTGCTTTTATGGATTAATTTTTATTTTGTTATACTGCTAAAACTTTATATCCCTTAATAATGGCTGATAAAGTGTACTCCATATTCACAAGTATTTTAACCAGGGGAAGTGTTAGTTCCTGCCGAACGAAGTCGCTCAAGCGTACCGGTGCGTTTCAAGAGGGGAGGGCGGATTCGCCTCCGTTTACTTTTCGTCCAGTTAAGATGCATTCGAGGGAATGAAAAACAAACCTCTCTTATGGTTGGTATTCTGAATGAGTGAGCGGCGCAAAGGTGACGTAATTAAGTCATAAGACTAGTACTGTGATTGAAGAAAGAGGTTTTATTATACAGAAACCTGCTTTCCACTCTCTAAAGCAAGCGTGATCTAGTACAGGGCCACATACATTCCGTCCCCAGCTAAAGCATAATTAGTGAATAGACATTACCAACATTCATGCAGATATTGTATTATGTGTCATCAATAAGGGAAAGGATTAGACATATGCTATATATTCATGCAGATATTGGGTTATATTTCATCAATAAGGAAAAGGGTTAGACATACGCACATTCACGCAGATATTGGGTCATGTTCAATCAATACGCGAAAGGATTAAACAATGCTATAACGTTTAAATATTCTAGGTGGAACAACATTATTATTCTCTCTCTCTCTCTCTCTCTCTCTCTCTCTCTCTCTCTCTCTCTCTCTCTCTCTCTCTCTCTCTCTCTCTCTCACTCACTCTCTACTGGCTCTACAGCCCTTGGTGGGCTTTGGCCTCCTACACGATCCTCCTCCATACATCTCTATCTTCTGCTTTACTTTTCCAGCCTCTGATTCCGATCGTTCTTAGGTCTTCCATTACATCATCTAACCACCTTGTTCTCGGTCTTCCTTTTTTTCTTCTATTATACATTGCATTGTATCTTCCGTTATTCTCTCTATATGCCCTAACCATCTTATCCTTTGTGCTTTTATAAATTTCACAATATCTTGCTTATTTATTAATTCTTCTATTTCATGATTATATCTTATTCTCCATTGGTGTTTATCTTTTACAGGTCCAAAGATTCGTCTTAGTATTTTCCTTTCAAATTTTCGAAGTATTTCTTCATCTGCATTGTTTAGGGTCCAAGTTTCAGCAGCGTATGTTACTATTGGTCTTATCAGGTTTTTATAAATCTTGTATTTACAACATTATTATTACTACATATTAATAATTATAGGCCTGTTGGATAATAAGAGCACCTATGTCGTGAATAGAAATATAATTAATTACTACATTTCATGAAAAACTTAAATTACTTATCAGAAAGAAAAAAAAATAATAAATGATCCACTTTTACTTTTGAATAAGAAATTAGTCGTACAGTATGGGGAATAAGAATGACTAGAAAGCTTAGTGAGTTGACATACTGAAATGATGGCAGCCAGAGCTGTCCACCTAAACGAAGTCATCATTATGACATGCGACTAAGGTTTGCCGACTAATGTTATCTGCATCTTTTGGCTTCGTATGCCTACGATCCCCGGACAAATTTGTTTTAGCGTAACTTTTTGAATGCAGTAAAATTACAACTATGTTCATATTGCAGGTAATTCGACTTTCCGTACACGAATAGTAAATTAAAGACCCTTACCAAGAACGTTCTCTTATTACTTCTATGCTTGGAAGCACAATTCCTACTTGATCAGGCCGTGTGATGTCTGAGTGGTTAGACGGCTCGACTCTCACCAAGGCAGCCCGGGTTCGGTCCCAGTCGACCGCAAAGTGAGATTTGTGTTGGATAACACGGCGCTGGGGCAGGTTTTCTCCGAGATCTCCGGTTTCCCCCACCATCTCATTTCACCGGTGCTCCATTTCGTCTCATGTATCATCAGTGTTACCACCTATGGAGCTGTAATATGGGAAAATATCAGAAATGTATTAAAATAAGTAGAAGTATTCCAAGACATAGGAGTCGTAACAACAACACCAACTTTAGCTCTTTTAGTATGTTTGGCAATTTGGCCTCTAGGCTTAGTAATAAAACAGAGAGCAGCAAATTATTGGCTCAAAAGAAAAGATTTCTTAAAAATTGAACAAGTTATAGGTGAATATTGTAGGAATAATGCAGAAATCAATAGGAAGCTTTTAAGAGATTGGCAACATGAATGGGATACATCACTTCAAGGAAGAACTTATAGTTTATATCCCAATATAAATGAAAGATTAAAATTAAAAGATATTGTACCAACAAGATTAGGTATCCAATACTTAACGGGACACCATATAATGTGTATTATGATGAAATTTTACGCGAGGAAAGGAAACAGCTAGAAAGTAAATATGTTTGGGACGTAGTTTGAAATACAAATGATTTCAAAATACTTGAAACGGCAGCAGGGAAGGTTTCCACTATAACTGTGGAGAAATATAAACAATAAGGTATAAGGGAACATAATAACCAAGTTCGAAATCAGTCACCACAAATTAGAAGATCTGAGAGAATTAGACAACGTAATAGGACAGTAACGTGAGATTTAATAAATAAAAGTTTGTAAAAATTCTTTCTATATACCTTTTCCGTTTAGTTTACCTTGCAAATGTAAAGCTACTGATAGTAGCCAGTTAGGTTAGTTTTTGTATTGTAATTATAACATGTATCTGCAAAAACTATTTAATGTCTTAATCTAAAATTGTATTGCAAATAAGAAAATAATTAATATTGTAAAAATAGGTCTCAGTGTAGCTTCAAGATGCCGAGACAAAAATAAAGCAGAATTTATTTATTTATTTATTTATTTATTTATTTATTTGTCACCACCTGCGGTGCCGCATGTAATAAAATGGGCTTTAGACAGTACATACATTTCCTAATGTATTGAAGCGTTTGTGCTTTTCCCATTATTGTCTGCGGCTCAAGGTGCTAAACCTCGTTATCAGTGCTGGTTTTCGAATAACATAGCATTTAGGTGTCATAATAGTTGTTGCTAACAATTAAAGAAATGATTATTCCTTAAGCATAAGGAAGGGAGGGATTGAAATGGCTTGACATCAGGGTTTACAACAATACTGCTGTTATTACAAGTGTAAAACCTAGTGTAATAGGAAGGCTGCTGGAGAGCAGGTGAAAATGAAAACACTGTAACAATTCTTTCCGTATCTCAGACAAACTGCTTCGTGACAATGCATTCTTATAGGGTAATTATTATAATGTGCCGTAGATAGAAGAATTCAAGACTCTTATATTCATTCAACACTTCAAAGGCGACGCACATGAGCACATGAGTGCAGCTGTCTGCGAACGTTCCTCGATTTTCGTGACTTGTTAGTGTGCCCAGCCTCTTGGGGCGTTCACATAATGCAGAGGTGAACCGTCCCATGAAGCTGACTTGTTCACGCTTATCCAACTAAGCTTCATTAGCTGCAAGTCCTACATTGTTCTGAAACCTAAGTTTACTACATATATCTTGATAGGAATGTGCATATTGTAGCTCCATCAAATACAACGCAATTCCTACACATAGAAGTTTACTTATAGGCCACTTGCATTAGATATGAATATGTATCTAAAATTTGGCAATCTAAATATAAATGCAGAACACTTATATAACCTCAGCACTTTTTCCACAGTGAAAATGCTGCAAAGGCCCTTCTTGAAGAATGTGAACCCTGCCATGCTCCATCTCTAAAATGTTCATTTCGTATCATTATTCTTCAAATTATTCCTAAAATTACCTGGAGGTTGTCCAAAAGAAATTCAATCTTTTCATCCAGCTGTATTTTCAATAAGTGCCTAACACAAATGCTGTGCCTAATTAACCTCTAATTTCACATATTTTTCAGTAATAGAATAAAAACAAAGCCTTCTAATTGTTTCAAACCATCATCTCTACGTCTCGCTTTCACGTTTATTGTGCACATCTATGTCTTTTTATAACAACCTTGAGAGAACCACTACCGTGTGTAAAAGTTCAGACAGTATCTTCTTATCTATTTGTACGAAGGTGGGTCAAAAAGTAATGCCTCCATTTTTTTCTCTTTTAATTGCCAAGAAAATTGAATCCAATTTACATAGCTTGAAAACTACAAAATTGACGATTAATTTGTCACTATTCAATATAATCTCCGTCCTTTTCCACAGTTTTGGTCCACCTTTTAACTAGGGCATGTATTCCAGTGTGGTAAAACACACGGTCTTGCTCCCTAAGCCATTGTCGCACGGACGTTTTCACAGCCTCCACATCTTCAAAATGAATACCACGATGAGCTTCCTTTAGGGGCCCGAACAGATGGAAGTCTGATGGTGCCAGGTCAGGGCTGGGAGGGGGGGGGGGGGGCGAGGTAAGACTTGCCATCCCAATTTCTCAATTTCTGCAGTGGTGTAACGGCTGATGTGTGGTCTTGCATTGTCATGCAAAAGAAGAACATCCGCCATAGTTTTTGTTGGACGAACTCGGCGAAGACGTGCTTTCAGCTTTTTGAGAGTTCTGACGTATTGGACAGACCTTATTGTGCACCCGTGCTCCAAAAAATCAATCATAAGCACACCCTCTGCATCCCAAAACACTGTCGCCATAACTTTCCCTGCCGACCAATGAGTTTTGAATTTCTTTTCTTCTTCGGTGACGTTGTGTGATACCATTCCATTGACTGCCTCTTTGATTCAGGTTCAAAAGTGAACCTAAGTTTCATCTCCAGTAACAATTTTTTCCAGAAGCTCTTCTCCCTACAAATTGAAGCGCTGCAATTGTTCGGAGGCTATTGTTTTCCTTGTTTCTTTGTTTTGGGCGGTTAACATTCTTGGTACCCAACGTGAACCAACTTTTGAGTAACCCAGTTGTTGAATAATCGTCATCACACTGCCTTTACTGAGGGAGGCAATGCGACACAATTCACGTGTTGTTACCCGGCGATCACCAGGAATAATGTCATCGACTCTGTGAATGTTGCATGGAGTCTCTGCAGTCACCGGCCTGCCGCTTCGCTTTTCATCTGCAAATGGTGTTTGCCCTTCAGCTTCATTACAGCGACGAACCCATCGTCTAACAGTGCTGACATCCACCGTTGCATCGCCATACACATTTTTTAGCCTTTCGTGAATGCGAATTAGCATGTCACCTTCCGCAGTCAAAAATTCAATCACAGAACGCTGTCTAATACGAATGTCGATGTCAGCCATTTTGCAAGAGGATGCAGTGCTGCCACCTGGTGACTTAGGACGTTACAGGGGATTGGAGAAGAAGGTTCGAGGAATTGCGCCAAATTCGAAGTTTTCACATAACTTGCTTATTTAAGGAAAAAAAATAGACATTACTTTTTGAACCACCCTCGTAATAAAACTATCAAACTCTATCAAAACTAGTTAAAATTTAGTATCGTTACAGCCTATTTTTATCAGTGTAATAACTACAACCCAAATAGCAAAGTAGCCTAACTTTTCTATGAGTAGTTAAACCTTTTGAAACTAAACCTTTAAGAGCAAAAGTTCTATATATCAATTGAAATGTCCGATTCCTGCATTTGCGGTTACGTGTCAGTTGGTCTTTGTAAATAATGATTAGAGACCCGTAATATTGTTTGCACATCACAAATGGCACGCAAGTTACCCTAATAAACACTTCAGTTACATCTGCTACCAAAAATTCATGAGTCCTCTTTAGAATACTTCAAACAACAAGGCAGAAGATAGCATATCGCCCTTATTAGTCACTCTAATGCTTTAATTGAAGATTTTTACTTAATGTGCTTGCATCCTCAATTTTTGCAGGCTCCTGTGCAACTCGAGACATTTACAGTTTAGCTGTAGAATGAATTCTGTTACCTCTCATAAAGTGTTAACTTTCATCGTTATAATAGTCGTTGTAAAGCAATGGCAATGGTGTCATTGGATGGCATTAGTTATTCTTGAAAACTCATTTCTTTGACAATGTTAGAGATCTCAATGTTACTTCTTTATGATGCTTAGATATTCTATTTAATAGTATCGGAACTGAAAGAACTTCAGTATTGTCTCACGATCGTAATTGTTAAGTCCAAAGAATTCCTCACGCAAAGTGTCTCCAAATGGCAATATATAACTTATTCGCTAACTTACTGTGTTTGGGAATCTTAATGCCATATTTCACTGATGGTGTTGTCATCTTAAATAAGATAGTGGATCGTTTTTATCTCTTTCTTGTAATATTACCTGAACTTGCATCAGCTCGTTCAGTTCTGCTGTTGTGACCACAAATCATCTCGATATTATTAATGATGAGGACTGTAAATAGCTCCAAACGTTTTGTTTTACTGTAAAACTGTGTATTCTAAAATTCAGTAAGTCATTTAGACACGTGGAACTGAATCAGATATACATTGTTTAGTTTGAATATATTGGTACCTCGAGTGTCATCTCCAAAAATATGATTAGTGATGAACAGTGCTACAAGAGGTGTGTTCTTTTCCCCCTAAAGTAAAGCTTGGTTGGTATAGTTTTGGCTCTGATCTAAGATATTCCTCTACATCAAGATACATGCCGTGTAAAAATGCTTCAATTGAATCACAGAACACCATTTGCTCACATCACGCTATAGCAGATCCCCTGCTTTTCACTATCATCTTTAATGAAGCAACAACTATTCTCAAGAAAAACAGAAAATATGTTAGTTGCACATACCGGCACCTGGGAAACGGCCTATCAAGCGGTAAAATTATCAACAAAGGAAATGTTTGTTACCAAAATAAGGCAATTATATGATGGAAAAGCTCTGTAACCAACATCTGCCAAACAGCGCTGAATTTCAGACGGGACATTCTCAGTGATCCCACAATCAGAAGTATGGATGGTCATGTGATGAATCATGACAGAGACAAACTTTATACACACCATAGTTGCTGGAGAAGTCATAATTACATAACGTTTTGAAATAACTGTTTTGGAAAAGCATCACTGTAGTGTATTATAAAATAATGTTGAGTAATGCTCAATGCTAATTCAAAGTTGTCTCAACTCGCTAGTTCCAAATCACAGTGTTTATTAGTGGCAATGCACTTTTAGAAGTTGAGTAAGTTATCTGAAAATTTCTAACCACTCTAGGTTTTGAAAGCTGTATTCTGGCCCCTTTATTATTACAGGTTTTATGTTCGTTAATAAAACATTCACTGTCATTTACACGCCACCAAAAAACAATGTATTGCTTTCAGAAGTGTGCAATAAGTATCCCATCTAACTGCCACTGCTTCATTCCTGCCTGAGAACCACTTACGTCATAATGACTGTGTATGGAATAAATACCGTGAATTAACCTTGAAGAAATGGAGTTGCTAATAGAGTAGCTCTTCGGTGCATCGACAGGTTTAGCGACTTCGCTTATGAAACTCTTGAGTACGTGATTCACCTGAGCGAACACTAATTGTGACACGCCAAAAAGTGGTCTAGTGTGTATGTGCGCAACTTCCGTAAGGAGGGGAAGAGGTGTGGGAAGAGATGACCGGGTAACCTCGTCTCGCTCACATATGAAGTCGAAGGCAGCTATAAACTGGAATAATTTAATGCACTGCTATGTACCACTCAGACACAACTTTTCCTCAAACGCAGCAGAATTTTTTTTTTCTAAAGCTGAAATAACCATGCCTTAAAATACACCATAGTGAGGGGATGGCGAAAAGTTTTGGATGTTTCTAAAAGTATTTCATACCCACATGCTGTTAATACCCATGTGCTTCCTGATCCGAGCTTCCAAACATATTTTGGGCTGACAGGTCTAAAGTGTTCATGTGTTCAGATTATCGCTGTCTAGAAACATTGTCATCTAGTTCTTCAAAATCTGTAGTGCAAAATTTGCACCATCCATAAGAACCATTTTTAATTACAGTTAATGGAATGATAACATTTTGATTCCTCTTTGAATGTCATCATGCTTGAAGATGTTAGAGCGTAGAGATTTCACCTCTGGTTGAAATCAGAGCTAAGTAGCAAAGTTGTTTATGGCGATTATAATGAGCTGATTTAAAATTTAACTTTAGGGCAAACATCAAAGATGGTAGCCCTTGCTGGGTTGTATTCCTTTTCCCACAGTACACTAGCGATTACTCGTAGCTCTGTTTAAGCTTTCAGCAGTTAGGCATCTTCTCTCACTATGGATCCGCATTTACTTGGACATTAAACTATTATGAAAACTAAAATAATGTTTAGAACAAGTCGAAACATTGATATTACGTATCCGTTTTAAAATAATGTTTGGAATATGGAAATAATTACACATCTGCAATGTAACTAACCACAACTATTTACTCAATGGCAAACTTTCCAATCTCAGACTTGCTGAGGCTGTAAGTTCTGGTACATCTCGATAAAAGTTGCAACACTTCTTTAGAGGCATCCAATTTAAATACCGATTGATAGGAACGTTGTCTAAATGGACTACTGCTTCGTAAATTAGCCTTTTCCTTAGATGGCTTATGGCTCCGGGCTCATTTATATCCCTATTGCACTTCCCCCATTGTCTGCCTGAACAGATTTCAAGGTGTAGCAAAAGAAGAATAGGAAAGGACAAAACAAGGCGTCAGTTAAAAAAAAGTATCCATTTACAATTCCTATGTATATCAAACAAGCACCAACATAGTGTGTTAAATAAACAATCCAAGTTCGGTGCCATTTTAAAATTCTGTCGCCAAAGTTGCTCTGTGTAAGATGTATACAAGTGAGTATATATCGATTGATTCCTGTCCTTCTATAGTTAAAATATTCTTCTTTGTCTTCTTCCTACCAAGTTTTAGGCCAATGACTTGCCTAAACAGGCCAAAGGCCTGTTCAGTTAAAATTCGGTGGGTAATCCATTTAAAAAGTCTTCTGCTCTGACTGGTACAGATGATTATTGCAGGTTTGGCAAGAAAAATTTCAAGCTTTGTCCCACCTTCATTGCTTTTCTGTTTAGAATATATATTTAAGAAAGATTTCTATGGAAAAGTTCCCTGAATAAGATTCTTTTTTGTTCAGAATGTTCCCTTATCCTGAGAAGATAAGTGTTCTATGAACCCGTGACATTTCGACAATTCATTTCATCAATTTCATCCAGTTTCCACAGAACTGTTGCTGTTATAAGAGTATTACTCGTAAAGCTCAAGAAAGCAAAGTTTCTCTGCTTCACTCGCAAAGTAGCATTGGTTTAGCAGTGAAGTGACACTGTATGTCGACTCCAAGTAGAATGGGTGTATCAATTTTCCCAAAAGGGCAGAATAATGGCAAAAGATGTTATAATTGGCAGGAAAAGTAATAATGGCCACTTTTCTGAACCTGGGAACACGGACTAAGTTCCTTGATGTTTCTGTGGTTGATGAGGATAGTGCACCTATATAGTAACCTAAGATCACCCCAATTTACTCACAAAAAAGTATTTTGAATAAAAGAGAGGTTAATCAAAGAAAAACGATAATTCAAGGTAATGGAAATGAGTCTAAAATGAATTAGTGAATGGAAGTTTATTGAATGGAAGTTTATTGAATGAACCATTGAATCAACCAATTAAAACATACGATTTTTAAAGGCGTTACATTTTGCTGGAAGTATGGCGCTCTCGTGCATGAGATAAATTGCTGACAGCATTAGTTATGCCGATACATAAAAAGGAGAACAGAATGTATATCGCTTTAATTGTGATAATGATGGAGGCCACGCTTGCTCACATTTGCTTACAAGATGCATTCGAAACTACATATTAACAAGACATAACAAATTATAGACTCTATTTTAGTAATGATGCCAACTATAGGAAGCTATTAAAAAGGTGCACTCTGCAACAAGTTATAAAAAACACGCATTCCAATTATAATTACCTAATGTAACTGGAATTTCATACACTGGAGCAAGATTACAGGTAAACCAGTAACTACAAACAGGGGATGTATTGTCATAAATACAGCAGTGAGATTGTATTGCTTATTCCCAAACCCGTCTACATTTACGTATGGATGACACAGGAAAAATATGGCAAACCTTCACCAACAAAAGATTATTTGCGATAATAGATGCAGCGCTATAACTAAGTAGATGACCAGATTCTAACACCCAAATAGACAGTAAAAGTCACTAACAAAGCAGTGGAAGCCTATAACTTGCAACTTTCTCTACTTATGTATAGGTAAACTAAGGCCATAGCTTTTAAAGCAAGGCACATCAGCAACATTCCTAGCAAATGTGGGTATTCAAGAACTGAACAATATAACTGCTAAGAATGCAAGGAAGCGATGACAAAAATGCTAGTTTCAACAAAAGCGTGGAACAGTAAAAATACGCTTAGAGTAAGAATATCAAATTGATTCTATAAAGCTATAATGGCCCAAGTTTGACCACCTCGGTAGCGCAGATGGTAGTGTGTCTGCCTCGCGTTCAAGAGATTCCGAGTTCGAATATCGTGAGGGCGGTTACCTGAATAAGGTCTTCTTCTGTGGTTTCTCTTATCCTTAAAGAAGAATGATGGGTAACTCCAAGCTCTAAGGATTCTGGGCTCATCATCTGAGCTTTATTTCACCCATTTCATTCATCGTCCAATATGACAACGTTGGAGGACGTAAATTAAACAGAAAAGATAAAAAGTGGTCCAAGTTTTGTTAATTTAATGTGAGACTCGAATGTTGACATCAAGGAGAAATCAAGGATACAAGCACTGAAAATGGAATGTTTAAATTCCGTGTTGGCATATACTTTTAACGATTAAGAGGAGGATAAATAAGAAAACAACTAAACATTTCTATAACCATAATCATTAGACAAAGCAGTGCTGGTTCAGTGATCAGCTGAAGAGTCAATCCACCGTTTACGTCGTTCCTCACCACGTGGCAGGCATGTAGCACTTTAGTTATCTAGGATTCTTGTTTAGTTGACACGATGTTGCTAATTTTTCCTCTGAAGTATTATAAGAAACATTCCACCTCAATTCTTCTGAAACGCCTTAATGCTTTTTATGATCTAGGTGTAACGGCAGTGCTTGTTAAAGAGTGCTGTGTCGATTAAAGTCGCTTTTGTTAGCTCATCCTTCACAACCGATAGCTTAAAAAACGGCGCAGATATACAGATATACAGACAAATGCCAAATAAGAAAGCAGTAAAAAGCTTGGTTATCAAGATCCGGAATATCAATAAAGAATATATAAAGCAGTGAGAGTTGCGGATCAGTGATGATGCTGATTATGATGATGAGACAATGGTAATGAACTTTTGTAGGTTTATAATGGCAAGAGGCTAATAAAATTCAAAAGCTATATCTTCGTGACAGAGAAAAGTAAAGAAACCAACCACGAAGAATCTGGTTAATATTGCAGCGCATGCCAATATTTGAAATGCATTATTTATGTAAATACACGATAGCGTTGCTAAAAGCCGCCTGAAATAAATTCACTCACGCGATATGTTGTATTTGCATTGAAAATGCCGGGATGCCTACATAAGAAATGCTAGGTCGTAGAGTGCGGAATGCAAACATACCAGGAAAGGCATACTCCCCACGCGATACCTGCATCAATCCCAAACGTTAATGTTGTACGGGCAAAGGGGAGTTTGCCTTGAACTTGATGACGTAAGGCATGCCCCATGTACTTGCATGCATGTGGTAAACCGCAAACTGCGGGACGAAGGGAAGGACGGGTTAAGGTAAGTTATTATTGTAGCAGATTGCATATTCGCGGTGTGGTTCAAATTGGGCGCCGGCAACTTTTTCGATCAACTTTTGTATGGCTTCAAGCGTACTCTTGTAATATGCCTGTTCCGCCATGTACTAAGCAGTTCATTCCATATTACAAGGTGGCTACGAGTACAGGAGGATTAGAAAACAAACAAAAAGTTGACCTTTACGCTATCAATGTGTTTCTTGAGGGAGCCCTAGGCGGAAAGAAAGAGAATGGGAATTCTGAGAGCAGTTACGATCCAGTGTGAAATATTTCATACTTAATTTTCTAATTTTATGCAGTTTAATAAACGTATGGATCACAGCAGCTGATGGTAATATTTAATTAAAACGTTGTAGCAAGGCAAAGTTGGAAAGTCCAAAAGGTTAAACTCTTTTTAAACGTACAGAGTCCGACAGAAGTATTCGAATAATATAACATGTAACATTGCACGTACATAAAAACTGTAATATTTATTTGGAAGCGTTGAATTGTTAAACATGTAAACATTAACCTTTTGTATCTCGGAAACAATATTTAAAATATCACTTTGCATGTAAGCATTACACAATCTGTACTGTATTTATTCTACTGTCCCTCTTACTGGAAGACATAAGTATTCGAACGTACCCAATCAAACAGAGAGAAAGGTGGTTGGACGTACGTACGCTACATGCCCCTACCACATAGCAGTTGTGTTTCTGCTATGCCTCGAGACAGTGTGCTCAAAGTTCTTCAGCCGATTGTGAACTCACAGGTAATCTGGGACGTAAAGCTAAGGAGACAACGGTGGCAGAGAGGAATATGGTGATAAATATATACAAACAAAACAAATCTCTCTCTGAAATTGCCAAAACCAATATCAGAAGCAAAACTACAGTGTTCGGCATAATTCAACACTTCAAACAGAAAAACACTGTTGTAGATAAACCTAAAAAGGTGAAAGCGAGTCTTCGCCGAGTTCGCCCAACAAAAACTAAGGCGGATGTTCTTCTTTTGCATGACAACGCAAGACCACACACCAGCCGTTACACCACTGCAGAAAAATTGAGAAATTGGGATGGCAAGTCTTACCTCACCCCCCCCCCCCCATACAGCCTTGACCTGGCACCATCAGACTTCCATCTGTTCGGGCCATTAAAGGAAGCTCATCGTGGGATTCATTTTGAAGATGAGGAGGCTGTGAAAACGTCCGTGCGTCAATGGCTTAGGAAGCAAGACCTTGTGTTTTACTACACCGGAATAGATGCCCTAGTTAAAAGGTGGACCAAAACTGTGGAAAAGGACGGAGATTATATTGAATAGTGACAAATTAATCGCCAATGTTGAAGTTTTCAAGCAATTTTATTGGGGCAATTAAAAGAGGGGAAAAAAAGTAGGAGGCATTACTTTTTGACCCGCCATCATATTAACAGGCATAAGCATTTACGAGTAGATCGGCGACCGCCGAAAACTAGTTTGTCGCAAAAAAGAAAAGTTGCTAAATGAAGATTAGTTACATACATGAGGTTTTTAAAAGCGAGATATCGAACATACGACCGTAGCATTTGTGGCGTTGCATGGACTCCTACGATTAATGCAGATTTATTTGAAGTTCCCCTCATTACATAGACTTTGGATGTCATTGTTCAGATTTTGTTTTGCAACGTTGCAAAGCAATAACTACGATAAGAGAGGCAAACAAATGTCATGGATTGCTTAGTCCTAGACTTTAGACTTTGTTCAGCATTTTTAAGCCTGTATCTCCTTGAGCCTCTTTGTAGACCACTAGTTTCCCGTGATGAAATGCTCAGTAGAAACCTCCCTGTTAAATTGTTGGATCCTTTTAATGAAGCATCCAGTATATATCCAAGTTTTAGTAATATAGAGAGCAGAGTACAGTGATTTCATTCAGATCCTGAATAAGACCATGAAGTATAGAATGGCCGAAAACTCGACCTTCATAAACCTGACATGACTGTTCACCCACAAAGCCTTGATTAATAACGCTCGCCGTGAAGGCTTCAAATCTTACAATAGTATACAGACTGCTTTTCTGACTTATTCTCTTAATTCCCAATTCAGTTAATATAAGTTACCTTATTCATCAAAATAATTTACAACTGAAGTTTAATTACTTTTTTTCTGCCTCACTGCCTCTCACTCTCACTCTGACGAGTATGGTGGCTCGGATGTTAGCATCTATGGTTCGTATTCTTGTATTCAAATCTTTTTTCTGAGTTTGTGGAAATTTTATATTGTTTTTAAAAATGAGAAAACAAAGTTGGAAGTAAATGTGTAGTGTTTAACGCCCGCTTTTACTACATACGGTACCGCAGGCGGTGACACTGATGATAAATGAGATGAAGATGGAGCACTGGTGGAATGAGATGGCGGGGGAAACCGGAGGTCCCGGAGAAAACCCGCCCCAGCGCCATGTTGTCCACCACAAATCTCACTTTGTGGTCGTCTGGGATCGAACCCGGGCCGCCTTGGTGAGAGCCAAGCGGTCTAACCACTGAGCCACGGCGCGGCCACAAAGTTGGAAGAATTGTTTAGGAAATCATAATGGGAAAATCCTGAAAAGTCGCGGCGATACCTGCCAATGTGAACAAGGGTATTTATTGTATGGATAGTCTCATTCGCCAGTTAATAGTTAGGCAGCTAAAGTAAGTTATCTGACACATATGAAAAGAACATACAGAAAAATGTTGAATAGCGATATCTTGGATGGTAAATTAAATATACGGAGATTTATTTGCTCAAATACTTGAAACTTGTCTCTTCCTTCTTACAAGGATTCTGCCGTACAATGCATATTGATTTTCAAATTCATCCTCTGTAAAGCTAACGTTTGTCCCATTTTGCATTGGTTAGCAGGTTTTAGGATAGACACACCTACCCAAATTTCCTTTCTAACTCATAAATGCTGAGGCTTTCACAGCCGACGTCGTTAACTCCACTAACTATGTTGTCCGGGCTTGTAGGCCGTGGTCCATTTGTATTTGTTTCCGACGTTTCGCCGAAAACTGCGTTCGGCATCTTCAGGGTTCTAAGTCAAGAGACCCGGAGTCCAACACAAGACTGGCTCGAATGGCATGTCCAGATGTAAAGTATCCGTTGGACTCCAGTCTTGTGTTGGACTCCGGGTCTCTTGACTTAGAACCCTGAAGATGCCGAACGCAGTTTTCGGCGAAACGTCGGAAAGAAATACAAATGGACCACGGCCTACAAGCCCGGACAACATAGTTAGTGTCCTTTCTAACTATCGTTGAATTTCGCGCACCTGTTCCCGAATCCCAAGAGGTTTCTTGGAGGACGAAGATTTGACAGCAAGGGAGGTCATTGATGCGGTAAAAAGCTATTTTGAGGACCATGTTAAATCGCACTGTAGAGATGGTGTAACTAAATTAGAACACAGATATGATAAATATATATTTGCCTTTCTGGAGCTTATGTTGAAAGATAAAGAAAAAATATTTTTTTTTTTTTATTGTGAGGCCAGGTACTTATCAGCCAACCCTCGTATTCTTTAATGAATAACTTTATTAAATGCAATGTATATAATCCATTTTATAAGTTGACATCGCAACTAAGGTACTCATAGCAATAAAGTAGAACAGTTCCTTCAATGTGATTTACTCCAGTTTGTAAGGTATTTTGATTTATCTGATTTCTACCAGATGAAGTGGAGTAGCAACGAACTGCGCCTCAGGATGAAGTGTGTGACATGCCTAAAAGAACTGAATTCCTTCTTCTAGAATGTATTATACTCTTCCTAGAGCTGCCAAAGATACAGCTATGTAGAACCGTTCAGTTTTACAGCTAAATATTTGATTAAGAAGTTAGTCACGTATATCAATTACAAAGTAACGCATATTTTGTGATATTCTTTCATCTATTTCCTATATATCGGTTGAGAGGTATTGTTAATCTTATGGAACAATGTATTGCATCGCAATCCAGAATCTAGTTCAGTTACACAATTCGCTTTCTCTTGCACGGCCAGTTCTATGAGAATCGATTTATATCGTAGTAATATCACTTCGTGCCGTGATAATCTCTATCACACTAGACATTTAATTATTTGGTACTGCCAACTTGTTATGTTTCGTAGACGCACAAAACGTTTTGTGTACCCACGCAATTATTGTCTCCTCTTAGTGAAAGGTTATATGTTTTGCAATTCAGCCACCCGGTTACATTGCACCACCTTAGGTCCGAAAAAGAAAGTAGTAGTAAAAATTATCTTTGTCCAGTGTCCAGTGTTCTGGTGGGCTCCATTGGGAACTTAATGCCAGAAGTCATTGCTATAACAACGTCAGCGAGAGTTAAATTAATTTTTCCTCCCGCCGGATGGTTACATTATATAGATTGCAATAGCAACTGCTCTGCTGCTTTACCTAAGGGACGTCGCAGACAATAAACCATCCCCCATCCATTGTATCTTATCGCTATCCACAGTATTTTGAATTTCCAGACAGTACTGGGACAGCCTTTTATCTATCACCAATCTTTCAGCTCTGTTTTCCAGTTTTTATATATATAAATGAATATTTTGGGTATAAATTACTTGAAGCCAGATGTTTAAGAATTCTTATGAATTATTATTATTATTATTATTATTATTATTATTATTATTATTATTATTATTATTATTATTATTATTATTATTATTATTATTATTATTATTATTATTATTATTATTATTATTATTATTATTATTATTATTATTATTATTATTATTATTATTATTATTATTATTATTATTATTATTATTATTATTATTATTATTATTATTATTATTATTATTATTATTATTATTATTATTATTATTATTATTATTATTATTATTATTATTATTATTATTATTATTATTATTATTATTATTATTATTATTATTATTATTATTATTATTATTGCCGCGTCATGGCTGAGTGGTTAGACTGCTTGGCTCTCACCTAGGCGGCCCGGGTTCGATCCCAGGCGACAGCAAAGTGGGATTGGTGGTGGACAACATGGCGCTGAGGTGGGTTACCTTCGGGTCCTCCAGTTTCTCCCACCATCATTCCACCAATTGCTTCACCAATCTTTCATCTCGGGCGTTGGGCCGAACCCTCAACCCTGATTTCATCTCAGGTCAGGTGCTTCGGCTCCCTCGCTCTGAGGGAAATCAAGCACCTCCTAACGTCAGCATTGACGAGGAAGGGAGAAAATTATTATTATTATTATTATTATTATTATTATTATTATTATTATTATTATTATTATTATTATTATTATTATTATTATTATTATTATTATTATTATTATTATTATTATTATTATTATTATTATTATTATTATTATTATTATTATTATCATCATCATCATCATCATCATCATCATCATCATCATTATCACTATCACTATCACTATCACTATCACTATCACTATCACTATCACTATCACTATCACTATCATTATCATATCACTATCACTATCATTATCATTATCATATCACTATCACTATCGTTATCATTATTATTATTATTATTATTATTATTATTATTATTATTATTATTATTATTATTATTATTATTATTATCATCATCATCATCATCATCATTATCACTATCACTATCACTATCACTATCACTATCACTATCATTATCATTATCATATCACTATCACTATCATTATCATTATCATATCACTATCACTATCGTTATCATTATTATTATTAGTATTATTATTCCTTAAAGCGCTGCTGGCTATGGTTTGAAGAGTCTCGGGTTACTTTTTAGGTATGGACATGGGAATTCTTTCCCCTGTTGAGCACCTGATGAAGGAAGCACTTTGGTCTTTGGGAATAATTAGTAACCTATATACAGAAATTGTGATGGCTGAGGACTTTCAGTCTTCATATGTTGACGGCATACTACATAGCAAAGTGAGAAAACGTATTGGAAAAAAATTCGCAACACAGATGTGTTTACATCAGCTTATCGCATATACACGGAGAGTCCAGTGTATGTATACTCTGTTCAGATATAATCATGCCTTCTGGACAGCAATGTGTCATACGCCGGCAGGCGCGAGAAAACATATCATATAGACACACGCAGCTTTCATGTGTTTCGTAACTTACTGTACATCAACTTACTAATATTTTACTCTTCTAATCGACCAGATAAGACCCGATAAGGAACGATCAGCGCTGGTCACCTGAAGGTCAGCACGCCTCAACGCTCTGTCGAATAATA
The DNA here is from genome assembly GCA_030765055.1 of Mantis religiosa. NCBI lineage: Eukaryota > Metazoa > Arthropoda > Insecta > Mantodea > Mantidae > Mantis > Mantis religiosa. Next base: position 84,919,557 of record CM060947.1, read on the forward strand.
TAGTTTTTCTGATAGCGTGCTGTCCATATCACTGCACTCTGCCCAGGATATTCCGAGTGTGATTGAATAAATGGAGGCCGAGTTTCCAGCTACCATGCTGTCTAACGTTATTTTGCAGTGAGCCGAAGTGACTATTTATTATTGCTATATTATTATTTTTATGAATATGTACATGATGTAATAACCGACCAACATGTGATGCATTAGTATTTGTCGTATTTCTTCTTCCTTTAGGTTTTCGTCATTGTGTTTTTTCTTCAAAAATGACAATAATTATTTTGATTAAACTATCATATATTAATAACAAATAAAATGCTATATTCATTGCGTTAAATTAAGTATTTTTTGTCTTTGTTTTTATGTCCGAAATCAGCTAATGCTTTACCTACCGTGCATTCTGTGTACAGAAGGTACGGCTTTTTACTAATTTCTGCTCCATGACTTTCTCACAAAGGTTTTACCCATTCTTTGTATTGTACTAATTTAAGGATTGTGTTCAATTTATAAGCTGTGTTTAAGAACTTAATGTGGATGTTTCTTACTGATCATTCGTATTTGTGTTTCCAGATGCGTCGTCGTCGAACGAGGCTGTGCATTTGCAGCAACGTCTGCGCAGCCTGAGCACAGAACTGGTGACGCTGAGGAATCGCTTGCACGTGAGTCAGCCCGCCGCCACGGTGCCCCCACCGCCAACACACGCCAACAACCTGGCCTCCAATCAGCAACCTGCCGTGCCGCCGCGCCACCCCGCGCTTCCCATCGTGTCCAGTCATATCAATACTGTTGGTAAGTGGCGCTTAGTTTAGAAGTTGCTTCGCGGGAGTATTCCCGCCAAATTCTTGTGAATCCGTGGGAGATACATAAAACACACCATAACCAGCAAGTTTCATCAACATTAAATCAGAATTATCGAATCCTAACTAGCAACATTGCTAACAACAATATAGTTTATATGTTGACATAACCGAGAACATATAAACACTTAAGGGCATGCGCCATTCAAAAAGCTATTTTATAATGTATTTGGTAATTTTGGCCCAATATTTCATCTGAAGTCTGTCATACGTTAACGCTGAACATTTTAAGCATTTTAAGTTCCGTTTCGATAATGTTTTACTTTTCAAATTACTGAGTTGAAAGCTAGTTTTAAGCATGTGTCAAATGTTCCAGGGTAGAAATTTTTAAAATACTGTTTTTAAATAACTACTTATATTGTTTATCCGTTCATGCCATACAAAATTGACGTACCTATCTGTTACACGAGGATCGACTGTTAAGTCCCAGGCCTCACAGTTAAAAAAAAAAAGGCTAATACATTTGTCATATCGATGTTCTAATTTAATAATTAAACCATCTCTGTAGTGCGATTTCTCATGGTCCTCATAATAGTTTGGCACTTCAATGACCTCCTTGCTGTAAAATCTTCGTTCTCCAAGAATTTTTTTTGAGCTTCGGGAACAGGTGGTAGTCATTGGGTTGTTGAGTCTAGAGGTTCCACTCCCATTAGCCCTGGACCCGTAGGACCAAGACCCGAGCCTCCTTCGACCAGGGAGTATCCGAGCTGTCCCAAAGGGCGCCCGGCGTCCTCCGTGGGGCTTTCCATAGGGCAAGACCTGGGTTACTAACAAGCCCTCCCATCTGGTCCAAGGACACAAGACGGGATGGAAGTGGATACGCCACTTACGCGTGCCAACACCAAAATGAGAATACTACCGATATGACCTCGGTGGGGCCGCCTGGTGATCTAGCACACCTTCTACTAGCTCTGCTGGCTAGTACTCGGGAATATTAATGGCTTCCCTCAACCCCGTCCGGAGACGTACCCGATCACCCCGGGTATCGGGAACCACTGCCCCCTCGAGTACAACCCATTCAGAACAACTCCCTATCATGGAGGGGCTCGAATGTTCGGCCCGAGATTCCTCTAGTAACGTCAGAGGTACCACAAGTGCTAGGGGTCCGCAGCGCCCGCACCGCAGCAGCTGAAGGGGAGGGATTCCCTCCCCTATGGAGGTAGTCACTGGGTGCTGGATCTGGCGAACAGGGTGGATGTTCAAGCAGTTCAAACTTTAATTCGCACATTTTTCCCATTGCAATGACTAAACGATGGGCCGGAGCATTATCGTGGAAAAACAAGATTTTTCTCTTTGCCAAATGAGGTTTTGTTTTTCTTTTCACCTCATCACTCAAACGTTGCAGTAAGCTTGCGTAGTAGTCACCAGTGAAAAAGTTATCCTTTTCCAAGTAATCAATAAAAATAATTCCCTGTGTATCCCAGAAAACACTCGCCATAACCTTGTTAGCTGACAAATTGACTTTGCCTGTTTTGAAGTTGGTTCACCTGGCGCAATCCATTGTTTTGACCGTGATTTATTTTCTGGGGTGTAATGAAGTATCCAAGTTTCATCCATGGTAATAAGTCGTGTCAAAAATTCACTGCGATTTTTACGGTAGAGCTCCAAATTCTTAACAGAAATACTTTGCCTTTACAGTTTTTGATCAGGTGCCAACAGACCCATCTTGCGCAAAGCTTGTGAAACTCCAAAAGTTACTTTATAATATTACCTGCAACTTCTTGTTATATGTTTACAGCCTCTGTTATCTCAACTTTATTCTGCGGTCAACAGTATGAAATGGGTTTTTTCAATGATCTGGCGTCCAGAGCGAGGCTTATCACTAGTTATCTTAGTCCCATTTTGAGCTCTACAACCCACATTTTAATCATTGTGTGTGAAGGGGCAGAGTCTTTCAATGTACTGTCCATTTCCTCCTTGATTTCTTTAGACGTTAAGCCTTTCAAATGGAAGTGTTTAATCACTTTCGTTTTTCTAAATCCTCCATGTTCGTGAAACCTCTACACTTGTCTTGTATAAAACGCTGCCATTCAAAAACTAAACAAACTATTGACTTGTAACTATGGGTACAAACTAGTCTAGAGGTAAACTACGAGGCGTGTCCGTAAAATAAGGTCTCCAATTTTATTTAATATAGAAAACATTTTTATTGTCAATGAATGTTACATTGATGGAAAAGCGAAACTTACAGCTATTTTTCAACGTAATCACCATTGCGATCGATGTACTTTTGCATGCACTGTGGCAGTTTTTGTACACCCTTGTCATTACACTCCCCCGCCAAGTTGCGCAGGTAGCGCTCAACCTCGCTTTTCAAATCATCGTCGGTCTGGAAATGTGTTCCACCCAGGTGTGACTTCAACTCAGGAAACAGATGATAATCACTAGGAGCTAAGTCTGGACTGTAGGGGAGATGGCTGAGGATGTCCCATCTGAATTGGGCCAGATCAGCGGTTGCATGTGCAGTATGGGAACCTACCTCGTACACACCTTGCGATAATGCAAATGTTCGGTAAAAATCTTCTCAATCCTAGTCTTACTGACTTCAGGGATATGTTCGCACAGCTCGCGAACTGCCACACGCCGATCTTTAAGCATTTCTTGCTCCACTTTTGCAATTGTTTCGGCTGAAAACAAAGGTCGACCAGAACGCTGTTCGTCATGGACGTCTGTACGTCCGTCTTTGAACCCTCTGACCCAATTTCGCAAGTTTTTGACGTCCATACGCTGTGGCCCATACACTTCGCATAACTGCGATGAATTTCAGTGAGAGTAGTGCCCTTGGCACTCGAAAAATGGATCACTGCACGCAACTCGCACTTGGCGGTGGAAGTGATAGGAAGCTCTATCGCAAACGGCTGCTCAGCCAAGACTAATGGTTGCAACAGGTTCGTTGTGGTGGGGTTTTGAAGGGGTGAAACCAAGCTACACGCCAGTGTTGCCGGATCTTGCGTAATAGCATTCCTCACGGCTCCAGCGTCTTGGAGACCTTATTTTACGGACACGCCTCGTAAATGACGCCATCCGTCAAACTGGACCAGTAGCACCATCTCTGTGTGAGGCCCGGAACTTATCAGCCGACCCTCGTATGCAGTTCTAGCCAAAGAAAAGTATTAAATACTTACTTATAAATTGTACAATTTTATTCTAATTCCCTTGTTGCTTAAAATCTGTGAGAACGTGAAACGTGTAATTGTTTGAATTTTCAGAATGTGCATAAAAAAGTTCATAGTTACTAGATGAAAACTCCACAATATGAAGCATTTTTAATAAACAAAATTGTTGAGAAAAAAGTTTCGAAAGGCTCAATTTTAAAACGAAAGGATTTTAATCCATTTGAATAGTTGTGAAAATACGTTTTTAAAGTGTGGCTTCTAAATATTTTTGGACGCACAATATTAAAAGTTTATTTTTCCAAGAATTTAACGAAATTTCAGAAGTATATTCCTTAAGCGTATACTGTAATTTGGCGTTACTATACTTCGAACCTTGATGTTCACAAAGTATGATTATTTCCTGTAAATTTCTAAAGTAACTGTAAACACCTAGTGCATCTGAAATATGTCTTAATTTAAGACGTTTAGATCAGGCTTTATGTCTTCAATACCTGCGGAGTTTACTGAATATGCACACATTGTTGAAAATTAGGTTTGACGCAGCCCCTGTCCCCTAGTAACACTGAGACGACATATAACCTAATATCAGAAAGACACTAACACTAACAAACGAATAAATATAAATAAATGACGTATACCAAATTAGACATATGCCATAATGCTAGAATATACTCTGGAGACCGCCACAGTGACAAGGCCACTCTACGAAGGTCAGTAAACTCCCTTTGCAATCCCTGTAAACAAACAACCCTACTCTATTGTCTGTTTTGCCCTGATGGAAATTTGGCGCCTTCCAGTCGGAAACCAACCCATTGTAAAAAATCCCATGCGTGCTTCTGACAACAGGCTATAAGATTTTGACCGACGCGCAGAGCACATGCCTTCGCATAAATTTTTGCATGCGGAACGTTAGAGAAAGCGTCTCTGATGTTAGGTTGGAAACTGGAAATTCTGAACACTGATCTCAAGTAGGGATAGTTATCAGCCAATAGAAAATTGATATTTGTTCATGTGATTTTGCAAACTCCGAAAAATACCTAGAGTAGGGGTAATTCAAAGTGATGGCGGAAAGTAGGTTTTGCTAGTAAGGGCACTTCGGTTCTGAGTTCTACGTGAGACGGACGCGTATTCGGTGCTGCCTATGAAGTACACCTTCGCTCCATGCACCGAGACAAAGTGCAATATCTAACAACCGCTCCAGTGAGAGTTAGCGCAAAGAGTAATATATAGGGAAGACGATACATATATCCGGTTCGACAACACAGTTCTACTGCCCCTGCTCTTCACATCACAACATTGACAGTGACGCTAAACACAGCAACCACACCAACGACGACTTTACGGTGGTGAGCGTAGGAGTCTAATAATATAAATAATAAACTTGTGTCTACCAGATTCGAGGTGTCATCATTAACCCACAACCAGTCAGGACGCACCCACTCCTGAAGTACAGATGAGAGTTCTCATGCGGGAGCTACAAGTCATCTCGAACCGATTACGATCTCCCTTTCCTTAACCTCCTCACGCCACCGATCCTTAATTGTGAGGCGTTGAGCACAAGGGAGAGCTCGACCTGGTTCGCTATGGGCCGGACCGCCTCAGGTTCAATTGCAAATATAAATTACAAAATATAAATACATCAGCATTTATATTCAGGACATTTGTGACTTTCTGATTATAGTATATTTCATTCGATTGACGAGTTCGTGAACGGCAAGTATGTAGCTTAAATGCTGCTGGCACAAACCTGTCTAACTGAAGCTTTTTGCAAGTTTTCCGTCAGTTCTCATGGTTGGCAAATTTCGGGAGGTATCCTTAATTAAGACTTGGAAGGCTTCTTGCCAAGTTTCCTTTGTAATTATAATTTCCTTTCAGCTATCACCGCTGTGACGCCCTATCTCACTATCATATACTGCAACAAGATGAAGCGGCTACACACACACACACACACAACCCAAATAACAAGGCTTCGAGGCGTGTTGCCTCGGCAACTCATTCTTAGGTTTGCACGTATCCCTGGCCTTCATGCTCCCTGTAATTAATTTGTCTCTCTGTGTGATTGTATGTAGTAAAACAGTACATGCTAGCTGAAATCTAAAGAAAACTGCGCAATTTCAGCGGAACTTTGTAAAAATATAGTTATTCCTTCTGTATGAGTTCACAGCATTTCCAATAAATATTATATTTTTAAAATTAGTTGTAAATATTAAAAGGGAGAGATGATATTACAAACCCACAGGTATCAATGGAAGCTTACGATCACATTAATAAGGGATGTGTAGAATCACACGAAAATATGCTCGAAAACTCACCGCAAAAACGAGTGTGAAAAATTCCCAAACAAACTCACAGATGTGTGCCAGTGCCATTTGGCGATGGAATGTTTTATCTGTATTAACTATCTATTTTAGTTGAATGACTGCTAGGTGTTACAGAGTACAAAGTGCAAACACGTTGTTTTTGCACCATGAATTGAATTATTACCAGAAATGTTAAGTTATTAGACGCTAAATTCTGAGTAGCAAAACTTATTTCAAGTATAGAACATGACATTCGAAAATATGTTATACAGCATAGCAATTCATAAATATAATTTGGGTGGTGCAGAAATGTATGCAGAAACGTTTGATAGATGTGGTGAATTTAAAGAAGTGAATAGTTCCTCTACCTAGTATAGGTATGTGATAGGGAAAGTAAAAAAGTATTGGTGGCTAAGAGATGATCTAGAACACACGTGTAATAAGCTTCTGTCTTCAGCTGTATTGCGATGGAATACTTTGTTGAAACAGACTTTCCTGTTAATGCAAGACAGAGCTGTACGATTTTGTGGTCAATTTGAGGAGCTGATATGGTCAGTACCACGTTCCTCTTCATAACTTACAGATCGTTTTGTAGCTCCTGATACCGATGAAATTTACATGGGTCATTTATCCCATTTAGGTTAAATTGTTAAAATAAAAATACTTTAAAATTACCAGACTGCTGGTGTTGAGTTTGAATTCACTGGTGCTGTTGGCTAAGAGCTGGAACATTTCGTCCCAACTCACTATGCCACGGCGCAGGACTTACCTTTAGTTATTGAATGGTTAAAGAAAGTTCGACCGTCCTTTCTGCACTCTTGAATCAAATCCTCAAGTACAACCTTACAGCTGATTGTTATATATAATTATTATCTATTGAAAACACGTGGATGAATTATCAGCTCTCTGCTGAAAGTCACTATTAGCCCTCATCTGGCCTTACATTCGAAGAAACGCTTTGCTATGTTAAAAAGCAAACACAAATAAAAATGAAGCAAAAAGAAAAAAAAAATGACACTATTCTTTTCATAGTAATATTAATCAACTCTCAGAGTATGCTCCACAGAATTCGAATTCAGTAATCATTGATATTCCTAAACTACATATTATAACGACCCGGAATGCACTGAATGCTACACAAGTGACAGCTTGGGAGTTGAAGTAGCCACCTAGGAGCTTTCCAGCTCTCAGGAATTTTGTGTAGACTGTGTTGACAAAAACTCTGGGGGAGAAGGTGGGATTATGGAATATGGTGGTAATATGGAATCCATGTCTAGCGGTTGTAGTATTTGAGCGAAGCTACTCTAATGTCCCTTAAACTACAGCTGACAGTGCTAGTAGACGCTTGTAAGAGAACGAAGTAGATGCGAGTCTGTGATGGAGGAGAGAGATTTTCGTGTTAAGCGTGTCACAAAAACGTTTGCAGTTTGTCACATTGTGTTTTTTTCTGATCTTCCCCGGAGGTGCAAGGTAAATTATCTAGTGTGCTTCACCTGAATAACATGCTAGTGTACCTTTATAGAGCAGATGTCAAACTCAAAACGCTATATGAAAGCTTAAATTCAAATATGGCGATGGTGGTAATATGGAATAACGAATTTGCCAACAACAGTTCTGCTTTTCAGCAAGACCATTCAGGAGAAGTCAATGGGAATCAAAGAACCTACGTCAGTGCAAAATGACGTAGTTCCACCCTTCCATCTCTCTCCTGTGCCAGTAAGCAAGAAGGCTGCTTCTAGAAGAGGTGGAAAATCCAAATCAGCAGCTGTGATAACATCCTCTCCTTGTAATAAGTACTTGGAGTCATCGCTAGTAAATTACTGTCCGGCCGCTGTATGTTCGGCTCTGACATTTAGTGGCTGCAGGAGGTGGAGGGGGAAGGTTACTAGTACCAACATATAATAATGAGTAATTGAAAACATATCGTCAGAATTATCTTTATAATGAGAGTATAAGACTATATTAGCTTCAAAACATTGAAATACAACTTTTAATTTCATTATCATGCAAGATATTCTTTACAACATCACTCTATTCAAATATTTCGTTCACACCTTTCACGCACACCAACTGCTTCTGTTGGTGATACTGGGAGTCTGTACATCCGGTGTCGTGGTCAGGAAGCTAAAACTGTCTGCTAGCGCCAATCAGCGTTGTCGCTGGTAGGCGTGGCTCCCGAACTCAACACCGTGTTGCCAGCTTCAATTTGTTTGAGCCACGTGGCCTAATAGCGGCTTGCGCTGGTGAACTTTTTTCGGTATATTTTTCGTGCGTGAATTCCGATGTTTAGTGTTCGTAAGTCCTATTATTATCGCTATTATAATAATATGGCTCCTGGTTCGTGTAATATGCAAGTACTGAAATATTTAAAATACACATTGTTCCTCTGCTTGAAATTCCCGCTAAAGAACTGGCAACAGCCTGCTTCCCCCTCTCGAGAAATGTCAGAGCCGAACATACAGCGGCCGGACAGTATCCTTCAACATCGTCAGGGAAGTTAGAATCTAAACCAAAACCAAAAAGGAATAAGACCATTAAAGGAAAGAAAAGTAACCAACCAAAACCCAAAAGAAGCATGGGAGTGGACAAATTTTCATCATCTGACAGCGAGGAAGTTGTGGTTTGTGTTCCAGACGATGACACCGACTTGGAGGAACTAGGCCTTGTGCGTATTTTGTGAAACAAAATTTTACGAAGATAGCAGTGGTGAAACCTGGATTAAATGTATTATATGTAATATATGGGCACATGTACAATGTGCAGATGCCGAAAAAGAAGATTCTGTTTGTGATTTCTGCAAATGAAACCACTTTATCTTTAGAGATACAGGTATTCCATATTGCCACCCTATTTTCAATGGATCAAAAAATGCACCTTTTCATATGATGTCCTTTTATTCTCTGGAATTAGCATTATAAACAATTCCAATGTTGTCGGCAGATGTAAAACTAACCAAAGCATCAGTTTTCGTGAATAAATGTGTAAGCATTTAACCCAAAAACTAAAAATTGGTCAATAAAAATGGTATTTCATATTCCCACCTTCTCCTCTAATGGTCTACGGTCCAGTTAGTAAGTACCTCAATTGTTTCCTACCTGTCACAAATTCGACCAGTCGGGTCTTGAGGTGACTTCTAACCGTGACTCAATTCGGCCAGCTTAGATACTCGTATCTTACGCTGTGAGGCGTAAACGTTCTGTTAATATATATCCTACATTTACCGTATACCCTGATTTCAATATTTCAGAAGTTTCCGCATTACATGTGGTATGTTCCCAGTCCATTCGCTACAACTATTCCGGTCCGAGAATTTCATCCCCTATGAAGACCATTCTGGTGCTTTGGTCCTATAGCCCCGATCGACACCCAGACTGACCTGATATCTAGGTAAATCACACCGCACTTTGAACGAAATAAACGAGGAGGAAAAATAAATAGGATTCCATTACTGAACCTCTTCGGTATGGAAAGCTACAATATAACGCTGTCCTTTACGTTTAATTTAAGTCAACTCTCCAAGACAGGCCAAGGACCTCTCAGGTGACGAATAATAATGTATGATCATTGAAATTAATATATTTAATCACAGAAAGAGCACTTACGAACTTCAGTCAAGTTGTATACAATTGGTTATATATTAAAATATTTAATATGATAAAAGTTACATCTTTCTGCTAGTAAATCTCACACGAGAAACTGCAGCACCTTTTCCAGAATGATAGGCTTGTTAACTTCTACTAGGACCCCATATACAAATTACATTCCGTTGCTGTAACTTATCATGATTGTATTTTGGTTTCTATTTGATCAAGTAACGCAGTTATTTCTACCTGCTTAGTTGTATTGAATTCTTCTAGAGCTGAATTTGCCAACTTATTTTGTTTTGCCCACCTACAACCTAAGTATAAATACAATAAAAAGAAAGAGGTGCGCCTGTAATAAATTCATGAATTTCAAACGATTAAATAAAATTAAGTAGTGAAGGTTTTAACTGATATACAGTGCAATGATCTACGAAAGACAAATATAACAAAGTTAATTTTGTTTATTTTTACAGTATCTGCAATGACACTTTCCCTCATTTGAAAAACTTTGCATGAGGAGTAATATCACTACTGGGATCTACTGACTGGTGAACATTTGGTGTCCGATTTTATGATATCCCAAAATTAGAACTGTAAACCTCTGGATTTATTGCACAGAAAAGTACCTAATTATCTAAGTTATTATGCTATGTAAAGATAAATTTTAATTCACTGTAACTCATTGTTTAAAAACGTATTTGTTCAATAGCTATGCGTCTGTGAATTTATGGTTCCTTTCTTAAACCTTAAATTAAGTGGCTTTGCTCGTGATATATTCTCTGGCAGTTGCAGAATGTTTGACCACCTCTGCTTTCGAATATGAGATTTCAATAACAGCACGAACAATATCATTTTAATAGACATTCGGTAGCTGAGCAAGTGAAATGTTCCCGACGAGATGTATATTTCAAGCTGTTCTTGCTTTTTTTCTTATGATGTACAAGCTATTTATCAATTTATATACTTAGTTTTACTGCACACAGAATGTCTTAATTCCACATCATTTGTACCGTTTGCTGAGCATTACAACTGAAATTTCAAGAGTTAATCGCATTAACAAACACACATACATACCGATTATCAATGTATGGTGCTAATTTTTCAGTTTGGTCAGTCAAGTGAGTATACAATAAAAAAGCTTTTAAAATTAATAACGAAAAATAACATAATTTTAGACAATTCAAACTAGATAAAAGCAAAAGTGAAGTGACGCTTTATTATTTATTCTATTAATAAATTTGCTATCTTCAAAGATATTTTCCTCCACGAATTCAAACTACAGAAAATGTTAACATAGTTTCTTTTTAAAAATAACATACTCGTTTATAAATCCGCAGTATGTTGCGCTTAGAAATTATAAGACTATACTTAACATTGTTCGTTCCTTCCGAATCTTTGAAGAGATTATCAATTACTTGTATTATTATGTGTATTCAAATATTACACCATACTTACAGCCATTATTAACAAGGGATACAAGTTCTCTTCTAATTTATTATTTCATATACCTAACCAAATGCTGGGGTACAATAGGTACCTCTGTCCGCCAATTGATATGCATATCTATTCAAAAGTTCTGTGTTTCTCTCATTATTGCCATCACTCTTAAGTCATTTTTATAAAAAATTACAAATTTGTCGCTACATGCCGTAGCAGGTACATTGAAGAAATAATTACAACTAGAAATATATCGCTTTGCGTAGAGCAGTCAGTGTAATGGTTACTTAAGACATAAATATTAAAGATGGAGTTTCATTTTTCAGTAGGAATGTTATGGAACAAGGCTGGAAACCAAATGTAGCAATACATTAACTTTTGACAAATATCATATAGTATTTAGGAGAGCCCTGAATATTAAATTGTAAAGTAGGAACTTGGTACCCCCAATAAAAGTTTTCTGAACTTATCTGTATAAATAAAACAAATTCGGATTAGTTAGTTATTTATTCTGCAATTGGGGGTGAAGATTACATACAACATAGTTATAATTAAGTTAATCTGTTTAAAGCTTTCTTATAAACAATATTTTGTGTCCTTTTTATGGTGGTTGGTTTTCCGACGCGCAAACACACGACGTATTCATGAGAAAACAGGGAAACTCCAAATTTATTCTGCAAACTTCCTAGGACTGCTCTTGCGATTTATTTATGGTCTTCGCAAAGGCCAACGCACTTGAAATTGACGTTTAAAATGAAAAAGGTAAATCCGTTGGAATCATCGGAATACGTGGGATGAAGAAGTCGTGTCCTTTGTACTTTCCCTTGATCATTCCTCGATGACGTTATTTCATTAGCTTTCCACAGTTAGTCTCGTTCCATTGCACAGTCGTGTTCGGTTAATGTAATGCAGCATGATTACAACTGCTCCTACTTTTAATTTTAAATTGTGAGGTGGGAGTCCAGGCAATTCTAATGAATTTGAAAACTCTGTGGGATAGTTGACATCATCCTGGTTTAAAACTGTGCCAACTGATTTGTACGAAAATAACTCCCGTGGAAGAGAATTCTGTATGGTCGCATTGAGATCATCGACATCTGTATTTCTTGTCGCCAATATTGCTTGTTCACTTAAAAAAATAAATAAGCTCTTTTTTCCAGTCTGTAAAGTGACAGAAATCTGTGGGTCAAGATGTCAATGGCGACTTTATGTCGAGGACGAGTGAAATATCTTTGAAGATTTTGCCAAGGAGTGGAATGTCTTTGTACTTCGTAATGCTTTTCTTTGTTGAAAATAAAAGGTGTTTTTCGTAAAATTTTTCGTGTGTATTTTTTATATTTAGTTAATAACTCGTTCCATTATCACTTCAGGTATTTGTTCTCACCTTTTAAACCTTTCTGGGAGTTACACAAATACTTCAAAACTAACAAGCGAGACTAACAAACGTCATGGAATGATGAGCTGCAGTCTGTTCTTTGGCTTTCACTGTTGTTTGATGTCATAGCACTCTTCCTTTCAAGAAGATTACTACACAATTAAGCTTTTTTTCTTTGCATCAGTGAGTGGTATGCAAATTTATTATTATTATTATTATTATTATTATTATTATTATTATTATTATTATTATTATTATTATTATTATTATTATTATTATTATTATTATTATTATTATTATTATTATTATTATTATTATTATTATTATTATTATTATTATTATTATTATTATTATTATTATTATTATTATTATTATTATTATTATTATTATTATTATTATTATTATTATTATTATTATTATTATTATTATTATTATTATTATTATTATTATTATTATTATTATTATTATTATTATTATTATTATTATAATTTTTTTTTTGTAAGTTTACGTCCTCCAATGTTAAGTCATATCCGACGATGAATGGAGTGGGCGAAATGATGCACAAATGAGCCCAGGGTCCATAGAGCATACCTTCCTGACATTCGTCTTTCAGGATAAGGGAAAACCCCAGAAAAAGCCTTATCCAGTTAACTCACCCTGACCGAGATTCGAACTCGGGACCTCTTGAACGTGAGGCAGACACTACCACCACGCTACCGAGGCGGGCAGCATCGTATTATTTCCTCAACTTCTTCAATAATCCGAAATCCTGTCCGAAATCCTCGGAAGTTTATTGCACTCGTCAAATTTTCAGGTTTTGAACTGTAAAATTGCTTTCTCCTTTAGTTGTGTTGACAATGCGGTGCATTTTGGAACTTATATTACTTCTAAACTTTAAAAAAAAAATCCCACCGTTAATTAAAGGAGGCCTTGTACATATTTAATCTGTATAGCTGCTTAAGAGAAAGCTCTTTTTTTCCGTGTATGACAAAAATGAAATAAACTTAAGTTGCAGGCTATACATATCATTCTTAATCAGAATTATAATGTCGTCCCAGCAGTGTAAGAGATGACTTTGGACAAGAAAATTAAACCATTGCGGTTTTTTCTCCAACGAGTCTGACATTTGGACCTTGTCAACGTCAAAAAAAGAGATTATAAGTCGCTGAAGATTAACGTCACTTGCTAATTGAATTTGCTGGCTACGTTTGCTTCATTTTGGCTAATGTGTGGAACACTGATACCCATATCTGTGGTTCTGGTTCGAATCAAGACACCAGTGGGTCGATCTTGTAGGTCTTGTGTAGCAGTGCAGAAACCCACGTGGTTTGCATTCCATAAGAGCATTGCTTACAATGAGTTATGTTAAATGAGGACGTACAAAAACACACAAAAAAATATTTCTCTTTGGCACCTTTCCAGACACCGGCTTAGTTGTCTTAAGGTTCGGGTGACTTCCTCTTTAAGTCGTAATTATTCTACATGTCAGAAACGTCACTCGCCTCTTAAGTACGTTTCGTTAACCTGCCACATGATATCGTCTTTTTCTTTTTACCTTGCCTTAGATTAGAACCGGAAAACATGGGAAGGATAGTAGTGATCGGATCTAACGAACATTGAACCTGAACAAGTCCGTAATGGAAGCAGACCTTCAAACAAGATGTGTCCATTAGATTGAAGAGCGAAATAGAACAGCTGAAATAGTAAATAAGAATGCTAGGGGCGTTGGAAACCTCAGGCGAGAGTTTCCAGTGTATAATTCGTACCAGGCTATTTCCGTGTTTGTCATACCTTTCAGTAACTTCCTCCCAGATGAAACTTCATATTGTTCGAGAAATAATGCAGCGGGCTACAAAAGGCCATAATTAAACCTTTATTTTTTCTCCACTTACCTTTGGTACGCAGAGCAAGAATTATATACCATCCAAAAGTTCTACACCGAGATTTCAATATAAACCCACGTTTTGAGATCTCCCAATTAAAATAAGCACCTTTAGGAAACATTCTATGTACGAGTCTGTCTATGAGTAATATATCAAAAACGAAAAGCCCTTCAATAGTAAAGTTCATCATCATCATCATCACCATCATCAACAACAACAACAACAATAACAACTTTTCACGGTTTAAGCCATCAAGTCTCGTTCCAGTCTCATACATTTTAAATTAAATTGTTGTATTGATCTTTTTCTTGGTCTACCAATATCTCTTCTACCCAATGGTTTGTAATCTGAAACTAATTTTGGAATGTTGCTATCATTCATTCTGTCTACATGTTCCTTTCAGTTATTTCTGTATTGTTTTATTCTATATGTTAGCTTAAAAATATTCAATTCCCTTCCAATGTTCTCACTTCTTTGTTTATCCGGAAGATTATACCCTGCTACATTTCTTAAAAACTTCAATTCCGGTGTTTGAAACATTTATTCTTCTTTTTTGTTGAAGTCCAAAATTCACTATCCTATAATAATACAGGAACTGTTATTACTTTATTAAACTTTAATTTAATCTCACTTCTATTTTTAAAGTTCTCTTTATGGTATCACATACATCACTATATTTGTTGATTTTATTTAAAATGTCACTATTTTTAAAATGAGAGCTATTGCAACTAAGATGATTAAAGCAGTCGACTTGTTCAATAATATTTTGACGCTTATGTTATTGGAACCCTTGAAGGCTAAAACATTAGTTTTGTTTATGCATATTGTTCAAGTACGAGGGGGGGGGGGGACCAAAGGAAACCGGATTGTTTTCATAAAAACTTTATTGATGAACCTTTTTACAAAATTACTTTAGTCACCTTCAAAATACTTTCCATTACATGCGATGCACTTGTCAAGTCTCTTTTCCCACTGTTGGAAGCATCTTTGGAACTCTTCAAGTTTGATATTGTCCAGTGCCCTTTGCGAAGCTGTTTTTACCGCCTCCACATCATCATAACGCTCCCCTTTTAGCGTTTTTTTCATTCGTGGAAATAGGGAAAAATCGCACTGAGATAGGTCCGGTGAATACGGAGCGTGGGGAACGACAGGCCACCTCAGAGATGCCAAATAGTGGGTCACTCGTAAGGCCGTGTGTGCTGGAGCGTTGTCGTGATGCAGAATCCAGTCACCTGATCGACAAAGTTCCGGGCGTTTCCTCTTCACATCCTCTCGCAGGCGCCTTAAAACATCCAAGTAAAAGTGGTTAACAGTCTGGCTAGGGGTACGAATTAGCGATGCACAATTCCACAAACATAAAAAAAGACAATGATCATCATCTTCACATTTGACCTCACTTGCCTTGCTTCTTTTGATCTGGGAGATTTTGAAGTCCTCCACTGGCTTGACGCTTGCTTGGTTTCTGGGTCATACCCGTAACACCAACTCTCATCCCCTGTAATGGCTTTGTTCAAAAAGTTTGGATGACGTGAAATCTGTTTTCAAGACCTGACACACATTCAACATGCCTCATGTGCAAATCCTACCTCAAAATACGCTGGCACGAGCTCCAACTGATTCCTGTCGCTGCTGAAATTTGGTCGATCGTTTGGCGAAGACCCTCGTTGATCTTTTGGCGGACCTTTTCAATGTTCTCCTCATTTCGCGATGTTGAAGGGCGTCCAGAACGAGCTTGGTCTTCAACACACATCTCACCATGTTTAAAGCGTTCAAACCACTCGAAAACCTGAGTGCGGCTCATAGCGTTCTCCTGGAAAGCTTCCTCAAGCATTTGGTGTGTCTCCGTTGCAGTGTTTTGAGCAGGAAACAAAATGTCACACACACTCTTTGTTCTTTTAAAGTTGCCATAACGACTTCGCAGAGGTAATCCGCAAGCAGTCAGAGAAACACAATACCACACTTGCACGTTCAGCTCTACACTGATGCCGTCTGCACAGCTGTTTCATGAAGGTTTCTACTAAAACCATCTAGCGTGAGGACCCTGCACTACGTCTACGAGTGGCAGAGCCCTCGGAGTCCGGTTTCTTTTGGCCCCCCCCCCCCTCGTATACTGACAGACAGTGCTATTTAATATATGTAATGCTTTTGGTAAACCATTTTCTTAGCTAGATATGAGAACTTGATCGTATGCAAATAATAAAGTTCAGTAGTAAACTTGATATGCAATATCATCTCCTAAGTATGCAACAATAACATTTTCAAGAACATCCTTAGCACTAATTTTCCTGTATGTATAAAAACTGTTATTTTGCATTAAAATAATGCGTATATTTTTTTCCCAGAGGCCGTATAAAGGGAAGTCATTTTTAAAATTATCATATAGCAATGGATTTTGCATACTTTAAGCCTGTACTCGCTACTTGTACTCGCAAGATATAATCAAGAGGTACTAATAAGTATATTAGTTCATAGGAGAATGAGTAAAGAAACTCATGGAATGTGAAATTATGTTTGTATGCTTAAGTCAACGTGTTTACAAAGGTTTCCATCAAATTTAATGAATCCATTCTAATATAATGACAGTTGTAAAGCGGTGACACCGAAGTGGAGATATTTTTCACTTGAAAAACATCGTAAATAAGGGTCGTATCCGTATTTCAGCATAAGAACTGCATAAAGGACAGTGTAACGATACAGTTGCGTTCTCTCTTTCATGATACGTTGTTAAAAGACGCGAAGTATAATATCACAAATATTTTAGAACTTGTATTACAATATCTGGCAGTGGAAGTTTGTTAACCTGTGGTTATTGTTATCTTTTATTCCAGAATGCACTTTACTATACACGTTAATCTGAACGTAGTTAACAATTTAAGTTTGATGACATTTTTGCGCGATTTCACGCTAAGTAGGTAGGAACTTGCAGCATTACATCTAGATAATTAATATTTTATAGTAATTTTCTTGATCATGTAATGTGACTTATGCGTATAATAAAAGATAAAGATTTAAGCAAAATCGGGTGAGTTTCAAAGTGATTTATTGTAAACGTTTCGGTTCTTGATTGCATTTAGGAAGGTAATAAAGCATACTTCCCCTTAATAAACACCGTTTGTGACGACTTACTATCGTAAGTACTTGAGTCCCAGGCTTCATCTAACTCTTTTTAAATCCTCCATTTGACTCGTATATTTCCCAGGTAAACCACTAGGGGCTCTTGTATCCGAGATACACTGTTTGTGGCATCTTACTATCGTAAGTACTTGAGTCCAAGTACTTAACCTAGTGGCCTACCGGGAAAATATACGAGTCAAATGGAGAATTGAATGTCATGAGGGCAAGTTGGCCATGGTAGCTCAATGAGTTACAGCGACCGGACGGAAACTAGGAGATCCGTGATTCAAATCCCAATCATGGCATTGAATTTTTCATGTTGACTATCTATAAAAACCTTAGCCTATATACGGCTAGTGTGAAGAAATAAATTCCATCAATTAACTAAAATTACATATATAAGTTTACGCCGTTAGTTTAATTCGAAAAAGTGGGTTTAAAATAGGTTCGGTGCGTTTCAGTATGCTTAAAAGTACCGATTTACTGTTGGAGGGAGTGTAATATGGAATAGCTATAAGTGTGGCATACTTTGAATATAGGTGAAGGCATTTTGAAATACAGTAGACTAGCTAACTGGCATCTAGTCTATCTAGGGTACAGAAAAATTGGGATAATACAGAGATATATAGTAACAGGTTGTAAATGAAAGAAAAATAACTTTACAGATGCTTATTAGAATTAATTCCTTAAAATGTATATTGAATACTTTATTACCTTTAAATAAAATATGAAGAGATTAGGATATTAAATGAGATTTCTTTAATAGTTTCTTAGAACAACCCTGTCTTATTCAGATGCTTCAGTGTAGCTGCGTACCCTTCTTACTGTTTAACATAATCCAAGCGGTTTCGATTACCTTCAGTCACTCAGAAAGTGATATTTTCGGGGCGATATCTTCGGTGTAGAGTTTCTCTTCAGGACTGAGGACTATATCTACAGTATGGTCAATCGGCTCCATTTGCTGATCTTGTTACACTATTCCAGGGCGTTTTCATTTTCGATTGGTGTTTCCGCTAAAATCGAATTATGTGGTATCCTGCACTTTTGCATACAAACGAAATTATCTCATTTTAGATTACAGAAAGTCATATTTAAGCAGCGCTTTGAAAAATTTGATCTCAAATAATCATATTCTGCGTAAAAATATTTATATAATTAGTTGATATTTCTTTTTTTTGCCTTCTCTACCTCTTACACAGAAGGTCGAAAAGGTATTACTTACACCCAAAACTTCTATATTGAAATTTCAGTGGAAATACCTGTTTAAAGATTTATGAATAAAAAAAAAGAAGAAAACATTACGTGTGTGTGTATGTCGGGTACGCTAGTGAGGGCTGAAAGTATCCAACGTTGGCATATTAGGTATGACAGGCTAGCTTGGGATTCTTGGAATGTGAGACAGTATTTGTTAGTAGTTTATAGAGGGAATTTAGGATGGAAAGAAATAAATTTCAGAAGTATGGGAATGAGGTGGTAACATTGGATTAGATACTAGTAGTGGAGGTCTTAGTCATTACCAAAAAGGAAAGGTTATTAGGAGAATTTTGAAGCACAATAGTACACACTGGACATACTTTTGGACATTTCTGGCCTGATCGGCACTGGAAAAAGACGTAGGTGGATGGATTAGGCATCATTCTTGCCTGAAAGAAAACCGCGTGTTATCTCTTGGTAGCAGACCCCGAACGTTCAGATCAGGGGAAGACAGGTTGTGGCGGTGTGACGCAGCTCCGTCAGCTCTAACCGCCAAATATGCCCCCCGAACGAAAGGCAGGTTAGCGTGTGACGTCACCGCGCTGATTTCTGCTATCCAGAGGAAGGAAATAGTTTGATGTGTTGGGGTTCCGACAGCGTGGGAAGGACAGGAAACGTATCGGGTATTAATAATATGTACAACTTAGAATTTGAGTTCACAACTATAAACAAAGATAAAACACTATCAAAATTCGCATTACTGAACAAAAGACTGTTTTCAGTAAATTAAATGCCAGGTCAGGAGATAGCGTGAGTATAGAAAATTGTGTCAAAGAAGCGTAACTGCTTAACTTGATTATTAAGCTGTATTGATCTTTGCTTCTTAATTCGATGGATTTCCATTTTTAAGGCCGGTTTCCAAGAGGAGCTGAACTGAAATCCAGCATCACGACTAAGCGTGCTTAAAGTGAGCATATTCGTCGCCAGGAAAGCTTCAGGTCTTATTTTACATTTTGGGTGTTGTGATATTAATCCTGACTGCTTTAATTACGCAGTTGGTCACAGTTTATAGACAATTATATTTTAGCTCTAACTATGAGAAATTATATAAAACTTCAACTCGTAGTTTATCTGAAGGTCAGACACAGGCATGTTATAAAGTAAATAAAATAAAACATAAAGTAAGTTTCTCTGCAAATTAGAGGAAGCCCACTCGGAACAGAATTACGTGGACATTTTTCAACACTTTCTGTTTCGTTTTTCTTTAACTAGTTTATCAACGTTAGGACGTAATGTCTGGGAAATTTGTAATCGAAGGGTGCATGTTAGATTGTGATCCGACAAGGTACTTCGGGTTTGGACTTTGCTAATTTCATAACAGAAAAAACAAATTGTTCGCACACATATGTCGCGCCATACATACGCAGTGTACGTACAGCAAGTGAATACAACCTCGGAAATCTGATTTGGGAGACATTCTTGTAAAACTCAGCCAACTCCTTCTTGGGTGTATATTTTTCCTTCAATAAAACGTCACATTGTAAATTTAACAGTTCCATTAGGTACGTGGCAGCTACATTTGTCATCGAGTGTCCTACACCTGACTGAACCCTCAGATTCTGTACTCACAGAGCCATTATATAGAAAACTTGGTGCTACACGGCTCTTGCCTGACGTCACACGTACTGCAGGCCTCGCTCCCGGCTGAAATACGTCACAACTCTCGAAGCTGTCTTCCTCTAATTCAGATAATAGTTTCCATTGGTCCTTGTCCATTATTTTGACTGCTGTTTTGTCTTCGGTGTGTACTGATGGATCCAAGTTTCATTCACGGTCACAAATCGGCGCAAAATGTCTTGCACATTGCGATTAAACATCGCCAGAAGTGTTCTTTCAGATGCGCTTTTGGTCGGCTGTGAGTAATCGCAGCACCCATCGCGCCAAAACTTTTTCATTGCCAATTTTTCATACAGAATATTGTGTGCACTGGCTCAGTTGAGATGCATACAGTCTCAGCAAATTCACGAATTTTGATTCGATGGTCTTTCATAACCAGATCGTGGATTGATCCAAAAGTAAATGGTCCTCAATGTTGGTGCACAGTCCGCGTGAACTTTATCCAATTTAGTTTTGACTTATGCGGTAGTCTAACTCTTCAAATGAAAATGCTTAAAAACAGCATGAAACTCATTCTCCTCCCCCCCCCCCCATTTTCAATCGCAGCTATCACACTGACAACCAGTTCAGATGGCTGTCAACAATGAACAGTATATTGTAACACATTAGATTTTTCTGGACAAGCTTTTGAATAATCAAGTTAATCACCCACAAAGTTGCAACAAACAATTTCCATCCATTCATGGACATTTGCCAGACTTATCAAACGACCCTCGTAACCTTGTTACAATTATATTTCAGTAGTTATTCATTAAAGTTTTATTAGCGTTAGGGCTGAGGTTAGTGAAAACAAATGCCACTTGCTCATTAAACAACCGTGCATCAATATTCACATAAAATCAACAGTTTTGCTCTTCTTCGTGTGGGATCTTGGAAGCTTTTGAAATGTGTAGTGTTTAACGCCCGCTTTTACTACATACGGCACCGCAGGCGATGACACTGATACATGAGATGAAGATGGAGCACCGGTGGAATGAGATGGCGGGGGAAACCGGAGATCCCGGAGAAAACCGCCCCAGCGCCGTGTTGTCCACCACGAATCTCACTTTGCGGTCGCCCGGGATCAAACCCGGGCCGCCTTGGTGAGAGCGGTAGAAAGTCTCAAAATGAATTTGGTGAAATGTCGAAATCGAATTCAATCTTCTCTACTTACTGTAAAGGCATAGTAGAGAAAGTAAACAGTTCTAATCGACTGATATATTTCTGTAATATCTATCGTCAAAATTTGTAAATATCACGGCCGTTATGGCGGGATAGTATAGTCGCGCTGCCCGAACGGTTACCATGGATTTATCTTTGTTAACAGAAACCTCTCAGATAACGTACTGAGTATTCTTGTAAGAGTGAGAAGGGCACTGACGCGCCTCCCGTTCCTGTACTAAGCACTTCAGTCAATGGAATTCGCAGGAATCGCAAATGACAGATATGTTTACTCCACGTGGAGTAATCAGTGCGTTCTCTGAGAGGTATCTATTACCAAAGATAAATCCATGGTAACCGTTCCAGCAGGGCCAACACTGCAACTGCTCCGACTAACCGAATCAATTACGAAGGGCTTACAAACTAATAGATTAACAGTTGTCATCCTACTAGACATCGAAGGGGCCTTCGACCGCGTTTGGCACGCTGGACTACTCCAAAAACTTATAACATTAGGGTTCGCGGACTCCTTAGTAAATATCATCAAGAATTATCTCTCAAATAGAACCTTTCGCACAAGCATAGAAAACGAAATCTCCTCATTAAGACACATTAGAGCAGGCGTCCCCCAAGGTGGTCTACTGGGACCAGTCCTATTTAATTTATACATCAATGACATCCCAGAAACAGTGACAGTAGATAGATACTTATACGCCGACGACACAGCACTAGCAACATAATCGACCTCACCCACAATAATAACCAATAGGCTACGTAATGCTTTGACCAACCTAGAGCCATGGCTCACCAAATGGTGCATAAAAGTTAACGCGCGGAAAAGTCAAGCAATAATATTTACCAAACGATTCAAGCACCGACACAATAAACATGGGCTAAAGCCACTAACATTCCGGAACGAGGAAATCGAATGGAAGGACACAGTCGCCTATTTAGGTGTGACAATGGATCAGGGCCTTACGTGGAAACAACATATTAGTACAGTAAGAGCTAAAGCAAATACTCAATTAAATAAACGATACCCAATTATTAATACAAACAGCTCACTAAAACTATAGATGGAAAAAACACTTATTAGACTCATCCTAACTTACGCTGGCCCCGTATGGGGTCATGCAGTCAAAATGCACATTAAAAGATTGCAAACAATGCAAAATAGAATACTTCGGATTATTACCAGGCTACCACCACTCGCACTGGCATGCCAACTCCACGAGGAGTTAAAAATGCATTCCATCGAGCAATTCATCAAAAGGCTCAGCTTCAACCTACTCGAGAAGAAGAATCTAAGCCACAATCAACTAATACGGGCACTAGGGGAATATGACAAAACACATGATAAACACGCAAGGCCATTGTCTATTTTTGAAAGAACAGTTAATCTCGGGGAGCCAGAGGTAGACCTACAACAATATCTAGAAAACCTAGTGAACGTTCCAGATGCTTACATCGCTGACCGGAGATAACACACACACACACACACACACACACACACACACACACACACACACACACACACACACACACCTCCCACAGCCCTCAAGTCCTTGCACTAATCACTGGCCAAGGTGGCCCAGGGGAAAGAGGGTCTCCCGTGAGTGGCACAGGCTCGCACCAACAATTGAATAGGTAGGCCGCCCGCTGAGTGCGCACTCTAAAATATCGACCAAGCAGATACATGGACTATGAGATGTTTTTTTCACACACCTAACGATGCTGACGGCAGATAATTACAACTGACCATTAAAGGCAAATGCCGATAATACAAGCTAGATTTATATTTAGGTTTAGCAAGATAGCAGTAAGTATAATAGATTACAACTGGCATGCTTGCAAATATTACTTGCAGGGACAATGAAACACCTAAACGTAAGACACAGCGCTACGGCGTGATAAATTACCCTAAACTTCCCAACAAATAACACCAGGAATCGTACCAAATACCACCCAAAATAGGCAGTGGATCAGGCTGGGCTTCATGCCAAGTCTGTATCCCTGCACCCACTCTGCTGAATCGCACTGCGAGACAGCTAAGATCATCTTCTGGAATGCGCGGGTGCTTTAGGCGGTACCGCAGCACATTTCTCATTCCCAATCCGGTGGAGATTTTTAAATTTAATTTAAAAAAAAATAAAATCTTAATTATTAAAAAGTGCTTTTTGCAGCAGGGCGACTGGAGAAATCTGAGCTTCATTACTGTGCCCAAAAGCTATACGTTTAATTGCTGAAATCTGTTGTATTACTATGTTATTATCCGTTTGCATCGTTTTACACTCATTAGCCCTCTTCGGTAGCGTAGATGGTAGCGTGTCTGCCTCACGTTCAAGAGGTCCTGAGTTTGAATTTCGGTCAGGGTAACTTACCTGGATATGGTTTTTTCCGGGGTTTTCCCTTATCCTAAAAGATAAATGTCGGGTAACTCGAAACTCCATGGACCCTGGACCATCCATTCCATTCATCGTCCGATAAGGCTTAAAAAGATAAACGACGTAAATTACAAAAAAGAAAAAAAAATAGTCTCAAGTAAGTGAAGTGCAGAAGTTGTTTTGTTTTGAATGCTTCGCAGGACGTTTCCAAATAGGAGCAACTGGAAGTGTTAGTCAATTACTATTTAAATGCTTGAAATTTATAGAAGTTTTTCTACTACAACTTATTGAACAGAATACGGCGGCTCTTCTGGATCTTTGCCAGTGTGTTTACCAATTACCGAGTTAAGAAAAGTGCTTTTCTCCTTGTTTAATAAGCTATTGCTACAGAAAAGTAAAGTGCATTGCAAAGAAAAGAAGCCTTAGTCTCATTGACAACTACTACGAGTATATACGAGGTGATTCAACCGCCCCCAGGTCTTTTTTCAAAATATATGCAATCTGTTAAGCTTTAGGTTCGTCTCTGTTATTCATTAATCACTCATTTACCTTCCTTGGCAGACAAAGACTTCGCAAGTTGGTATCTGAGAAATGAATGACTGTGAAGCTGCACTACCATTTAACTTACCTAAAAATACCTCATTGTCTTAATGCTTTACTGTAGAATTCTGAACATTTCAAATAAAATTATTTCAGCCCCACTGCTGTACAGTACTATATTGTAAACTGTATTTAAGGATTACTGGCCGTATATATGGGCAAAAAATATAAATTATAAGATTTCCTATAAAGAAAATAGAAATGTTTATATACTTCTGTGAAAATAAATAAGTAAACAGCCACAAACGGCGTATCTCGAATGCAAGAGCCCCTAGTGGTCCACCGGGGAATTATATGAGTCAAGTGGAGAATTTAATGTCAGGACGGCACGTTGGCCATGGTAGCTCAATGGGTGAGAGCAACTGGACGGAAACCAGGAGATCCGTGGTTCAAATCCCGGCCATAGCATCGAATTTTTCTTGTTGACTCTATCAAAAATCTTAGCATACATACGGCTAGTGTGAAGAAATGATTAATTTCCATCAATTAACTAAAAACGCCATTAGTTTAGCCAAGCTTGCATTTTGATAGTTAATAGCAGAATAATAAAACAGTAGTGTCACGTAAAGCTTAACATGCGTCCTTACTATTTACCGGTGATGCTTCTTTTCCTCAATCCTCAATACCTTTGATACGAAATTATTTAATAACATAATAATAAAGTAGAAAATAATTTAACTTTCACTTTCACTTCCAATAATTTACCGTTATAATATATAATCAACCTATTAATATAATTACAATTTTAATTGTTTCTTATTTATTTTTAACACCTATGATACTTGTAAAAATGTGATATTTATTATGTTTCAAATTGGAAGAGTTCTTGCCTGTAGCGAATCAGATGCGTTTGAGCCTTCACCGTTGCCACCTCGTTACCTTCACTCTTGCACACTTTGGAGTGTTCGTGGCGCTAGACGTAAGGAAACGCAAACTGAATTTTCCAAAGTTTTATAATAATGCAGTTGTTGTAATCACAATTGCAACATGAATATTCGTATATTACGCAAATGTTTTAAATATTTAATTTAAAGTTAATTATAGTTTATGAATTATTTATTTTTCTAATCCAATGAAAATACCAGCGGTGCACCCGTATA
The DNA here is from genome assembly GCA_030765055.1 of Mantis religiosa. Taxonomy (NCBI): domain Eukaryota; kingdom Metazoa; phylum Arthropoda; class Insecta; order Mantodea; family Mantidae; genus Mantis; species Mantis religiosa. The sequence continues at coordinate 84,945,315 of CM060947.1, forward strand.
GCTGTGAATGTTACTTACGTTAAGAGATAATTCGTCACTGTCATTGTCTTCAACGTCTGAGTACTGCAAATTTATGATGATAGGTTCCAAAATCTCGTTTCGTGCTATTTCTTTCCAAAAGTCGTCGTCTTGTAGTTTATCTGATGTCTCATGCAGTTTCCCAGTCTTGTTGTGTTCCTTGTAAATTGCTTCGTGAATAAGTCGTTCAACATCAGTCAGTTTAAAAATATTATTTCTGTTTGCAACATAATTTGAGCCCACATTAAATCTATAGGATTGTTCTAGCAGTAGTAAGGGGGTGGGGGGAAGGTGGATCGCGTCTCATTGAACCAGCTGATACACTTTTTCTTGGAGGAGTAGCTGAATAATGCTGCTTTGAATTTTAGAGGAAATAGAGATACGAACCATTCATAAACAAAGATATAATGTGACCAGACACGTTCGGCCAGACTAGCAAGAAGTGTATCCTTTCCTCTTGTCGAATTTAACAAACACATTGGCTTATTCAAAGTACATATTTCTTTCACCACGTCATGTCAAATGTTAACGTTTCAGTTCTGAGTAATTACAAATGTGCGTTCACGCATACATGACAACCAATTATGATATTCACTACAGTGCTTACGTCGCAATGCACTGTTATAATATAATGGTATCTATTTTATTTATTTGTATTAAGAAAACTATTTGAGCTAAAAATAATGGATTTTTACGGTTATGTTAAATACATTACTCTCTCCTTCCTCATGGATCAGTTTTCGCAAAATCTGAATTTTTGTCTTAGCGCGAACAATATTTATTAGAGATTGATTAGTTTGGCGCTCGTCACACACCACTTAGGGGGAACGCAATTCAACACCGCAGTACTCCGATTGGTTGCTCACCTACAGTTCGGCCGCTCTATCTCCGGCTCTGACAGTTCTCGAGAGGGGGGAAGCGGGCTGTTGCCAGTTCTTTAGCGAGAATTTCAAGCAGAGGAACATGCGTATTTTAAATATTTCACGTATTTGCATATTTCACGAACCATTAGCCATATTATTATAATAGTGATAATAATAGGGCTTACGAACACTAAAAATAGGAATTCAAGCGCAAAATATACCAAAGAAAGTTCACTAGCGCAAGCAGCTAAAGCCACGTAGCTCAAACAAATTTAACCGGGCAACACGGTGTTGGATTCGAAAGCCACACCTAGCAGCGACAATGCTGATTGGCACTAGCAGACAGTTTCAATTTCCTGATACGGCACCGGATGTAAGGACTTCCTGTACGACTAACAGATGCAGTTAGTGTGTGTGAAAGGTGTGAACGAAATATTCGAATAGAGTGGTGTTCTAATAAATATCTTGCATGATAATGAAATTATAAGTTGTATTTCAGTGTTTTAAAGCTAATATAGTACTATATTTTGATTCTAAAGATAATTTTGAGGATATGTTTTCATTTGCTCATTACTGTATGTTGGTACTATTAACCTTTCCCCTCCACCTCTTGCAATCGCAAAACGTCAGAGCCGGAGATACAACGGCCGGACTGTAGTAGCACTCAAAGACAAACACCTTCCCATTTGAAACACATAATAGTAGAGAATTTATAGTTAGAAAACGTCCCAGGCATAGGCCTAGAGCACTCCCTGATATGTATCAATTATAAAGTCTGAGGAAAACCTGCAAGAAGGAGGAAAAAACTTAATCAAGCACAATTATAGCCGCATTTGAACCTCGGATTTCCCGAATGTGAACCTCACATATTACCGCATGTAGAGTAGGGCAGTCAAATTCCCTTGTTTTGTACCCTGTTAGAGGTTATAATGTTCATTGGTATCATGCCCATTGCAAAGACAATCGGAATGGCTGATAAATGATGACACAAACAGCCAAGTTCTTGTAGTCGATTTTCTTTTAATTCAACTTTTCAGATTAACGGAAAATTAGGAGAAATAAACTCCACCAAATGACTTCCAATTGGAAATTTACCCGAATTTGGGAACTGGGAGGCAAATGCATTGTCTGACATAACCATGGTGGCATTATAATGATCAGCTTCTTGGAGACCACACAAAAGCAGTAATGTTAGGTACACAGTGCTCATGCGCAGTAAACTCTGCTTAACTAACGTAACAGGACCACACAATGGCAGTGACCACACATTCATATCCATGCTTGCCCGAGGCAATGCACGAACCCACGACCCATCTCAGCGCTCGTGACTGCTTCTGTGGAAATCATTACCTTAAAATCCTTGTAAATTTAAATAAATAAGAACTAATGTTTGTGTTTACAGAACCCTTCATAGGGCCAACGGGGAAGTGTCATCCGCCGAGACTTTCGGCTGAGAAGAAGGTTGCACCCCCGCAGCATCATCAGCCTCATCATCAGCCACCGCTTCCCACATTGGTAACATCACCGACGGAAGATAATCAGCATCAGCAAAAGCAACGTCAGCAGCAACAGCTGCAGCATCAACATCAGCAGCATTTGCAGCAGCATCAACAACAGCAGCAGCAGCAACAACAGCAGCAGCAGCAACAACAGCAGCAACAGCAGCAGCAACAGATGACAGCACTACGGCCAATTGGTTGTGCAGAATTGGAAGATTTAATACACTTAGCTGGGCCCCTCACGGAAGATGCAGTTTTGAAATGTTTGCAGGCCAGGTTCTGCACCTCGCAGTTCTTTGTAAGTATCACTCTTTTCCTAATTTATTTGTTCAACAATGTATGCAAACACTGAAGCCGTTCAGGATGCTGAGCGGGACGCCATCACATTAGACGGGGTCCCAGACTGTCACTCGTACGAGGTAATTAGAGGAAAGAAATTATTTAGTAGAAAAATGTATACCAATAGTGTCCCAGTTTTAATACATTATTTATATTATATATCCTGCGAAACGTTTATTTACTTGTAGTGGATACATCCCTGTTCAGGTTTTATTTTACTCCAACTATCGCTATCTTATATACCTACGAAAACAAAAGAATAACGCAGTTATTCCGCTTATATTCATGACTATTTTACACATACGTCACTATACTCGTATAGACCAATCAAGTACTAGGATTCGTGAAATACCAACCAATCGCTGATCTCTAAATCGATAATTGTACACCATGCACAATTACCGTTCATAATTCTCACATGTTTCTTTACTGCTGGTTATAACATTCAACTTAACTAATTGCCAATTTTATAATTGTGAATTTAAATAATTAAATCAACTTTGTCTCGTAAAAAACGAATATTCAACTTAAATAATTGCAACTTTGTTGTAGTTTAAAATAAATGAAGATTGTTGTTTGACAATAAAGGTTATGTTACTTTACTTACTATTTTCTTATAATCAATCATCTGACGGCCTTAAGACCAAAGTTGCTTTCACCAGTGTTAAACTTGTGCACGGCCTGTAAGAACTACTAATCTTGTATGCTGTAACTTGTGAGGTTATGTGCTAATGTAGGCCTATGTAATTTACGAAAACAAATATGTATTTTATTGCTTTTAACAATTTGTTTTATTCGTGAAATAGTCTTCTTTCCTAGATAACCTCTAAACCACTCGTGACATTACCTATGATAATTTCAAACTATTTCTTGTTTATTAATTAGCCGTGAAGCTAAAGTGCAATTTCAGCGATGTTAAGCTAAAGAAGTTTGGAAATAGAGCAATTTATTATTACATAAACACAGTTTTTCCTGTTAACGAGTTTTGTATACTGCTAAAAATGGAGACTAACGGTTTCCCTGCTCTTTATCTTCAGTGTTAAGTCTTAAGCCCGGAGGGAAGGAGCATAGTAGTTGACTAGAAAAGGCTCCGTGCTTGCCACCATACTTGCAACGGAAGTAGAACTGGAAATGCTGTTGGTGTGGTCAGTTTTTTGTGGAAATTAATAGTTACTATGTAACAATATTGGCAGGTATAAAAGATGTGCATGGGTGCTCTTGACCTCAGGCTTTGCTACCTCAGCTTCCTGATATTTTAATCTGCTGGGATATGTGCTATACTAAAGTAACTGTAGTATGCTTTGGTCTTCTTTAACTTTATAGAAGTTTGTCAATTGGTGTTGCATGTGTGATGAATTAGTTCAGCATACTGTGTATTAACAACATTTTGTTTGCTTTTCTATTCACCCAGTGTTCTATAAATAGACCACATACAGTAATAGGAACGAAAATATATCAACTTCACGTATTTTATGCTTAAACCTTATTTTTTATAGCAATTACAGACCACTAAAGCTAAAGCATGTTTTAATTGAAGCATTTGGAGTGGCCATAGCTTTTATCGAATGTGGTAAGGTTCAAATCATCAGTGGCAGAGTGTTACATCGCACCTTTTGCAGAATGTAGTGAGTGGTCTGTTTTAACATCCTTCCATCTCACAATCCCTCATGCTTTGTTTGTCAGGAATCGTACTTAGAACAGCTTAAATTGTTTTAAATACAATGCACTTAATCTTCAGATTACTTCCGCGTTGAAACCATTTCTATAATATAGGTGATACAAATTTGAAGATTAGGTGCATTATTTTTAAAATTATTTAAACTGCTCTAAGTACGGTTCTTGTCACTCGAAGCATGAACTCGATCTTCTTTCCAGGAATTTCCATTTTATCCAGCACCTTGACGTGGTTTTGCAATATACCTGTTGTTTAAATGGATTTTTATTTTTACACCAACAATAATATTTTGTTTCGGCATTTCTCCGTTTCTTATTGCACATATTCCTTATCCATAATCCCTTCAAATAAGGACATGCACAGCAATACTCCGCGACTAATGAACTCTTACTTTCTTACAAGTAACTAAAACAGTAAATTGTGACTGAGCAATCCGGCGTTACTTCTGGAGTAAATTACGCCATAGTAACTTATTTCCTTTGCAAGAATTTATTTAGTAAACGTTATTTGCGAAGTAGTTAACATACCACCCTAAGTTGCAATTCTTAACCTGTAGTTTTTAGCGCATTTCACTTTATCAGTGCCGCTTGTTTTAAATATAAGTCCGATAATCCGCCATATGCATTATGTCCCTGGCTGCATCACGGCCTCTGCGCAGGTAGGAGCCCTCGTGGGGCTGCCCCTCAGGGATTATGCCGCATTTTCTCCATGCACTAGTCACTATAAAAGGGAATACCTCTTCCACCAACGTCGATCTTCATCTATTATCCGAGTCAAAAGCTCCGATAATTAAATTCTCTTCTCTTGAGCGAGGCGTTCAAAATACAGAATTCTTTTTGGTACACATGTATGCATATGACTTCCGTTTTCTAATGTTTTAACCAAATTATTTTCTTACAAGAACCGCTTTTAAGTGCTAAAGTGTCAGATTTATACATTAAACTGCGCTGTATCCTATATAATTGAGGCGTTTCGTATAAAAAAACAGGTGTCAAAATAGTATACTGTGATACTAATGTGATAAGCACTTATACAGAAGGACGAGAGGTTTGAAAAGGACAAAGTTTTTTTTTTTCAATTTCCGAGACTCCATTATGTGCTTACTACATGTACTGCATACTATTTTTGCACTATGTGTATTTATGTTATGTAAAGAATTCACGGTGGGAACGGTAGTGAAGGTGTTTCAGCAGAGACAGCAGGACCATCCTCTTCTGGAGAAATATATAAAACACAAGTTTAGATGTAAAGAGCAGGTTGGAGATAGTCCAATTGCATTCAATAATTGTACAAATTATAATATCACAATCAATATTTCAAAATAAACATTTTTACTTACCGCACCAGTGCTTTGGTGATTTTTAAAATACTGAGATTTCTTTTGTTTTGATAGCAACTACTCTCTGTTTCATATAACCTTGCCCCGCTGACATGTATCACTCCACGTGCAACTACCTTCCCCCTCACTCTAATTGGCTAATGCTTTCGTGCCTTACGCCATAGGCGGTGTCATCCCGTCACATTTAAACCTGCAGTAAACGATCAGTAAAATAATTTAGCTCTCGCACTCGGAACAACACACCTTCGAATGGCAAGCCCGCGCCGTGGCTCAGTGGTTAGACCGCTTGGCTCTCACCAAGGCGGCCCGGGTTCGATCCCAGGTGACCGCAAAGTGAGATTTGTGGTGGACAACACGGCGCTGGGGCGGGTTTTCTCCGGGACCTCCGGTTTCCCCCGCCATCTCATTCCACCGGTGCTCCATCTTCATCTCATGTATCATCAGTGTCACCGCCTGCGGTGCCGTATGTAGTAAAAGCGGGCGTTAAACACTACACATTTCATTTCGAATGGCAATATATGACACCCAGTTCAAAACAAGGTTAGTGATAAACGCCATATAAACAAATATGTCATCACTACCACTAAAGCACGTACTATTGTGTCATCTGAATGGCGGACTAAAGCAAAGGAACCTCCTCTTTACTTCGTTTAGGAATTAACATGCATTTCAGATAAATTAACACTGTTGCGTAATATATTTAATTCAAACAGCTACGAAAATATAAATTTGACAGTTCTCTTCCAACATATAAAGATATATCACCATGTTAAATAACGGACTAATTTTTACCACACAACAGTCTATACCACAACAACAGCCAATGAGAGGGGATTAGGTCACGTGACCGTTAAGAGATACGGGGCAAGCTTATGTGAAACAAGGATTAGATTGCAGGCGGAAATGTCAACTTACGATGCATAGCAACAACAACGATGAATATGAAATATTAGTTGCAAGAAAATATTTTCATTTTGATGAAAAAAAAAAAAAAAAAAACTCGTTTCGTCATCCTTTTTGAAATTATCAGACATACTCTATAGCCAGCTACTGTTGCTCGTTCTTCGAATAAGGGGTGGTAAAATGCTTCGGCAGATTACCAATTTACGCAAACTGTATAAAACATGAAAAAGAAATTAGTTGTTCTTTCACACTAGCCGTGTGCAGGATAAGAGGAAAGGCTGAATCAAACTGAAACATTCAGGGTTCAAATTCCTATTATGGCATTTATTTTCTTCGGTCTCACTACATTTAAAAAAATAAATTAGAAACGTGCAGCCAGCCAGAAAGGAAGTTGCATAGAAGGTTCAAAGGTGATTGCAAGTTACATTTTCACTGTCCATCTAAAGAACTGGAACCGTGAGATAAAATCGTACTTTTGGCTTCATAGGTATGAAAATAAAGCGGATCATTACAGATATCACTGACTTGAATTTATATAATTTATAACTCAGTCCTTGAGCTAGTTGCAATAAGGATAATCACGCTTTTCGGTAGTTACTGTTTCATCAGCAAAGCCAAGAGTAGTTCAGTTTTTAAGTCATTGCAAGAGGTTATTTGCATTTTTTAATATTCTAAACGTATAAAATAAATGTTAAAAAACATTTTGAGAGGAAGAGCAAGTAAAGATAACGATATTCCTAACATAAATTGAAGTTATGATGGACTCAAATCTGTGGAGTCCGGCACAAATCGCTTACGTTTATAAAACATGCAAATAATGAATGAAATTATTGCATATTTGTATAACGGACATATTTTATACAGAATTTGTAAAATCTGTTTTCAATATGTGCGTTCGAATGCATGGAATCATGTAAGTTTAGTGTGCAATGGTTTAAGTTGCAAGGAAAGGTAATAGGCCTCTGTCACGCCCATCCGCAACTCTTTACCTGATCCTAGCTCTGCCGTTAATGGTTGTCTCCCTCCCCAGTATTTTTATCCTTAGTCTGAAAACGATCTTTATTCATAGGTAAAAATTCTAATGCCAAACTTTGTAACCACACCAATACAACACTGATTCATCAGAGACTGGTGTAGGTTCTTGTTGCGAAATATGCCTTCCAGGTGAAATTTTTCTACACTCCTCCCCTTTCGCTACTTACCAGACCTGATCCTTCTTCATAGGCTCATGAGTATGTATTGGACTTGAATTCAAATCAATATTGATCGGTTCACCCAGAGCTGATGTGTAATATAGATAATAAGGAGTTTCCGACAACATTAAATAGAAACCAGAAGTATCAATATTGATATGGTTTAGCCGGGGATTACGGATGCAGTTTATCCTGCTAAGCATCATTTCGAATTTAACCATTTGTATGATTGTTTAAACGTTAACTTCGCACAAGCATACGGTGCTAATAAAGTACAACAGCATGTTTCAAGTTTATGGAAGAAAATATATCATCACACTTTGAACCAAAATGGCTAAACTTGAACACATTCATGCATATTTATTACATTCAGAGCAGGCGCTATTTTAACCAGAAAAGTGGGGTAATAGAGCAATTGCTGAATAATGAATCATGCGTTAATAACTGTTTTGGCTCCACATTTACATACTTTTGTTACTAAGTTGGCAACGCACTATATCAACTCGAATGGGTATTACACCCGTATTGAAGTTTGTACAAGAACAGTTCAGAACATTCCATTCAGATTTCCGTCATCCCTCCTGACGCACTTGAAAACAGGGCTTCTACTGTCTGCATCATTTTAATGCCAAATTATTATGTCTGTATTTCTTCACAAAGGAATTTAGTCCCATGACATATTGTCGCGAACCCGTATCTACGATCGCGTGATTTGTTTACACAAAAGGAACTGATAGGCGGGCGTGTGAAAACCAAGAGCCGGCGGACAAAGATAACATGCAGATAAGGGTCTGCAGAGGCAAACAGAGATAAATGGAAATTTCTGGACTGATAAAGATTGTTCGGGTTCTGGTTTATTTTCGAATCGTCTAGAAATATCTCAGTGAGGTATTTAAGAGATTGTGACACGCCAGCGCGAGTTGCAAGTTGTGAAACAAATTTGTTGTTGTTGTTGTTGTTGTTGTTGTTGTTGTTGTTGTAAGACAGGTAACAAGAGTGAGTGAGTCGCGAGAGTTAAATAGAGAACAGCTGAGAGTGTTGTTGTAAACTGAATGCTGTTATTGTCATCGACCTTGGAACATTATGTTGTGATATGTGATGTAATTTTGCTGCCACGGAGTGTATTTCAACGCAAATAAAGAACATTTAGAATTTCGGCAAATTGGACTTTTAATTCCACGAACCCACAAGTTCGTCTGGTTGTAAAAGCATTCCCCGAGCAATATATCTGCTGTAAGCTAAAGCTATAAAGGGACAAAAAATGCCCAGAGTGTTTCAGTTTCTTTCTTGCTCAATCTAAGTTACCCTATCGTGTTAAATATGCTTTTTCATGGGAGTATGTTCTTTAAGGAATACAGTAAATTATTGTTCTCAGTTGAAGTATATTACATCGAAACAGAAGTTTCATATAGAGCGGTGAAGAGATGAATTTTTTGTAATTTACGTCCTCCAACTTTAAGTCATATCGGATGATGAATGAAATGGGTGAGATGATGCTCAAATGAGTCCGGGGTCCATAGAGCTTTGAGTTACCCGACATTCGTCTATCAAGATAAGGGAAAGCCCCGGAAAAGCCTATCTAGGTAACTCACCCTAATCGAGATTCGAACTCGGAACCTCTTGAACGTGAAGCAGACACACTACCATCTATGCTACCAAGGTGGGCATGAAGAGAAGAGATGATGATGATGATGATGATGATGATGATGATGATGATGATGATGATGATGATGATGAAGATGATGATGATGATCTCGAAGTCCCTCGTTGTTGGATTCCTGCAAATATCTCCGGCTGCTCTCCTCGAAGCTGATGGATTCTTACCTAGGGTTGTGGTCGGGGATGAGAAGTGACGATGAATTTGTTATAGGAATAAATAATTCTGTTATTATTTTCTTTCGAAATAAAATCTTGATTTTTTTAAAAAATTGAAAATTATTCGTCGAAACACTGAATTTAAAACTTGTGCAAACGTCGCTACATATTTTAAAACAATTATGTTAGCTATTTTTGCAATGTTTTCTCCACCGCTTCCTTTCTGCAAAATTACGGACAGAATCACTTCCGCGTCTAACCTCTTCGGCAGCTAGTTGCAGAAGAAATATTTAGTATCCGTCCTTGACGCAATCTTTTCTCAGAAACATACAGTGGCCGACATAAGTATTCGTACGTAAACATATCTATTACTTATATTGTTTTAAAGTTACGCAGAGTAAGAGTAAGCATACGTAAATACAACTGAAACTCATTTGCACTACAAGGAGAAATAAAACGGTTACTTTACATCTGAACATATGTATTCGAACAGTGAACAGCTAGTATTTAGTTATCATTCCCTTTCTTTGAATTGATAATCGTTTGGGCATTGTCTATATGTGTTTTTTAATGACTGCAGAGCGCATATTTCTCCACTCTGTTTGAAGAAGTTCTTTCAGATGTTCCTTGATGCTTCTTCACATGCTCTTCGAGTTCCTCCTAGATGTTCTCTATAGGATTTAAATCTGGAGATTGGTGCAGTGTCTTCAAAGTGTGAGGAGTGTTGTACACGATCCAAAGCCTTACAGTTTCAGCAGTATGCTTCGGATCATTGTCCTGCTGGAAGTAATAATCATCCCCTAATACCAGCTTCTCTGCACTCTTTTGAAGATTGTTTTCACGAATCCTCCTGTATTCAAATTTTTCCATGATCCCATCTATGAACACCAGTTCCCCAAAGCCAGATGAAGTTATACAGCCCCATACCAACGCACTACTGCCACCATGTTCCACTGTAGCTACCATGCTCTTAGGTTCCCATTCTGTATTTGGCAGTCTCCACACTTTAAGACGTCCATCACTCTTGTATAAGCAGAATTTGAGAACCTTAACCCAGAATTCTGTTGGTTTCACCACATACTGTTTAGCAAATTCTAAACGCTTTTTCTTATTCAACTTATTAACATATAGTTTCCTTTTAGGAATGCAGGCATTGTACGCAGTACTATTTAAAACCCATTCAACTGTTCTGGTGTAAACTACAGTGCCAGAATATTGCTCAAGGCATCATCTAATCTCAGATGCAAAGTCTCTCGGATTCTGCTTCACCATTTTTAATATTTGCCTCCTGTCTCTGGTGGTGAGTTTAGAAGGGCCGCCATTTCTAGGTTTATTTACAACAGTATTTGTCTGGCTGAAGCGTTGAATTATGAATAACACTGTTGTTTTGCTTCTGAAAATGGTTTTGGCAATTTCAGAGAAATGTTTGTTTTGTTTGTACATATTTTTCACAATATGCCACTCTGCCACCATTGTGTCCTTACCTTTACGTCACATTACCTGTAAGTTCACAATCGGCTGAATAACTTTGAGCACACAGTCTCGATGCATAGCAGAAACACAACTGCTATGGTAGGGGCGTGTAGGTTACGTCCAACCACCTTTCTCTCTGTTCAATTGGGTACTTCGAATACTTATGTCCAATGAGAGGGATCTTGGAGTAAATACAGTACAGATTGTGTAATAAATACATGCAAAGTGATATTTTAAAGATTGTTTCCGAGACACAAAAGGTTAATGTTTACATGTTTAACAATTCAACGCTGCCAAATAAATATTACAGTATTTATAGTACGCGCAATGTTACATGTTATATTATTCGAATATTTCTGGCAGCCTCTGTATTTTGCGTCCGCACACTGCGGCGTCTAGTTGCAGAAGAACGGTTGCAATGACTAGCTGCAAGTCATTGGTCTTACCATTGCTATGGCGATTCAACAGTTTTTCATTGGTCCACGTCACATTTTTTAAAACAACGTTCATTCCATATTTAGGAATATTTTATGATTTCTCCTTTGAATCATTTTAATGCCATTTAACGTTAAAATAAAATTTCTTTAGAATTTACAATAATATTGTCGTTATTAAATCCATTGCCAATATTCAGTTCACTTTTCTTTTATCACTCTGATAACTGTCTTACTTTCAGCTGTTCCTTTTAGCCTCGTTCCGTATCTAATATGCTCGTAAATAATTTTAAATGAAATTATATATAGAGTAGCTGTTTCAACATTTAAGTTAACTTTCAGCTCTTTTCTTATATGATTTTCTAAAAATTGTTTAAAATGTTTGTTTTCTAGAGCCTTAAGCCAGATTTTAGATGTTCTACTTTGGATCAGTTGTCATTAGCCTCTGTTACTAAACATGAAGATGTTCTTTAGTTATCTCTGATGCAATAAATTGTGAAGCTGCTCCTTGTCTTGCAAGATCACCAGTTTTTTTTTTTTTTTTTTTCCATTTCCCTCTGTACCACAATGTCCCGGCAACCAAATGAGTTGAACTTCATATTGTCCTGCCGAGCCTATGAGCATATTTACTCAAACTTAAATCAGTCCTAAGGTTACTTTAAGACTACTTAGAGCCCCAAGATAAGTTTCGCCAACCTCGGTAGCGTAGATGGTAACGTGCGTGCCTCACGTTCAGGAGGTCCCGAGTTCGAATCTCGGTCAGCGTGAGTTATCTGAATAAGGTGTTTTTCCGGGGTTTTACCTTATCCTGAGAAACGAATATCGGGTAACTCTAAGCTCTGTGGACCCTGGGTTCATTTGAGCATCATTTCACTTATTTCATCATCGTCTTATATAACATAACATTGGAGGACGTAAATTAACAAAAAAAAAAAAAAAAAGTTTCTGTGATAAGTATCCGTTTACCAGTGTGAACTCTCCATGTGCTTTCGTGATGCCTTGAATAATAACATTTCCCCCCAAAGTCAATAACATATCTTCCCAACAGAAAGGCCGCGCCGTGGTTCAGTGGTTAGAGCGATTGGCTCTCACCAAGGCGGCCCGGGTTCCCTCCCAGGCGACCGCAAAGTGAGATTTGAGGTGGACAACACGGCGCTGGGGCAGGTTTTCTCCGGGATCTCCGCTTTCCCCCGCCATCTCATTCCACCGGTGCTCCATCTTCATCTCATGTATCATCAGTGTCATCGCCTGCGATGCCGTATGTAGTAAAAGCGGGCGTTAAACACTAGACATTTCATTTTCCCAACAGAAATAACATTATGCAGCTTGGTTTAGCCGCATCGGAGAAATCTTCAAAGGATATAAACTAAGAAAAGTTTCTCAGAAATATCAGCATCTATGCATCAGTCTATATGTGGGCAATATTAAGAGCGAAGAACATTATCTCTGCTCGGTTACGTTCAGTGGAGTTCGAGGGTTTCGTTATAGTGTACACAACCTTATTCAGTTTACCAAAGAATCAAATATGGTGGACGTCAGTATCAGAGTAGCCAACATTTTAAATTCAATCGTAAATAGGTATATAATCAAAGAATTTACCGGACAACCTATTTAAGATTTCTTGCGTGCATTATGAGTCATTACGTGTATCATATTTCACATCATTACTATGTTAAAAGTCTAGTCATTGATAATGAAGTGACCAGTTTCATATTTACCTACGTAAGCCATAGAAAACTAAAAATGAATGGTGAATGAATATGAAAAATGAATAAGTTTTAGATGCAGTTACATTCCGGCGTTTAGCAGTTCTACCTCTCTAGCCTAACCTTTGCTTAGACATGTTCTCGTATTCTAAGCACATAGATTAGTGCAATATATATATATATATATATATATATATATATATATATATATATATATATATATATTTGTGTATGAAAGCACACACTGTTGGGTACACGAACCTGCATTGCGTTCACGTAGACACATTTCAATGGCAGTGCAAGAAAACCGGTTTTAATATATTCAACAGCTGACATAATTTAGTGGACACAGCGAATTCTATTTGCATTAACATAGCCCCGTTGATTTCAATGTAGTTATTGTTCCTTGTATGGTCGCATTACAGAACATTCCATCATACCGTGAACTAAGAGTACCCGAAAACACCGTGAACTTGAGGCCAATTAAAATGGCAGACAAGGACACTAAAAAGAAATGTAATGACAGTGCGTCAAAAGAACTTTCCTGAAAACAACCTATTGTCTCTCTTAACCTTTAAAAGCGGTCTTTCAGCTATCTCCGCGATGCTGCGCACGTTCTGGAGAAAAACTCTTGGAATACTAGATGTTTCTCCACTGAACAAGTAATTTATCACATCCATAAATCCGGTTTTTATTTAAGAAGATTATTAGCAAAGTATTACAAAGTAACTAAATGTGAAAGTTGTAATAGTCAACATGTTGGTTTCTAAACTCATTGAACTCGGATACGATTATAAACTGTGGGAAAAATTATAAATGAAAGTATAAATAGTCTCGAAAAGAGAATTTAAGGTACACGGAACAATGACGTGTCTAAACGTTTTCATTCCTTAAAGTGGGCATAGCGAAACCGTGACTTGCGGTTAGATTTTGACTAGCTGTCGACAGTGGAAATTTCCTACAGGGGTATGGGTACTGCTTGCTGTAACTCGGCTAGCAATCACCTTTTCTTTGATTTATTATTAGCCCAATCTATTCTATACCTTACCGACTGTACCGAGAGGGATGGCTCAAGTGGTAAAGTGTGTGGTTCGCATTCGGAAGGTGCTGGATTCGATTCCCATTTCGACGTTGCTGACCCATGGGTCACTAGACGAATGTTCAGAAGATTCTTTACATACCGAATTTCCTTTCCCTTTAACCTTTATCTACTTCGTTCTTTAAGGCTTGATTCGCCTCGACAGGTGTCTCGGTCGCTGAAAGGCAGGGAAAAAGAGAGCTCTCCGTAATCATCCGTCCCCCGGGGATGCGGTCACCTACTTCCGATCCTCTAAGGGGGATGTGACCTCCAGCGATGGAGGGTGGTGCCTGTTGTAGTAGACGCCACCGGGGAGTTTTATCCGGACTGTTATGAACCCTGCCGTCTGCTCTGTCGGGACTTTTGAGTCGGCCACCTTATGTCTCCTTTCACCCCACCCGAAGCGCTCCCTTTTGCTACAAAAACCCATATAGCCGAAATCCGAAGTCCCCTTCCATAGTTCTTACCTTACCTTCAGACTGTAACAACCCAATTATAAAAACAATGTATATTTTAGTTTACATCAAGTTTTTCAAAGATAAGCAACAATAGAGCTATGCTCTCTGTGAAACATTGTTTTGAAAAGTAAGTCTGTACATCTGCATTCTGACGTTGAAGTGCTTGTTATTTTACAGTGAATCTATCATGAATGTAACAGTTTAGTGTAACCATTATTTATTTTTAACCCATAGATTTTGACAATGCGTATAAATAAATAAATATTACGGCTTGTATAGGTATATTTTACCTTATGATACCGAAATTAAAGGATTGCCATAAGTAAAGAATCATGATGGATTTCAAAGGAATGTTGGTTCTTTGTTATAACGCGTGCAGGTGCAGTTGAGTCGAATAGCAACGGGGTTGAATAGTTGTTTTAATAAAAGAAACGTAAGAAACAGTGTCCTTAGCAGAGTTCTAAAGGGTAGCACTTGACTTTGTTTGAATAGGGTATTCTTCGGACCCTTAATAATGGCATGACAAAATAGTCACAAAGGGAATCTTTGGTTGAATAAAGGGCTTCGATAAAGTGAAAGTTACACACACCCACACGCAGGTCTGGAGGATATTCAGTTGGTGGCTTGGAGCCGATTAAGGCAGTCCTCTTCTTCTGTCTTGGTCGAGGGCAGACCAGAAGCGATGAGAGAAGATATTTGTCGGTTCATATAGACGTGAAGAACGAATTAAGTTTTATCGAGTAATAAGCATTTCACATATAGTAACTCTAAACAGTGATATTGGTAACCCTTGGTCAGCAACTTCGAGTTTAATGTAATGATAAAAAGAAGCAGTAATTAAACCAGTTTGAAACGGGCATTCCATTAAAACCATCCTTCTCATACATACTCACGTATAACCTGAGAGAAACCTCATTGCTCAACCCTGAGCTACCCATATTATTGTATCAAACTGTAGCGGAAAGTGGAACTGTGTGCCACCCAGCATTATATTGCTACACTTAGAAGAATGGACAATAAGTACTTGGCATTCTTCCCTTTAGGGAAGAAATAACATTCCTTACATCGTGATAGCAATATCGTATGGAATGACACAAATAAACATGTTTAAGTGAAAATTTTCTGCATACACTTACTTAAAACTAAACAAAATGTTTTAGTTTTTCAAGTTGATTTGTCAATTACAAAAGTAATTGCGTAACTTTAAAACGTATGTTGTCTTTATGGTAAACAATACTGTCATGAACGTTAAGTATTTGTCCTTGGGTTTATAATTATTATTGCAGTGGTTTTTAAACTAAATGATCAAGGAAGTAGAGTGTTAAGTCCACTTATATAGAAATAAGATAATTCAAGTTTCTGTTATCCACGTATGGCTATTATTTTAGGATCAGCCTAATGGATAATAATCCAACTTTTGTTATGATGGAAAGCACTACTTTTGTATTTATGTGTTAAATCCTCTACGACCTCTAAAAACATTTATGAACTTTCCTCCTCCAAACAGTAGACTATCGGTGTTCTGTTAAATATCTTGTTTCTCTCTGTCTCTTCTCCCATCATTCTAGTTTAAGAGATTGTATACAGAACGTGTTGAAGGAACACACATGTAAACAATGTGTGATCCCCAAATTAAAGCATTAAATATAAGCATAAAATGCGAATCTATATTTCTCATTTGTCAACTTACTTCTGTGCCACACTGTCATATAATTGTGGAAACGCAGAGTCAGACTGAAAAATTCAGTGCCATAGCTGGGACTTGAACCACGGATCTTCTGGTCTCCGTCCAGCCGCTCTAACTATTGAGCTGCTATGGCCAACGTGCCGATATGATACGTGTTGGCCATAGTAGTTCAATGGTTAGACGGAGACCAGGAGATCCGTGGTTCAAGTCCCGGCTATAGCATTGAATTTTTCAGTCTGACTCTACGTTTCCACAATTTAGCCTACACACGGCCAGTGTTAATTAAGTGCAGAGGTTCCAGTCCCATTAGTCCTGGACCCGTAGGACCAAGGACCCGGGCCTCCTACCCGGGAGCGATGGATACTCCGGGGCTCTTTCCATAGGGCAATACCTTGAGTCCAAAAGCCCCCCCCCCCCCCCCGCTGAGCTGAACTTCAAGGCGGGTGGAAGTGGATACGCCACTTATGCGCGTCAACCCCGCAGGGAAGACTACCGAAAACCTCGGTGGGGCCGCCTGGTGATCTAGCACATCTTCTACTAGCTCTGCAGGCTGGTGTACCCGGGACTTATTAGGCAACCCTCTACCCCCTCCGGGTGACCGTAGCCTGGCCGGAGGTACACAATTCCCCGTGGGAGTCGGGAACACACTGCCTCCTCGAGTCCAGCCCAATCCGAACAACTCTCCGACAGGAGGGACTCGGCAGTTCCGCCCGAGTTCCTCTGGTAACGTCAGAGGTACCATGAGTGCTAAGGGTCCGCAGCGTCCGCACCTCGGCAGCTGAAGGGGGACAGATCCCCTCCCCTACGTGAATGAATAATTAATTTCCATTAATTGACCTATTAGGCATTAACTATAAAGCCCGAACCTTAAAGCACTTACATGTTCTAAGTCGCCATTAAGGTAGTTGTCTCATGTGTGTATGAGAACTCTTAGTGGTTTACCGGAAAAAATACGAGTCAGTTGGGGAATTTAATGTCATATCGGCACGTTGGCCATAGTAGCTCAATGGTTAGAGCGGCTGGACGCAGACCAGATGATCCGTGGTTCAAATCCCGGCTATGGCATTGAATTTTTCAGTCTGACTCTACGTTCCCTTAATTTAGCCTACACACGGCCAGTGTGAAAGAATAATTAATTTACATTAATGTCGTATAATTGTTTTCTGTAGAGGGAGATTTAAGGCCCTAATACTGCCAATGTTAATTCTGCTCGGAAACTATTTAATATATTAGACTAATTGTTTAAGGCACTTAGATGAAGTTCGCTCATCTACTTTAATCCAATAAGTTTATTTACTAAGGACGAAGGGCGTTTTTTCTAGTCATACAATCCTTGGATTAATATTAATCTGCAGTTATTTTTGAGAGTAACCAAACATCTTGTCTACATCATAGCAGATCAGCAACAACCCTTAAAGGATGTTTTTATTATGCTAACGCTTACTTATCTGACAATACGCATCACTTCTACCAGAAATTTCATACTAAATAAAAGCTTACCAAATTAAAAATGCAGAAAACATACGTTTGCAAAGAAAATGTATTGATCGTATAAAAGTTCATATAATTAATTACAGAAATTTGTAGAGCCTTTAAAAATACGCTAAACTTTATCTCTCTACTATAAAATTAGTAAAAAGCCTTCAGAACTCCGCTATTCTATTGCATTTTCAAAAATAATAACATATTTAAGAATAGTTTGTTAAAGAATGGATATCAAATTCCACGTACATGTAATTACTGGCATCTCAGCTTCCAAACCCAGAAGTATGGGTTCGAATTTCGGCTGAAGGATGAGAATTGTTCTTCAGCCAGGGTTCCTAGAGTTGGAAGTATGGATGAGATCGTAAATATGTGTATTTTTATTATTATTATTTTGATTTACGTCCGCCCCAACGTTAAGTTATATCGGACGGTGAATGAATTGGGTGAAATGATGTTCAAACGAATCCAAGGTCCATGGAGCTTAGAGTTACCCGACATTCGTCTTGAAGGATAAGGGAAAATACCGGAAAAAACCTCATCTAGGTAACTCACCCTGACCGAGATTCGAACTCGGGACCTCTTGAACGTGAGGCAGACATGCTACCAAAATATGTGTATATGTGTGATATGTATGTGAATGCAATGTTTATTTAAAAAAAACAGTCCAACATAAACCTAAAGATTAATAAAATAGCAAACAAGAGAGCATAATTACGAATTCTTCTAAGTTAAAGCTGCCGATAAGATGGGAAGGTGTTTGTCCTTGAGTACTACTAGGCGAGCAACCAATCGGAGCCCTGCGGTGTTGTCGTATTGCATTCCCGCTAAGTGGTGTGTGACGAGCGCCAACCTAATCGATCTGTATGAAATACTATTCGCGCTAACACAAAAATGCAGATTTCGCCGAAACTGATCCATGTGGAAGGTAGAGATTAATGTATCTAACATAACCATGAAAACCCCATATTTTTAGCTCAAATAGTTTTTCTAATACAAATAAATAAACCACCATTACCTGTATTATAACAATAAATCGCGACGTAAGCACTGTATGAATATCATTATTGATTGGGATGTATGTGTGCACGTATATTTGTAATTACTCAGAACTGAAACGTAAATGTTTGACATGACGTGATAAAACAATTATTTTGAATAATCCAATTCGAGCAAGAGGAAACAATAAATTTCCCGCTCTCCTGGCAGAACGTGTCTGGTCACATTATATCTTTGTTTATGAATGGTTCGTAATTTCTATTTACTCTAGGGAGTTCAAAGTGTTTGGTGTGTATGTATGTGTACATATACTTTTAATTACTCAGAACTGAAATTTAAACTACTGACATGGCAGATAAAAGAATTACTGTGAGTAAGTCAAGGTGTTAAATTCGAGAAAGTGCAAACACTTCATTTCCTGTTAGTCTGTGGGATGCTGTATGCTTATGTTTATGAATGAATGCTGGATAAGAAGTGTTTATTTGCTCTGGAGAGCTCAGATCAATATCATTCAATTGTTCTTTACACAACAGTAGAGTAAGAGTGAAATAGTGCAATCACTTCTTGCTGTGAATTTAGTGGCGAGTCAAAAAGGCAGGTATTGCGAAGTCAGGCTCGAAGTATTTTTAAGGGGTACACGTTCTTCAAAAAAATTTTGGAAACAGAAACTAAAAATGAGTTATTGCAAAGAGTACTTCCGTTTAAAAACACGGAAAAAGTATCAGCTGTATCAACTTGCAATTGAAATGGAACATGAAGTAATACGCCTCCTACCTTACCACTGCCAATATAATCCAATTGATTCCGTTGTTTAAGGACTATGATACAATGAAGCACAAAATTGTATTCTTAGATTTATTACTCCGATCTGGCCTAGCTAGCAAATCCTTTTCGCCCCAATTTACTGCAAATCTTTAAGTGCTCTTCTTCCTTCAAGACCTTTTATCTCTTGTCACCCTCTCAGATAGTAATCAGTTATAAAAACAGGAGTTTCTGAATAATAAATTTTAAGTAAAAAAAAAGGCACTGCCTGCATTTATTTTCTTTTAATTCAAGATAAGTGATAATTAGTCAGGTATACCAAATGCAGACTGAGGTTATGTTTCACAATTGCTTCCAGTAATGCAAGTAAAAGTGACTGGTGATGGAATATTTGAAATGCAACGTTATTGGCACCATGCATAGTGAGTAAGAAGTTGAACTGTAATGCAAACGTTAGATATAACTTGATAAAAGAACAAGCCAAACGAGAGAGAGAGAGAGGGAGAGAGAGAGAGAGAGAGAGAGAGAGAGAGAGAGAGAGAGAGAGAGAGAGAGAGAGAGAGAGAGTGAGTAAACAGACCTATAAGAGAGGCGAGACCTTATTGGATCGCATCTTCACCTCCCCTAGCATACCACGTCGTTTCTTAATTAGAGCTGCTCGTAACTAGTCCAGAAGATTGCAGTAGTATCTGCCAGTGATGGTTTGACCCTCGGCAAGATAATCTGCAAGGATGACCCACGACATTCCCAGAAAACTGAGGAATACCGTGATCAAGTGTGTATTTTTATTGAGTTTCATAAGGACTGCCTGTTGCCATGAGGCGCAGGTATTGTTTGCCAGACAGTACAGCATTGGGGTGGGCATCATAGTATTGCGCAGCTCTGTTTTCTGTAGAAGAAGACGAACGGCTTATGCTTTTATTCATTTTACTGAATTTAGAGTCTGTCTGAAAATCAGGCGCGAGGTTGATGTCCTTGTAAGCAAACAAGATGCAAAATTTATTATTTATTTTCTTGCCATTGAGGTTTGGCGAACTGTGGGATGTGGAACTGCTGGCTGTTCATTGTAATGAACAGATGGCTTTAGTGGTGTAGTCATCTTCCTGTATAATATGGTTGGCTACTTTGTAAATTAATGAACTTACCTTCTGTATCGACCTTTTGCCTCCATGGTTGGAACTGGGATCATGCTATTGAATATCCAATTCTTGTTGTCTGGAAACTGAAGAAAACCGAAGAAAAAAACCGCAGCTAAATTGGCTGGCGCAACCCTAAATTTTCCAGAATACCAGCCATAGATGCTACCGCCTTAGCCATTTCGCTGGATAACGATAGTTTCACGAAAGACATGCAATCTTGATATGTATTTCTATGTCATCCATATACTAAAACACTAAGAGATAAAAAAATACCCTAGATGCTTGTACAATTCATTAAAGGATTACTGCATGAACAGAAGAGTACATATCAGAGGAGAAAGTACTATCATAACTAAAGAAATCACTAAAGGATGCCCTCAGGGATCAGTTCTAGGACCCCTCTTTTGGGATATTTTAACGGAACCGATAATAAATAGTTTGCAACAATCGCCTGAAGTATTTGAAGTTATAGCCTATGCATACGACTTATTAATGTTGGTCGGAATGAACTGGAAGCTAAATCTAAGACATCTCTTGGAATTCTTGACAGTTGGTGTAAACAAGCCAAATTAGAAGTTGCTCCGCAGAAGTCGTTTATTGTGCTCTTTAAAGGAAGTTTAAAAAGAGATCCTATAGTCAAACTTAATAACATCGACATCAAAAGAGCAAATGTTGTTAAATATCTTGGTGTGTATATTGATGAGAAGCAATACTTTGATACCCATATTAAATCTGTAGCA
This sequence comes from Mantis religiosa, assembly GCA_030765055.1. Lineage (NCBI taxonomy): Eukaryota > Metazoa > Arthropoda > Insecta > Mantodea > Mantidae > Mantis > Mantis religiosa. The sequence continues at coordinate 84,966,917 of CM060947.1, forward strand.
ATGAAAGCTAATGGAGTATTAATGAAACGATCTACAATAGCTACGAGAATATTTAAGCTTTCTCCTAGTACAATTCATTCATATCATTTGAGTTTCATGGTGGGTATAACTCCGTATGGAGCGTCGATATGGGCACATAGAGTAAAATTGAGGAAGAACATAAATACTCTACGGAAATACCAAAGACATGCTTTACTTCGTTGCAGAGGAGCAGAATCAACGACTGCTACAATGGCATTATTAGTGATAATGGGAATATGGCCATTGGATTTGTTGATTAAACAAAGGGCAGCCTACTTTTGGATGAAGCAGAGAGAAATCACTAAGATAGAAAATTTATTGGGAACTCCATGCAGGACGAGGGAGAAATTAGGAACGTATTAATTGAAGAATGGCAACATGAATGGGATCAAATTGATGTAGGATGAAGGATACACGAAATCTTTCCTAGTATAAATGAGAGGTTAAAATTAAAGGAAATCCAAACAAGACGAAGTGGAGTACAATACATTTCAGGACATGGACCGTACAAGACATACTTTAAAAAGATAGGAAAGGCAGATTAAACCATGTGCACAACTTGCATGGAAGAAGATACTCTGGAACATGCTTTATTTGAATGTATAAAGTATACACAACAGCTAGAAGAAGAGAGGAAAGAATTAGCAGGAAAATGTATTTGGAACATCGTTAGGAAGTGGGAAGATTTTAAAATACTAGAACTGGCAGCGGAGAAGGTCTCAACAATATTAATGGATGAATATAATCAACAAAGACAGCAGCAACGACGAGTAAGAGACAATATTCAACACAGACATCGTGAACCACCTTCCACACCGAGAAGATCTGAACGACTTCGAGAACAGAATATGGATACCTGGCTTCAACAACCAAAGGAAGAAGAGGAACTTCACCTAGTCGAAGGATTAATAGAAGAGGACAACCTTGGATTCAACAGAAGGATTTGTAGCGACAGAAGAAGAAGACAACATCAACACAAGAACAAAAGGATAGATGATTTATTAGGGATAGGAAGGTAGAAGTAGTTTAGATTGTGAAAATTGTAAGCTACAATTGTAACAATTAGATTAGATAGGTTCGTGAAGGTTAGCTTTTCTGCAAAATGTTTGTAAATATCAATATAACTATTATGTTTGAGTAAATATAAAATTGTAATACTGTGTCTTGGTATAGCATCTAGAGGCCAAGACATAAGAAATGCATAATATATTTATTTTATTTATTTTTTATTATGCATTCTTGATAGAGAGCGCTAGAAAGATTACAGTCGCTTGAGCCGTGTATGTTAGTTACTAAACTCAGCCGCTATTGCGACTTTGTAACTTCAGCGTAAATTACTATTTGCACAAAATAAAAGTGCAAAATTTAGTGAACCAAGCTTTAAGCAAAACATTGAAGATATTAAACTTAGATTAGTTGCAGTTCTATCTATAAGACTTGATGTAATCGTTCCAGTTATTAATTATAACACTGAAAAGTTGAAAAAACTTACGTTTTGTGCTAAAATAGGGGTTCAGAGAACACGGAAAAAGTGTGTTATAATTTTAATCGGACTTATCTATCCGATGTGTGTGAGTGTATGTAAATTTTTTTTATTACATCGTCCAACGTCATATCGCACGGTGAATGAAATAGGTGAAATGATGCTCAAATGAGCCCAGGGTCCTTAGAACTTGAGTTACCCGATATTCCTCTTACAGGATAAAGGAAAACCCCGGAAAAGCCTTATCCGGATAAGTCACCCTGACCGAGATTCAAACTCGGGACCTCTTGAACGTGAGTCAGACACGCTAACATCTACGCTACCGAGGAGGGTATGTGTGTGCCTGTGTGTGTGTTTCTTTGGAAACATGGAAGCTTGGTAGTTTTCCATACACTGTTGTTTTTCAGGTTTAAGACGAAAATAAGCAAAATTCCACAAGTTGTTTCATTTAGGCTGCCAAATATATAGAGCCAAAGTAACGGAAACAGCAAGCGCTGGCCTTACCGCCGTAAGTAAAAGAAAGAGAGAAAAAAAGACAGGGTTTCAAACAATAACCGATCGACTAGCTCTCTTCCTACCCTGTCGAAGGCCTTTGAACGCTTAGGTCATAAACACGTCACAGATTACCTACACGAATATAATTTACCTAACGAGAACCAGTCCTGCTTTAGAACAGGACAAAGTACTCCTGCGTTACTGAAAGTCGTCAGGGATGTAGCGAGTTGTTCGTGAACTGGTCATCTTTAGTGTCTTTTCACTTTCGTATTTGTATCAACTATTTAAACACAAGCTAGATACAGAAATAGATACCTCCTCATAAGCTTCCACCACATCAACTCAAATCTCGCATAATTTGTAATTAAAAAGCAACTTTACACATCGAACCACAAAATTACAGCCTGAACAATTTTGCTATCGGACTTCAGTTTATTTCATTTTGTATGCCACTTGTGCTTCAGTCTTTCATTTCAACATCTTTATCTCAACCTCAACATTAACTTCTCTCTAATTACATTTTCCTTACAGCAACTTGGCAAGACTTAAAATTTTGACAAGATATAATTCAGGACTTCACATTCAGAATCTCGCTATTTTCCCATTGTGAATGTTGATCCTATGAACATGTAAGTACATAAAATCCGTTTCTTTTGAGATATCGCGAGCGCGTGTGTACTCGGATGTGTGTGTTTGTGTGTGAATATGTGGATTGGACTGGACTACGCTAAGGAGGGGACTCGTCACAGAGGTCTAAACTTACTCTATATACGTATATCCCCCGGGAGGAAGGATGAGCTGAGAGGAGAGAGGTCGTCCAAAGTGTAGAGGGCAGGGTCATTACACTTTACCAGTTGGAAACTCCCCGGCATACCAGAACAATCTATATATCACCCTCCTGTAGCCCGGAGACGGCCCCACCAGACCGGGTTCGGAGATCGGAGACCGTCCTACCAGAGGAGGAAGTGTTTACCAAGAGCATATCATCGTGCCATGCAACGCCGAGACACCTGCCGTCACTTCCACCCTGAAAGAGACCACCAGATGCGAGATGATGTGAAATGATAATGGAGATGAAATGGAGGGACAGGAATAACCTACCAGCATTCGCTTGGCGACCCGAAAGCCCCAGGAAAAGTCCAAGGTTCAGGTATGTTGCCTACGGGAGTCGAACCCGGACCTCCCGAATGTAGGACACAAACGAAACTGCATGAGCCGTCCCGCTCTATGTGTGTGCGGTTGCGTGCGCACGCTCGTGTGTGTCAGTAAAATTGTATGTTTGCGACGTTCAACTGTTCCATGCACTGAAAGGCGCACTTTCGCCCGTCGCTTCCGATACGATACTGGGGTTGTGGATGTGCTGTGCGATAATGCTCTGCCTCGCAGGGCACCAAGTTTTACCAGAGCGGTTTCTTTAAACAGACTGAACACTACGGCAAATGTCTCAATGTCGGTGGTGACTGTATCAAAAGTTAATGTATGATATATAGTTCATGATGCAATGTGTGTTTTGTTTAGCAATAAAGTTTCCCATGTGATAAAAAATGATGAAACTTTCGTAACATCTTTCGTATTTCAATGGTTATGGTACGGTATACTTTGGTATCTGTTGTTAGTAAGTCTCCAAACTCGCACACAAATCTAGATGCCAAAAATGGAATCAAGGCAAGCAATGACAACTTTAATATTTTTTACATCTCAACAAATTATTTCTCACAAAACAGTGAATAATGCAAAAGCTTTTGTGGATTTATTTTAAACCATAGATTGCACTTGCATAAAACAAAAATTTTAAATAGATATCTGATTGTCATCTCATTTAGTTTTTCTCAAACATATATAATATTTTCCCCTTCTTTTGGTATGCGTTAACGACCAACTCCCCTTAAGTTGCTGTTTTTAATCTTAAGCATGTATTGTGCTTACAAATCGCCAAACACTACAAAAATTCTCCTTTGTGGATTTTTTGTTTTCTACCAATAATTGCAGATTTATGAACTACACGGTTTCTTCATAACCTTCAATTATTTCCACAATAAATGGTAAATAAGCATGTATGGCTGTAGGACCAATGTCCACAAAATAAAAGTAACTGGATTTCTTGAGCTTTATTCATTTCGGTTTGCGTATCATAGTCATCATCGTCATTGTCTTTGTCGATGATGATGATGATGATGATGATGATGATGATGATGGCGATATTAATTACTGCATAAATTCTGGAGCTCCTAAGGTGTCCAGCATTACATAATATAACACAATGAGTGTCAGTGTAGACCCAGATTCTAAAACAAAAAACCGGGACTTCTAAACAAAATACTTGTGCGGGATGGTACAATTGTATAAAAACATAAAATTAAGATGATGATGATGATGATGATGATGATGATGATGATGATGATGATGATGATGATGATGATGATGATGATGATGATGATGATGATGATGATGATGATGATGATGATGATGATGATGATGATGATGATGATGATGATGATGATGATGATGATGATGATGATGATGATGATGATGATGATGATGATGATGATGATGATGATGATGATGATGATGATGATGATGATGATGATGATGATGATGATGATGAGTATATAAGGGCGCTCAACTACATGGACATCGGAGCCCTTTAAAAAATTAAATCATGACATAAGCCAGAGATGAGCAACTATAAATTATAAAAAATCAAAATGAAATAGCAAATAAAATAAACATGCACTATTAAAAATAATAAAAAATGGAAAACTATAAACAACAATACATAAAAGGCAAAAAGAAAAATCATTATTAAATTCTATATCTTAGTTTGAAAAATACTGGTGCAAAGCGGTGGTTGAATCAATTTGCCTCTTTTTTTCGGTGTTGGGCTAACACTCTTTTCAGTAGGTTTAGCCAGGCTTTTCTTCACTGTTATTCTAGCAGTGAGTGCAGGAGCTTCCAGTTCCTTATCCTCTACGGAGGATGAACCCTTTCCAACTGAAAATGTTGGCTCAAGACCCTCGAACCAATTGAAAACTGCATTCGATGAAGATGATAGTCGCCGATCTGAGTCCTCTTCAGATGATTCCGCAGAAGATGATCTCGGAGGAGATGGTCTCAGTGTTTTACTCTGGCTTACTGTTATTTTACTGTTCTTATTCTCAGTCTTTATTTTTCTTGGTGATGCATTATATACGGTTCACATGTTCTTGAAGTAGATGCTTTGGCGATGAGTTGGCTGAAACATTCTTCTTAGAACTGGACTTGGTAGGCGTTCTCATTGTGTCTGTTGCTTTGGTTGTGATCTTGGTGTAATTGTTCTTAACTCAATGCCTACTCCGTTTAAGTCACTAGTTTTTGTTGCAATTTCTCGTCTAGGTACCGACTATAAGTACCCTACCAAGGGACAGAAGCTAATGAATACGCAAGAGATTTCGAGCTTTCAAGGACACCTTCTCTCTTACTCAAATCTCTTGGATCGCCTTTTCCTCCTTAAATTGGTGTATTTTCCGGAGCTCGATGAATGATTGATTACCTCTGCAGTAGACACATGCTGCAGGTGAAGTACATGCATCATCTTGCATGCAACTCTCTCTCTGTATAGTCACATAAAAACATGTCACATTTATAGACATGTATAAACTGTCACATTTTGTTATGTGATGGCCATGGATTTAGAAGTTACTACCTGTGGCAGCCATAACAAGTCAACATGCAGGAGGTAGCCAAGATGGTAAAAACATATGAGAGGTAAGGAATCTAGGTATTTCCATTAAAAGGGCTAAGATTAGCCAAAAGAATAGAATTTAGATTATATTGGACAGATATATTAATTAATTATACAAAGCAAAGATTACCTTGTACCTGTGGTGTTCTGGAGGCACTGCTCTTAGAAACACATCTTTACTCCATGCTGGCTTTCATGCTAAAGAGGCCAGGTACAAATCATCAAATTTCCACCTCAACACACCTGTGACATCACAACTGTGTCAGTCAAATGCGCAACATATCCCCCAGGCCACTACAATCGATGTCCAGTCGATGATAAATTACAAATTTTGTTTTCTTTTCCTTAGCCAAAAATAAATTGTAAGGGATGCTTAAAAAGTACTTTAAAAAAGATTTTTATAAAATAAAAACCTCCATGAGTATAACACCCCGCCTGTGACCATCACTTTTTCGGCAGATGGCGTCACCTAAACTTTGTCTTTGAAGGTGAGTGGTGTTTTCACTTTATTGGTAAACTCTTACTGCAGGGAGTGTAGTGATGGATCCGTTACAGTCTCATGAGGAAAACTGTTCTCTTATGTCAAAGACTTGCTTCTATGCACGTCTCTTTGTATTGGACAGAGTTCATGAAACTCATCGGAAACAAGCGATCTGATGCTGCAGAATGTCATAAACATTGTGTCGAAAGCTTCCAAATAACATTCCCAATTCTACCACCATATGCCATAATATGATCCTCCTGTTGTCCTGAAACAGCACCTCCTGAGGAGTTCTGTTCACCTTTGTTCATACGGGGTCGCACTGCAGTCCTCGTCGGTGACGTTTTCTCTACTTTTCATTTATTCCCAATAGTATGTTCTTTATTTTAGTATTAAAGTAAGCATTTCCTGTTAATGAACAAAATGTGAGTCAGCAAAACCTTTAAAAATAATGAAAATGTTATTTTTGCTTTACAATCCTTCTTTGTTCTTCTTTCCTTCTTGTCCTTTCTTCTCCTCTTTCAAGTTCTGTTAACACCTACTTTTAGAAATTTTCCATCCTTACATAAGAATAGCTGCCTTTATAAATTATGTGATTGTTTAAAGCAGTGTAAATAATTTGTCTGGTTTCTAATTTCATTCCTAATGTTAATATAACAGAAGTGTTGATTATTGTCAATTTTTCTTATTCAAGCATGACTACGATTGATGCTTTTGTTTGTGTATCATTCAGCTATAATGTATAATATATTTTTCAGACAAACGTAGGACCAATCTTGCTCTCAGTAAATCCTTACCATGACGTTGGAAATCCTTTGACTCTGACCAGTACACGAGGAGTCATTTTAAGTCCTAAATTGCTCAGGGTGGTTCAAGAGGCAGTAAGACAACAGTCAGAAACTGGGTACCCACAAGCTATTATCCTTTCAGGTATGTATCACTTCATAGTATAAAGCTGTACTAGACTAAAAATTATGTGTTGTGCACATTATAAATTTATTCAAAGACAAGGGACATTTAGGTACTTATTCATTGTTTAGACTTTCTGAGATTCCTCATAGCAGCTCAGTGCTACAGATTCATTAAATGAAAGCGGAAAAACAAATGACTGCAGTCCATTGAACCTCTTGTTTTTAAGATGAGGCAGAGCCCTAGAAAATATCTTATTCAGACAACTCACATGATCAAGATGCCCTCTAGATTAGAAGACAGACCATACTCCTAAATCTGGAACTGGTTTATTTATCTTCCACATCACTGAAGTGATTGACAACAGTCTAATGAATTTCCATTATAAAAGCACCTCTAATTTTTTGTAAAATGCTTGAGATACTTAACCCTCAGATTTCATGAAAACCTTTTCATGTAGTAAACAACATTGAGTGTTGAAAATGATACCTCTTATTTATTTTTATTTTCTCTCTCTCTCTCTCTCTCTCTCTCTGTTGATAGCTCACAATTACTATAAAAAACCTTCAAAATATTTATCTGAATCATTGCTTATGTTTAATTTATGTAATGTGCAAACTGACAAATGTACTTTACAGTTTCTTCATTGTCCATATTTACTCATTTATGTAAATAGACTAACACTCAAAACTAAGTAAATAAGCAAAGTTTCAGGCATGTGAATTACTAAGATTGTGCAAATAATAAAAAGCATTCTTTCATGATTTACAGTTTTGACCAAGTAAAGTGTTTGCTATAACTGTGAATGTTCTTGTTTTCTTAGGGACTAGTGGGTCCGGAAAAACATATACTTCTATGTTGCTGTTACGACAGTTGTTTGATGTTGCTGGAGGAGGGCCAGAAACAGATGCTTTCAAGCATCTTGCTGCTGCTTTTACAGTTCTCCGCTCACTTGGCTCAGCAAAAACAGCATCTAATTCTGAATCTAGTCGAATAGTAAGTTTATATCCCTTATACAGTAATCATTCTATAGAAAAATAAGTACTTGTTAAGCTTGTATTGTTGTGAGCTAATGACAGGAGATCTAATTTTCTAAACTATGTAAAATATGGGAGTAAACAATAGCTTTTATTCAATTTTCTTTTATAGAAATGGCAAAATGCAGAAATCATAAAAGACATCATGCTAGCAATACAACTCAAGTGATGGACTGACCACATAACAGCAGAAATGACAAAGCTTCAAATGGGGAAATATCAGGTGACGTGACAGTCCAAATACTACTGACAGATGCACTTCTATTCTGACTACTGCTTAGTGACTAACAAAACCATGCTGAAATTACTGAGCCACACACCTTTCTGTTTGTACAGTTGTCTATCCTCAAGAGTTTATTCCTAAATAGTTCCTTTGTTTGAAACAGCAGGACTTTAGTATGATGTTATGAAATCCTAATAAGTTTAAATTAATCTATGTTTTGCTTGAAAATTCTAACATCTCACATTAACAGTTACTTCAATTTTTTATGTTTCTCTGTGGAAATATTTATATGGATAGATCAAATATAATTATTTATTAACTACTATCCAAGGTAAATTACCAAATGGGTATATCAATTTTGTTTAACTGTTAACCTTGCATATAAAAAAACAAACATGAACGAATGGAAACCATTCATTTAACTGCTTAATTATTTCCTCATTATATCACTTGGCATACCTGTATCAGGGAAATCTGACTCTGTAACAGGAGTGGACTGTAAATAGGACCAGAGAGGCCAGGCCAATAATTCACTTAAGTTCTTACGTGATGCTCTTGCATGACTCTGAGCAAAGACTTCTTGTTTGAGAAAAGTATAAGCATTTAAAAATTCAAACCAGTAACAAGGAGTACCTCTAAAATGGATAAATCACAACTTATTTGACATATTTAATGAGATCTACATTTTTGAATAGTAAGATTCTGTCTATCTCTAACAGCTTATCATTTATGGAAAAGTCATTCAGAATGAAGAGCCCTTCAAAGGCTATACCAAGAAAATTCTAGATATATGCTTAATTTATCATAAAAATACCTTAAACATAAGCACTTAATTTGATATTTAAACAATTATTCATTTGAGAAAACTATCTGTAAAACTATCTGTAGTCAGATTTTCACACCTTGTCACATTTTTATTTTGTGAAGTACTAGTTCTGGAATCAACAGCTCCCGAAACTAGTACCTCCCAAAAAAACAAAATATAAGTGGCAGAGTGTGAAAAGCCAACTACAAATAGTTTTACAGTTAAGTTCAATGTCACTGTTATTAAATTTCTCCAAACACACGTAATTATTATTTTACCTTCTTTGGACATGTTTAAAAAACTGTTCCATTGTTTGCTCAGGAATTAAGGTAAATTTGGAGCTCAGCAATGTTATGATTACATGTTTATGTTTAATTCATCATATTGAATGGATGGATATTTGAAATAGAATACTGCAGGAAGGTGCCTATGGCAGTAGACTTCCAGCTCATGGATATAATTTTGTGTTAGGTCATTGGGATTAAGCAAGTAGGGATCCAGAAAAGAGACTTAACTATCTTAACTTTTATAAACCTAAAATTCTTTTCTTTTTATGCCTCCCAACTCAGATATTAGGATAGAATACATTCACCATTGCTACACCAAAGGTGTACAAACAGTAATTTTGTTAGTTTAGTACAGTAAAAACTCCCTAAAATGGAATGCCATCACTCTGGCATTTATTTTCCGTTTACATAGATATCCGTCTTACAGGGGGGTTGTATTTGAATAAAAAGAAATTACAGAAGCTATAGTCACACAGGTTTACAATTAAGGAATAATATAAAATGAAGTACAAATAATAATAGGCTGATATGTATTATGTACTATATTTTCAATTTATGTACAATAGTAATTGTAGTTTATCGCCTAGTTTCTCTATCTGTTTTCAATTTTCCCTTTCCAATCTGCAACTGTCTGCATATCCACACCATTTTGCTTCACCATACACAGCATTCAAAACAATGTTATGATGATGCTTGAAACTCTCGAGGCATCGACTGGAAGCTCTGAAATTGTCTTTGCCTAATTTTCCTGCTGTCTCTAAAGCTTGAGTCAGAAGCAATGGTCCAGAAATAGGAATTCCTTTAGAGAGTGCACTAATAAACCACTCGAACACAGCATGATTTAGCTCATCATACTCTGTAGATTTTACCATGAGTTTCACATGCCCTGCTGTTCCCTTTAGCCAGTTGTCTTTAATTGTTATTTTGTTTTTCAAAATCTCATTAAGTTGAGTTTTCCCATTTTAAACAACACAGAATTCCAATGTGTAAGGACTATGACACAATGAAGCACAAAATTATATTAACACAGTAATTCTTTAGCTGGGGGTTTGTTCTTTTTGTGCTCATCTATAACCTTCATTTTTGCTCTTCTATAATCTTCATTTTTGCCTCCAGTGACACTTCTGTGTTTAGAAGTCATTTTACAGAATTTTTATACATACAAAAGTTGTTTTTAAAAATCAACAAATTTTACAGTTTTCTTCCACTCATACTTGATCACTTGTAAGAATGACATTGAGAACGAACACACTACAAAACAGTTGTAACTTTACCATTTTTGTTAGAAGAGAGTTGAGAAAGCTAACAGATTGTTTTCCCTTTTCCTCAAAGGATTACATTTTATGACTTTATGCTTCATAAAACTTTGGTGCAAATGCAGTTACCCTCAAAATTATTGCACTTTTTAAAATAAGTATGTTGTAGCCTATTATACATAAAGTAATCCATTTTAATCAGGTTATTTATGCAAATGGTTTCTGAAAAATAGACAGTTTTCCAGCTTAAAGTATACTTTTACGTGGGAAATAGTTCTGAAACTTATTTTCCATTTTTCTAAGTTTCTGGCATATAAGGGATCCATTTAAGGTAGGTTTTACTATAGTAATATCAAAGTCACTGTTAGCCTCAAAATAATAGCATCTTTCATTTTAAAACAACTGAATCATATCTCAGCTCTTAGGTTATTTCTGCAAAGCTATAGTATTAAAAATGTAATTTAATATCCAGTTTACAGTTTATTTAAGCTAAAGGTGTTATAAAAATAATATAAAATGTCAAACAAGAATGAAATAAGTCCATGGTTCTTCTGGAGAAGAGTTTAAAGTGTAGTTTTCTGTTGTATAAAAGAAACTTATTATAATAATACCTAATATAAACTGAATAAAAGGTTTATTTAAAATGAGTTCTTTTTTCATTGCTTATGGACTTATGTTAAAAAAAATAACTAGTCATTGTCAAGGATCAAACCACAGCCATATCATTCAGTTTTTCAAACATGATTACATTTCCCAAAAGCTTTATTGTGTATATTTTATATAATGTAATTTATGGTGAAATAAAGTGTAATTAAATATTAACAGAAACATTAGATTACAGTAAGCTAGTGTGGAGAGGAATGAAGAGAATTAGGAAACAAATATTGTGATATAGACAGCAAGTGATAACATTAGTTTTAAATAAGGATAGATAAGTAGGAAATAAACGACAACCAGTATAAAGAACTGGTATCTTTCAGGGATTTGCTCACCCTGTACGAAACAGCCAAGCTGATCCCACCAGTGGGTGAGAGACCCTTGCTCTTAAGGGATGTTATGGGCTGTTTATTTATTTTAATTAATGTATCCTTTATTTTTGCATTTTTATTCCACAAAAGCCTCACAATTAATTTTTGGTTTTTTTGAGGGCCACTTCATTGAGGTGCAGGTGACTGATGGTGCCCTTTACAGGACCAAGATACACTGCTACTTTCTGGACCAAACTAGGGTCATCAGACCATTACCAAATGAAAAAAACTACCATATATTTTACCAAATGCTTGCAGGCCTTACTCAGGAAGAAAGAGGTGAGTAATTATTTTGCTTGTTCTACAAAATTATCAAAGAGTTTTGCGTATTTTAATAGTTTTGAATGGATGCCTAAGTATCTTGATTCTGATGTCTCTTATTAACTTCGAAATCAGAATTGCAAAAGGAAAATAGTATTTAAAAAAGGCGTAGGCTGCAGGAAGTTTAATTTTACAGCATTATACTGATGATCATATACAGTGTGTGTTATAGACTAATTTATTATGTCGGATATTTTCAGAAAATTAGAAAGGAACTGCAGAAGTTCAAGGAAATTGCTGACAAATAATTTAGATGAAAAAGAATATCTCAGAAAGGTGTGCTGTCAACAGATACAAAACTGTTTACTTACAATTCTATATATAAAACTGACATACTATGGTCAAGCTTTGGGCCATGCTTTGAATTCAGCTGCTGGAGAGGTCTAAAATAGGAATCATTTGCTAAACTAACTTTTTCATTGTGTGAACGTCATATGAGGTTAATGTGTTTGCTCAACCTTTTGCATATGTTAATGTGGTTTTAATATGCCTCCAATTAAGTAATACCTTCAAAAGTATACTCTTTGCACAATGAATTAAATAAAACAGTTTTATTAGATAAAGGGAATGTTGTATTTTTCATTTGTTGCAGTAAAGAGATAAGCACTGCTACTTGTAATTCCTTTCTTGGAAGTGTTGAAAACAGTGTTGTTATGATAAATTAACTTTAAAGAGAGTCGACTCTCTTTAAAGTTAACTGCTACTTGTTCTTTAATGTTTTCTATAGCAGATGTTCCTTTTAAAATATTAACAATCTCTTCAAATAATTAATTAAATGACAACCAGTTTTAATCAATTATAAGTAACTGTAATGCCCATTGTAATTTAATATAAAATATGCTTAACAATTTTAGAGTCCAACAGCAAAGCACATCTGCTTTACATTTTATTAGAAACATAATCATGCATATATGAATGCATTTTTCACACTTGCTTGTGCATGATTTATGGTTTGATTGTGCATGAATGCATGAATATTTTGGGATTTTATAGTGCATGAAATTATCACTCTAGTAAGGAAATTAGTGAAAACTATAGGTAATAAAGTAAACTAAGATAATTAAATTATAGATGAGTCATATTTATTACACATCAGTTTCACTTACGTACCTAATTTGAGGACATGTTTCGCGAACCATCGTTCGCATCGTCGGCTCTTATGTGACTAAAGCTTGATCCAGGGGTGTGCAAACGATGGTTCGCGAAACATGTCCTCAAATTAGATACATAAGTGAAGCTGAAGTGTAATAAATACGACTGATCTATAATTTAATAATTATTTCGCTTCACTGTGGTGTTCCAATACAGTTAAATTTCAATAAACTAAGATAGGTTTGACTAAGGGAACCTCCATGCATCCCATTTTACTAAACATGCTTCAACAGCAGTTGCTACAATTTAAAAATAGTTAAATTTATTTAATGAGTAAAATAATCTCTCTTCATATTGACCATGTGTAGGCTAAGTTTTTAAAGTTGAACCACATTTGAAAATCAATGCCATTGTATAAAAAGCAAGACAAAGATCCATTTTTTGATTCTGAATCATGGTGCTGAATTTTTCAAATATTTTTGACCTAATATGCACTGATATTGATAATGAGCATGTTATATTTTCAAATAAACATTTTTCCAAAGTTCATCTTTTAAAATTGCAGAGTAGTAGGCTCTGCAAATTTCTGGTTGCATGCATTTAATACGTCCTTATTATTTGGGTTTCAACTGCCTCTTAGTTTGTACTATAATTTGTTGTTGAAAAAAAGCTAAATCAGCAAATCCTAAAGATAAAATTCTTATTATTAAACCTAATTGACTTAAAGTTGATGTAATTGTATATTTATTCTTATATGACCTGGATAGAGCATAGACATTTTTATGCATTTAGATAAATGAAAGGTGATATTATTTTAGTGTGAAAAACATATCTGAGTAGACATTGGAACATTTGGGTCACTATAATTCAATTACACAGTGCTTAATGCAAATATTTTTTAAGTAAATAATAACAGCTGATCTATACTTTCTATGTTTCTATTTTTCTTTAAGTGCTTCTTTTTGCAATAATTTAACATTTTTGTTTTCAATTTATCATAATTTACAATGAGCCTTAAGATGTGTTGGTTCCCTGATCTTCAATACCTTCCAGAGTTTTGCGATTTTTGTGCTCTTGTCAGGATTACTGATACTGAATATGCCTTTTACTTTTATTCATTGTTTAAATAAAAGTAGATATTTTAATTGATGAACATTAATCATTCTTCCACACTAACCATGTATAGGCTAAAGTTTTGGATAGAGTCAAACTGAAAAATTCAATGCCATGGCCATGGATTTGAACCAGGGATCTCCCAGTCTCCATCCGGTCACTCTTAACCACTGAGTTATCATAACCAATATGCTATCATGACATTTGACTTGTATGTTTTCCCGGTAAACCACTAAGGTTCTCATCTTCGAGATAGACACCATTTGTGGTGACTTACTATTGTAAGACCTGCGAAGCATTAAGATCAGAAGAAACTACAGTTAAAAAGTATTGGAAAGCACGAATGCTAATGGCTTCATCGCCAGATGCAAGGCATTAGAAAACAACAACTATTGTAAATACGTGAGTCCCAGGCTTCATTTTTAAATCCTTATTATTAAGTTAAGTGATGGAAATTAATTGTTCTTCCACACTAGCCATCTAGGCTAAGGCTTTGGATAGAGAGAGTCAAACTGAAAAATTCAATGCTATGGCCGAGATTTGAACCATGGATCTCCCAGTCTAGTCCGGGAGATATATTATTGCATGCATATATCCCTCCTCCAACTGCATGGTATTGACTTTTTGTCCCTTCTAGGGTTACATCTCTATATACCATGGTATGATTATAATGCGGGAGTATAGGTTATTCCCCCAATAACCATGTTACTTCTACTGTACTACAAATAAAGGTGTACATCATGCTTATAATATGGTAATGACTGACTAACTTCAGAAACTCACTATGCATTCTATCTGAACTTTCCACCTCAGACATGAATTTTAGAGGAGTATCAGAAATTGCATAGGCTCATTAACATCTCTGACTCTCTCTCTCATTCGAAGACTGGCACAGCATAGGTACCCTTTACACATGGTACATTACATGCTTTCCTTAGGTTCAATAGCATTTTTTATCTTCTAATTTAATACATTTTTTGACACAAACCAAAATAATTTAAATTTAAATTTACTTAAGTCTATTAAATTTTAGATGAGTCGCATTTTTTACACATCTGCTTCACTTTCGTACCTATTTTGAGGACATGTTTCGCAAATCTTCGTTTGCATCTACGGCTCTTGTGCGACTGACGCTAGATCCAGACTCATCTAAAATTTAATAATTTTTCGCTTCACTGTGGTGTTCCAATACAGTTGAATCTCGATTTACTTAAGTCTGTTTGCTTTTCATTCCTTATTATTAAATGCAAGATCTTCAAAGGTTAATAAAAGAGCATAAGAGCCCAACAAGGAGGGCATGTTATGTCACACTTGAAGATGGAAATTACATTATCATGCACTATTGTATTGTTTACAAAGCTTAGAAAATATCATATTACTGCCTTGCTTATTAACTTTATTTAAACCTACCTTTAAAATAATTTGCGGTGCCTTTGATAGCAGCAGTTTCACTTGTTACATTTTGTTGCTAAGTAGCTTCTTTAATAAATACATAGTCTCATACTTCTTTCTTATATTCCCTGCATAACAAATTCATATTGCTTCTGTTGTCTAGAACCTTAAATCTTAGGCGGGTATTTGTGTTAATCCGAAACTACTCTCTGTTCTCTAGAGTCTGTATTTGATTCAGGCTACTTTCATGGTTTATGCTTACGCCAAATCATATGGAATAGAATTACTGTATTGTGACTTTGTGGGTTCGTGAAATTAACAGTCCAATTGCACAAACTCAAAATGTTCTTTATTTCCACCGAATTACAGTTGGAACACTTGCCAATTACATAGAATTACATAGTGCACACAATTACAATTCACCAGTTCGTCTGTCACAGGTCCACTTCACATTCACAATTACGTACAACTCCTCTGATACATGTACACAGTCTTCCAGTCCGTTCGCTAGCACGGCGCTCCTCACGGCTGCTCGCCAAGAACTGAACTCTCTCCAGCCCGGTGCGTGACTTATATAAGACCAACTGACCTATCTAGAAGGTTCCGGGTTAGATGAAATATCCCGACTGTCCCAGACGTCAGGGGGAGGGGAAAGAGGCGGCCAGCGACCAGTGACACTTCCCTAACCATCCCCTCAGTTAGTGACACGAATAAATGGGTTGGCGTGGTCTGAATGCCTCCTGTCCCCCACTCAGCCGTCAGTTGGTCGTGTCTTCCGATAATTGGGTGACAGTATATGGAATTGCTGAGAATGCTAAGATACATTTCAATTAATTAAAGATTCAGCAATGATGACACCAGAAATTATTCATGGTATAATTAAAGATAAAACTGAGTGGTGAACAAAACTTAATTTTAAATTTAAACTTCATAACTTTATTTTATACTTTGTCAAACACTGTCATCACCTCTAAATGAATTGCTTTATATTTTGTTAACAAATCCCTCTCTTGAGTATGCTTATCATGATATTGGAATTATATGTAAGTGGGAGCATTCTAACTGCAGCTGGATAGTTTTCTCTGTCATAAAATCTACAGCGTGAAGAACTGTTAAAATTGCTTCACATCATTCTAATCCATTCTTCACATTGGAATTTTTGCTCTTGTTGTTTTTCTTACTCTATAACATCTATATACTGTTTTACAGTTTTTGTGAAAATGCTGATTTCTTGAGAAATGAAGTTTGTAGTGCATTTTGACAGTGGAGTTCTGTAATTTTGCTGGATAACTAACAAAAACTTATTTTAGGAACAGTGCTGTCATAAACAAAAATATGCAAAGTTTAAACCAAAGCACAAACCTAACGTATGCAGCATCTGTAGCTAATGTTTAAGCTTTGGCTTAAACATACGTAATCTGTGAAACTACCCATCAAGTATCAGACTAATATGGTACCATGCCTATAAGTACATCTGAGTCATGGTTGCAGGCCACTTCTCTCCTGACGCTTTATCCTCCCCCATGGACCATCTTATACATTGAGACAAATAGAATGAATGGTCAGAGTCAACTAAACCTATTATTTCCAAAGAACAATGTTGAAAGTCCTTATATTGCTTACCTTTTGAAGGAGGATGTTACAAATGTTTTCCTTGTACTTCAAGATGGCACACCCTCTTAACAGGTTGCAGTTCTTCTAAAGACATCCTGATTATTTCTTTCATACCTTTTTTGAACTACTTCTGATATTTGAATATTATATTTATACATTTTGTCTTTCAACTAAAAGTAAAATCGCAAAATGACTGAAAATCACCAAAGAACGTTAGCTAATGTCTTTGTCTTTCATACATGAGATAAGTCTGGAAGCCATGTCATATTTGCACAATATCAGGAACATTGAATCTATGTAGCTATAAGATGAAATACTATAAGTATATAATAATAAATTTGAAAAATCTTTATCATATTTTAACCAAAAGTAATTGGAAGACACATTTTTATGTTTTAATGTTAAAACCTTCTTTTATCTCTCTCTATAGGTGAGTGGCACACGCTAAAAACCATATGCCAATAAGAGCAGCTAAATCTGATTATCTTCTGTAAGGAAATCTAATGTTTAGAACCTCATATAAATAAATTAACTTTACTGCTAATAAGCAAATTCTTCTTAACTCAAGCTATCAATATGGTATTCTTCAGTGAAACAAATAAAAATAATAAACATTTCTTATAAAAAAAACACCTAATTATTCTGTGTGAAATATAGTTTGCAATAAAAGAGCTAATATATATATTTATTGAGAAGCTAATGTTTCTTTTGATAAAAGAAGATTCTGTCCTTGCAGATAATAGATAAGATTCTAAAATGAAAACAAATAAAATTATTATACATAATGCACTCACCTATATCTTACTACATTTTTCAGATGGAGTTTAATTCTCATTATTCAGCTTTAAAAAATCCTTTATTTGTTAATCCATACATGTCTGACTAACTTATAAATATTCTTTGGCATGCTGCTCTAGCTAAATATACTTTCTTCTCTTTATAGCTGTTGAATGAACCTCTCAGAGTTTCTTATGTGATGTATTTATTTTTTTTAGCACTTAACACTTTTTCTTAACTAGAATCATTC
This sequence comes from Mantis religiosa, assembly GCA_030765055.1. Taxonomy (NCBI): domain Eukaryota; kingdom Metazoa; phylum Arthropoda; class Insecta; order Mantodea; family Mantidae; genus Mantis; species Mantis religiosa. The sequence continues at coordinate 84,985,222 of CM060947.1, forward strand.
AGAGTATTTTGCATTATTTCACAGATTTCAGTAAGTCACTATTATAAAGAATTATGAAATACATGCTTTTTCCCTTTCCCATAAAAGTATTGCTATAAACTTCAACAGCAAATAGTTGGAAATATTTACTCCCTTAAAAGCTTGCATCCTAGTGCCCAAATTATGATTCATTAACTTAACTGTAACAATTAGTTATTGTTTCATTGGCAGGCTCACTGGTTTCTGATGCTCACTGGTTTCTGATCTTATTGATCTTTCCTAATCTGGGAGCAGAATGGAATCACGTTGATGTTGGTTGGAAAACTAAAGGAGACGAGGATCTTAACTAGAAGCTGTACCATAGATGGCCATGGTTTATCTATTGTGCTAGAAGTGGGAAAGCATTTACTAGTCCAAGCACTGTTTAAGGTCAGTGCAGCTGATCTTTGAGATTAACTGAAAAGTTCAGGAAAAAGAATTAACTAGAATGAAACAGCCAGATGACTCTCTTTTTCTGGACTCTTCTTTACTTCCTTTTTCTGTTTTAATTTTCTATTTTTCTTCCTGCTCATCCCTTCTAAAGCGTAAGATATTCTAAAATTGATGCTGAGGTTTTCATTTTAAGGGCAATCAGCAGCTGAAGAATTTAATGCTGTTTGACTTGTTGCCATGATAGCTCAAAGTTAGAGCAGCCATATGTAAAGTAGAAGGTACATGGTTCAAATCCTGGCTGTGGCATTGAATTTTTCAGTTCTGATTCTAACCTTTTAACATCTGGGAAGTTGTTCAAAATTCAAGTGAAGAGAGACTATTGCAGCACATCGGTTAGGTTCAGAGATGCATCACTTGCAATTGCTTTTTAAACCTTTAATGCCTGACTGTATATTATTTTCACAAAGCTTTGTGTTAAACTTATAAGTGTCCTATGGAACATCCTCTGTTATTTTGGCAATATGATCTCTTGTTACAAAAGCAGAGGAACATTGATACATTACAGAATTTCATACTACGTAATTTCCTCATAGACTTTCAATGGCAGCAAATTCATTATAGTGTGGTATACCTTAATTAGTATTTTATCTTTAGACCTATTTTCATTAATGAATTTTATTTTTATTTACTTCCCTACCACAGAAGTAACCTAAAGTAGAGGAAATAGAGTTACACATACCCCTCTTTTTACCCTCTAAACACTTGAAACATATAAACAAGCATTTGAGGTTATCTCACCTCAACAAAAACATACACATGTAATCTGTATTAGCCTACTTTAAGAACAAATATAAATTCTCAATGCACATTCGCTACATTCACTTGTAGAGTCTTCACAGGTGTGAGTACTTTTTAAATAACTTATTAATGACTCTGTCAAATGAGATGTTCATATCAGCACTGCCAGTGTGCCGAAATTTTAACCCACAGGAGTTCATGGTCATGGTCTGTCTTCGTGATAGTCCTAGAATAGTGTGCCGAAATTTTAACCCACAGGAGTTCATGGTCATGGTCTGTCTTCGTGATAGTCCTAGAATTTTTTGATCTGAAGATCAGGAGGGCATCATCAACAAAACCAAGCAATGTACTGATATGACCAATAATAATGTGGTCACCTATTCCTATAGGTCCATTTGTAGTACTTCCAAGTATGCTGTCAGTACAGCCCTGTGACACGGTTTGGACAGCATTTATAGTTTATATAGTTTATATTTATTTGCTTTTTCTACTTTAGACTTTTGTTGGATCCTGTATCTGTTACAGTTTTTAGTCTTATGTAACTTTTTATATTTATCTTTGTATCTTGAACTGACGTGTCCTATAACATATGTATTATGTTCCAAAGGATGAAATAAATACAATACAATACAATACATTTACCCAGGTTTGATTCAACCATACTATTTCAAGCAACTTCTTATTCAGATTTCTCTTAAAAACAAAACACTTAGCACTACAATATATGATATTTTAAGTATTAATTTTCTGTTATTTATAACAAATACAAGGTCATAGAGGAGTTTGTTCAAAGAGCTAAGGCTCCCTTCAAATAGCTCTGCTTGTTTAAGAGAAGAAAGAAGCTTTCATATTTTAGGATGCTTCTTTTGGGTGTAATAGCCATAGACGTGCCTTCTTATGGTATCTAATTCAGAACTATGGAGATGCTCTTGGTCTTTGTTTCCCAGAAGTTACAATTCATGATGTATCTGGCTGTAGCTGTTTCTCCTTAGACATTCTAGAAACAGTCATCTCACTTATTTTAAGGACATATACAGTCCTTTACTCACTTGGTTGAAAGCAATAAGCGGTTCATTGTGAAGAAACAAATTCCCCTCTTCCTGTTCAAAGAATTTCCTAAGAGAACATACAAATTCTCTAGCTTGGCTGTGCAATGTAATACACCAACCGTAAGCTTATCTTTCTTGGACCATGAATCCTCAGTCTACCTCTAATCCTAATGTCACTAAGTCTTGCTTCCATGACAACGTATTTTAATAGTGTTTTAAATAAGTAGGCTAACAACACACAACACAATTGAATGCTCAAGCAAACTTTGTTTCCCACACACAACTAGCGATAACTGAGCTGAGGAATAGGTGATAACCAGTGTAACCAATGTGACAACATTTTTTATGTTCCCATAGCAACAACCTTTCCCTCTTACTCTCCATGTCCCTTGCTTGACAGCTATGATGTACCAGCTTTTAATAATCAGACTGTAGCATATTTGAATGCAATGCTGTTAATAAAACTATGTGTTTATTCTTAATGTAAAGCAAACTATAGAGCAAAATCGATCTTTTGAATTTTTTAAGATATATTTAAGATGTACACCAGAGTTATAATGATTTATTTTAATGATTCATTCAATTCATTTTAAAATGTATAAACATAATATGAAACCTTATATTTCACCTTTAGAAAATGCCAATAATTGTGTATTTGCTCTCCTACAACAAAAAGGTATTTTAGTTTTACAATTATTATGTAGCTCTGGATGTAATGCTTTTCTGAGCAAAGTCAACTAGAAATACTGTACAAGAGGAAAGTAAAATATCAACTAAAAGCAATGTACAACTTGTGTGGTTTAGGAACTCATAAAATTTGCTTCAGTGAAAAATTATGTAATTTTGAGATTCATTTTGTTAGCTTAGGAGCATAGTAGTGTAAACATACCATACAAATGGCTTAAGTAGACATTACTACATATACAACATGCTTTTATGCAATGCTTATTTTCATTTTTACTATGGTAGATATGGTGGCTCTTCCTTTCCTAAGCCTTATGTAGTAAAAGCAGGCACTAGACACTACACATTTCGTCTCTGTTCTTAAGATGTGGAACTATTGGTTGTTATTTTGTTTCAGAGTTACTGTAGTATTTCCATTCTTTAGGAATATCAGTACCTTGTTGCTGAGTTGTTTCATATGTGACTTCCTGATTACATTTCTGAAAGTCTTCTGCTAGATTTTCAAAATGTTCTTATTTAATTAATCAGCTATGAACTTTATAGCTCCTGGGAAACATTCTTAAAAATTATGTTTCTCCGCAAAAATATTAAAAAATAAAAACCTTAATTACTTATTTTTGGTTATTTATTTAGTTGTTTGTTTAGTAAAAAGTCAATTACATGATAAGTTTATTGGAACCAGTCCTGTTCATTTGTCCTACAGAAGAACCTTGATACATTCCATTTTTACAATTCCTTTGTTCCCTTTACATTGCATTCAATATCACCCTATTTATAAAATGAAATTAATATTATTAGCTTTTATCAACAGGCCCTTTCTGTTTAATTTTGACATACCAAAAAAATACCCTCATGAACATTTTTTAGCCACTACACATTTATAACTTCTATGCCATTTTTCTCTAATTAGTTTTTAATTCATATCATTTCACAACCAAGGCTCACATATGCGTTTTTGGATTATATGAATTGTATGAGGAGCTCAACTCACACTGTTACATTCATCTGTATAACTGCATGTAGTTTAGGTTCTTTCTCACAGAGATTTATATACATTTGGAATGAATTGCTGATGTGATGTTTGCAATTGTTTATATATGCTTCTTCTTCTCTTTCTTCTTGTTCTTCTTTAACTTCCCTAATTGTACCACTATCATGGTGTTAGGGAATTCTTGTTCCTGTAACCCTTTTAAGGTCAGGCCTGAGGAACCAAAGCTTTGGATCCAATAGAGAATCAGGATAGGTGATCAGCCCAATGCCAGGTGTGAAGGTGAAGGAAAAACTGTGTAGTGTTTAATGCCCGCTTTTACTACATACGGCACTGCAGGCGATGACATTGATGATACATGAGATGAAGATGGAGCACCGGTGGAATAAGATGGCGGGAGAAACTGGAGATCCCAGAGAAAACCCGCCCCAACGCCGTGTTGTCCACCACGAATCTCACTTTGCGGTCGCCTGGGATCGAACCCGGGCCGCCTTGGTGAGAGCCAAGCAGTCTAACCACTGAGCCACGGCATGGCTGAAGGTGAAGGAAGATTATGATATATTTATGAGTGCAAGATGAATGATAGGAAAGATGATGATGGAGCAATTGGTGGAATGCTGACAGGGGAAACCAGAGGACCTGGAGAAAACCTGTCCCAATGCCATGACATCTCACTTTGCAGTCACCTGGAATCGAACCCGGGCCACCTTGGTGAGAGCCAAGCAGTCTAAATACTCAGCAATGGTACAGCCATATCTATATGCTCATAGGGTTTATTTGGCACTATATTAAGGTCTGCACTATCAAAGGCCATGTTGATAATTAGTCTTTACTTTCTAGTCTCCCTGATCTGAAATAAATAATGACAACTATAGTGGCCACAATGGAAATCTTTACATGGTAATAAAAACAACAAACACTGTATTTACATGGTTTTATTTTGAACTTCTCTGTACAATTAGTAGTTGGTCATATTTCCCTTAACTTGTATCACCTTCATGAGTCTCCTGGGCATCGAATCTGCTAGATTTTCAAAATATTTTTTGTCCATTTCCACCCATAACTTCTTCAACACCTCCAGCAGCTCCTTAATATTTGATAGTTGCAGCTCTTCAATTTTATTTTTCATTTGATCCCAAGCATTTTCTATTGGATTTAGGTCAGGAGAATTAACAGGCCAGTCAATTACAGGTATATTACTGTCTTTTAGGAACTTCTGAACCATCTTTGTTCTGTGAGCAGGGGCACCATCATGTATAAAGAACTGACGCTGATCAATTAGCCAAATTGTGACCAAATGCTGTTGCAACACTTCTAAATAGTTACTTCCCTTCATTGTTGCATTTTTATGGAGAAAGTACAAGCCACCTCTACCACAATTACCACTAAAGGCACCCCATACAATCACACTTTCTGGATGTTTAACAGTTTTGACCGTAAACTTTGGATCATACCGTGACATATCTTTTGGTCTCCACACCTTTTTGGACTTTCCTCTAAGCAATTTGAAAGTGCTTTCATAAGAAAACATTACTTTGCACCAGTCCTCTGATGTCCAGAGCTGATATGTTTTGCAGAAATATACTCCTTTCTTCATCATAGCTGCTTCTTGGAAGCACACCGAATTGGTAAATCTAAATCTTTTTGAAGCTGATGCTGAATAGTCCGGATTGCAATACTTTTGAGCAGTTCTGGATGATTCTTTTTTAAACCTGCTGCTGTAGCTGAATAATCTGGATTGTAACACTTTTGAGCAGTTCTGGATGATTCTTTTTTAAACCTGCTGCTGTAATCCATTAATTAGCTATCACTTCACGTTTTAGAAGGTCATCAGTCCTTGGAGAAGTCTTTCTTTTACCACCTGAGCCTGCTTTTTGAATTGGTGTGGTGCCACATGGCAAAGGTGTTGCTGTGTTTTTTAGGTCGTAAATGGCTTGTCTTGATATCTTTAGATCAGCAGCTGTACGAATTACAGAGGTACCCACCTCTAACAGAGTTAAAGCACGAGTCTTCTCCTCACAAGTGAGCTTCTTGCATCCCATTTTCTGTATTGGATGCAGAAATACACACTGTCAAAAATAGCACTGAGATCAAAAATCAGATGACAACAATGCACAATAAACAACTTGCTGTATGCAAATACCAGAGGCAGACTGCAGCCTGGGCTGCTAATGAAAGGAAGTTGCTGTTGTGGACTCAAGAATCACATGATTTTTTTGTAGTGGTGGGAGAACAACAAACTGAGCACATTGTGTATCTTAAGATTTTCCTTGTGTTTAAAATGTAAAGATTTTCATTGCAGTGACTGTACAACAAAACGCTAACATCTGGCTTTAGTCAATATCTTAAAGGGTCTGTCTATTAAAGTGCATGTTTTACTGATGAAAAATAATGATTCAAAGAACTATCTCAAAAAAATGAATGACGCTTTTATCTACTCTTTTCCTGCAATCCTCATTTTAGATATTCATTCACAAAGAAAATGACATGCCATCTCCATGAAACTTAATGGCAGTGACATTAAGTGCACAGTTTTCAGTAGTTGCCAACTTTATTTATGTTACCCATTGTGTGTTCAATTACACAGTCAAGATGGATAAGCCAGGAGAAGAAGATAACATTTTCAGTTTTCCTAGAAGGGAAAGTCATCAAAACTGTGGCTGTAAAGAATTAATTGAAAAGACTTTATGCTGACCAGAAAATTATGGAAGATAACTTCAGATTTAAAGCCATTTGAAACCAGGCATTCCTGGTATAAAAGTCTGCAAGTGTTAAAACAAAAGGAACCATCTCCCCTCCACTTTTAAGAGGAAAATAGATATCTGTGAAAGCAGCAAAACTAAAAAGGCATTACAGGGCATTTAGCAAGTAAATTTCAGGAGAAATCTTTGAAACCTAGGAGTTGTAATGTAGCTTAAATTCACTATTTATGTACACCTATACTTTTAATACCATTTTCTATAGGGTCATTTATTTAAATAAAGATCTTTAATTCCATTGTATACCAGGAATACAGTGCATAATAGAAATACAGACTCAGTTTAAATTTACAGTAGTATTTATAGCACATAATAGAAACACAGACATCTACATTATAATTATAGTTAACCAAGTCTTGCATTTATTGTGGAATATACTCATCCTTTATTACACCATTCATACAATTTCATAATGGGCTACAGAAAAATAATTTCATGTGCAAGCATCAAACATTTACAGGATATTTATGGCTTCCAATTAAAACATTCAATTGCTTAATCCAGTTTGAATAGCTTCAGCAGCTTTTCTCATAATCTGTCAGTTCAGAGAAGTTAACAGTCTGTTTCTCTTCCTATGCAGGAATTAATCTATAAATAAATGTTCTATAAGGAACGAAATGAAATTTCTTTCTCCATAATTTGCTTCTCTTAGGCAGGTTTTGCTGTTAAACATCATTAAATGTCTTTCTGCATTTAATATTGTCTACGTTTAGAACAACCACACTTTCAAAAAAATATATGGAATGATAAATATGCTCAAACACTAAGGTTATTTATAGAACTTTCACATAAACAATTACACTCCTCATTTATTGGTACATGCAGCAACAATTTTTGGCATTTAGAAGTGGGTCATTCATGCAATTAAGTTTCCATACCACGTTACAGTGACATTTGCAACAGGATTTTTGTTGTGGTGGTGTGATTACAGATTTTCATCTCGCCATCCTGTTGATGAACCAATTGAAGCCATTTAAAGTTTTTATCGAAAACACCTTTAAATGTTTAATCAGTTGTTATTGCCCTGGTAGTTAGCATGGAATTTCTTCTGAGTTGTTCAGTCTCAGATGGAAGTAATAACTCTAGAGATTTTCCAGGATTAGGTATTGGAATAAAATAATGAGATAATATAATTTAAAGTCTTCTAATAATTGTATTGGTCTCCAAAATTAACAACTTGATATAGTTTTAAAATAAACACAATATTAGAACTACATTTTTACAATAACTTTGCAGAATGATTTAACTTCCTTTTTCACATTTCTATCCAGACATCTCACTTCTATCAGGTCCAAGTGTCTACTAATGTCATCCCCTCTAGGGTCTACTGATTTTTCACACCGTTATCCTTAACAATCAACTATTTCATTGCATTTAAAGTCTGCATTGCCCACTAATATATCTTCTTTCCTTTTTCATGCACTGTTTAAATAGTCTCGCTTATTTATCACACAAGGGTTTTAACACTTTCACAATTTGATCATAATGTTCAATAACAAGTAACTTAAAAATCTTAAAAGATTAATAATCATGTTTCCTGGGGCTGAAATTTATTACAAATAGTCAGTGTTAAAGTACTGTTTCACACATTATTACATTTGTCCCAAATATGCAGTTCATATTTTCAATTCCATCGTTGTTGCATCTGATACCTTGTCTATGCTTGTTTTCAAGGCTGGAACTGGTAGAATTTAATATTTGCAGCAACTAATCAACTAATCAGCAGTATTTCTTGTTTTTACAGAAATAAAACTCATCTCTAGTTTATAACAGAATTCCCACAATAATTGTAATGTACTGGCCTGTACTGATGTTCACATAAGATGTAGAAGATATGACACTATTGCTATATATACACTGTTATTACATACTTGCTGAGGATATGTGTGCCATCATAGTACCTTCATATAGTATAATTATGCATCATGCTTCTATTTTGTGTTTAGTATTCTTCTGAACACATTCAGAATGTGTTTGCTTTTAGACTTTCTTCTTACCTTAAAGAGTGATCCAGGTATTGCTTCACATTAAGAGTATTGTGTGGTTTGGATTGTTACAGTTAAGCTAAGTCTGGAGGGCTATTCTCCACATAACTTGCGTTACCTTCAGTGTGGTGATACCCGACAGGATGAAGCAGAAGATGCTGCGAGGTTTCAGGCATGGAAAGCTTGTCTAGGTAAAAGAAGAACCAAACATTCAAACTTTATTATACCTATGTAAAACTTAATGTATCACTAATGTAATACTGATTATCATCATTATATATTTATTTACTTGTTTACTTGCTTATTTAATTTGTTATTCATTTCCTTATTTATTTGTTAATTTATTCGTTCGTTCATTTGTCCATCCGTTCATTTGTTCGTTCATTTATTTGTAGAAAGACATTAACAACTTGACATAGATCCTCTTGTTCTTGCAATTTTGGCAGTTCTGAATAAAAATATAATATATCTAGGTCGGTCTTTCATATAGCTTTTGTTTCTTTATTAATAACAGTTACAAGTATAAGGAGATTATATGGATTGTGGGCAATAAGAGTACATCATAAAATTAAAGATAAAAACAAAGAAAAAACTGGACATACATAATATAATAAATAATTAGAAACTAAAGGATTTATATGTTCTTTGAGAAACTAAGGGAGAGAGACAGCATTTCTGCACATAAATGGATTTCTATTTAAAATACATAATGATTTTGATAAGTGATGATGACCACCAATGTGTGTCATATGGAGCTGTTGAAAAGATCTCCCTCAACAGCAATATATATTTTCAGCATCTGTCAGATGTTTTGGTTTATATCTTCAATTTTATGTAGATTATTCTTAAACACTTTGTTATGTTTGTTTCTCTATGAATAAAAGCTATATAGTTCTTCAGTTATCTTCAGTTTCCTGAAGAAGGCCATGGAGTCAAGATGGCCAAAAGCTCAATCGACTTCATCAATTTAACATGGCTGGTAACCCGAGAAGCCTTAATTAGTAATCATTGCCATGAAAGATTCAGGTCTTATAAAGCTATAGAACATCAGATTATAGCTGCAAAAGGGTCGATTCTGATAATTATGTTCTCATTTTGCTCACATAGACTTGATCTCATGCCCTGTAAATATTATATATACGTGTATTATTTATGGGGAAACCTAAAAAGAAAATTTATAAGATTAGCCTGCATACAATTGAAGGTTTAAAAATATTGCTGGAGAAACTATGAGAATTACAATTGCAGAGCTTATAGATGGTCACAGGAATTTTATATCAAGATGCCAGAATATATTACTGTTAAGAAAAGTAATTTTCAGCACCTTATGTCCTGTATAACACAGGTTAGTTGTCATCATTATTGCCAGTAATTAATATAATTCTGTGCTAATTTTTATGTAATAATTCTATGCTTTCAATTACTGTACAAGCAAAGATAATGTCCTTTTCTCCCACCCCTCCAATTACAGTATCTCAATGTATTCAGCTCCTATGATTCGCACCTCAGTAACTAATCTTCCTCAATTTATATTATAAGGTAAACTCAGGAAGTTTTGTCAGATTTTTTCATTTGCTTACAACAACATTAGTTTGATGCACATTAAAGTTGTTAAAGTTTCCAACAGATGGAGGCATGTTCTTGCTTACCAAGTTCATCCTTGAAGGCACCTTCAACAATAGTATTCACACTTATAAGAAAACCCATTACTCCAAAGAACTGCATTATGCAAAATGATGTGTATTATTTTCTGCTATGAGTGGTTCCATGAAAAATGCCAGGAACTTTCTATTTCTAAGTGTAATTTTAAGTGAGTAAAAACCGTGGCAACAAACTTAGACATAGTGTACCATGAAATGAAGGTACCTTGAAGGTTCTATGCTGTCAAATTTGTGACTTAAATATCTTTCAGCCTGATGGTTAATTAAGACCAGTTCAAATAACAAATTATTTTATTTTTGTAGCTGTAATACCAAATAAGATATAAAGTGATTTTTCAAATTACATTCTATTTCAAAAGCTTCTGAATGGTCATAATTTAGTACCATGAAAATAGCAGAGTTTACTTCATATGAGGCTGTTCTCACAAGAAGCAAGGAACTAAAAATCTCTGTAAAGATTTTAAAGAAATAAGACAGAGGAAATATATTAAATTAGGTTATGAAAACAACTGATAACTGATTGTCTCTTAAATGGTTAGGTTAGATTATTTGTGAAACAAGCTATACTTTAACATCTAAAATATAATGGCTTTGGAAAATATGAATGAACTCTAAAGGTTACTCCATGAAACTTTATAAACATCTAATAATAAGGATAAAGACAAAAGAATATCAGGTATATTAATGATAGAGAAATAGCTATTAACGATTCTGAACACACCATCATTTTACCTCCATTATACGTGTACAGACCATGAGTCTTCATAACTTTTTATACCAGTTAGATGAACAATTTTAATAACATAGAAATCATAGTAGTTAAACCTAAATAATATAAAGCACTAAATTTGTAACTTTAATATTTTTTTTTAGCATCAGTGGTGTAAATAAATAATTTTGACTACTTAAGCAATGGCCATTTAAAACCTGCACAGACCAGGAATAGATACACAATAAACCGTATCAGATATTTCAATTGTTAAATTGCAAAAATGCTTCAGGTAGCTTAAGTGGTAAGAGTATTACTATGGAAAGCTAAAGATAAGCAGTTCAGGTCCACATCTGTGGTCCATGTTCAATGGCATTTTTTTGGTTTCTTTTGTTTTGTTAAATATGATTCAGCTTTCCAACTTACTGCATAAACATGACTAGTATGAAACAACAAACTCTCAAAAACTAATTCGAGTAACATTGATTCAGAACTAATACTTAGTGCTTCAGTTTTACTTCCAGAAGTCAAAGGTAGCTGATGATGCAAACAATGTCTGCAAAACAGACGTAATACGTAAGTAAAAGTTAATGAAGCTCTAAGTATTAATTTTGAGTCAATAATACTCAAATTCATATGTTTGCTTCAATATGTATCATTTCTCTATCTCAAGAGAAATGAGACTTCTACCAATGAAGTGATACTCCAAAGTCACTTATTTGGCTTTGTGATCTGTTTTAATAGGTGTGCTTGGTATCCCATTCCTGGATGTAGTACGAGTTCTTGCTGCTGTATTACTACTTGGAAATGTTCAGTTTGTGGATGGCCAAGGTTTGGAAGTTGATGTAAAAGGAGATGTAGAACTCAAAGCAGTGGCAAGCTTACTTGGTGTCTCTAGTGTAGCTTTGTTTCGTGGCTTAACATACCGTACCCACAATGCACGTGGACAACTTGTAAAGTCAGTTTGTGATGCCAACATGGTAAGCTGCTAAGCAGTGTTATCTTTGTTTTTTATGTAGAATTGTTACACTTATTCATTTTTATGTATAAGTGCTATCATTTTCATTGCATTCCCAGTGTGTTAGATTATGCAATTGACATTAGATGCATCAACATAATTTTACATAAGCAACTTAATTTCAAATTAAACCTCCTTTCTATTATGTACAATCTAATGTGATAAATGAAGACACACATAAAAATCCATGCATGTACAATCATACAATATATTTACACGGAATATGCCTTTGAAATTTAGGGAGGGTGTGGTGTGACAAAATTAAATAGGTTATTATTACCAAATAATAATATAACATCTCATCTGGTGTACTCTTTCAGGGTAGAAAATGTTGGTGGGACTCTCAGCATTGCATGGCAGGATGATATCCTCTTGGTAAATACTTCCTCGTCTGGTAGAATGGTCTCTGGGATGGCCTGGTGGGCTATTTCAGGACCATGGTGGGTGGGATACTGGTTGTAGTGGCCTGTCGAGAAGTTTCCATCTGATCAATTGTAGGGACCCTGCACTTGGAACTGTCGTGACTCCTTGTGTCGGCTGCCCTCTGTCTCCTTTCGCCTCATCCTTCATCCTGGGGATGCTCCTCTTGGGGAATAGGCATAATAAGTCAAATCTGGTTGCAATGCCGAGTCCCCTCTGTAGTATAATCAAATCCAATCCAATTAATAAAAGTGAACCTTGGTAACGTTGTTTCAACATCTATTATTTAATTTAGGTATACCTACTAAAGTTTCTGAAATAAAAGAAATAAGTCTCAGAGTCATCTTTTAACTATAAATCAAACAATATTTTCAGCTAATATTATTAAAAATAAAAAAATCATAGAATTGTTATAGGTATCAAAATATATTTTTTATGATGTAAATTGTTTATTGACCTTGTATATTATGCACAGTGCTATAACTTGAGCATATACTTTATTTCAGTGATGTGTATCTTAAACATTTCTTTCTACACTGCAATTTTCCTTTTGTCTAAGGATGACACTGATTCATATATCTAATGTTTTCCAAAACTTTTACTATGGAGAAAAAATACTCCATTACACAATTGGCATCCTAGGTTGTTTTACAATGCTTTGCTGACTTAATGTTACATTTTGACAAAGATATAATAAATAAACTGCTCTTTTACTTCTGTCCTATTTAAGTAAATATGATACCTCAGCAGAGAAAATATGATAGCACTGCTTAGCCAAAATTGTAACTGAGTTGTTCCATTTATCACTTGCAAAATTATGATTATTGTTTTTAAGAATGCATTGTTTATTTTTGTGCTCCTATTTCATCAAATAAATTTCATCACTTTATGTTCAACTGTAATAAAATTTCTAAAAACTATTTAATTGTTTTCCTTTTCTCTTACAAACTCACTCATCTTTATAAAATGTTATATAGAACTAAAACTGTAAGACACAACTTTATTCTCTGCACCACACATCAGTGAAATTAAATGAACAGTTAAATTTAAAGGGAGTCAATTAATGACACTAAACAACACTTACTTTAGTGTCATTAATCGACTCCCTTTAAATTTAATTTGTCATAACATCACTGTTTTCAACACTTCCAAGAAAGGAATTGTAAATGAACAGTGTTCCTCAACATAAGAAACATTGAATTTTGTAACATATACTCAACCAGAACCTTCATAAAGGAGGATCCACAGTGACAATTGGCTTTAAAAGGTTTAAAAAACAAGCGCAAATTAAATTTTTCCATGCAGCAAATGTATTGAATGACTTTGCTGGTACTAGCAAAAGAGCTTTATTATAGTCATCTACTCTATGCACATGTATTCTTTTTCTTTTTCTATTGTACCTCTGCATTACAGCTATTTGAATTTCTAATATATTTAGTGTTTTATGTTTTGTTATTTTAAGCACCTATTCTGATTTAATAATATATTCTAGAATAAGTTGTTTATTTTATATACAAATGGAATATATGTTTTGTTTCTTTCAGTCCAATATGACTCGAGATTCTCTTGCAAAGGCTTTATACTGTCGGACTGTAGCTACCATTGTCCGCAGAGCAAATAGTCTTAAAAGACTTGGTTCAACACTTGGAACACTTAGTTCTGATTCTAATGAATCAGTGCACAACCAAGCAGAGGTAATTTGCACAATATTTCGTTTTAAGTTAAAATGTATCTGAGTAAACAGAAGTCGTAAGTTTAAAATAATTAGAACTTTCACAGTGAAGCAAATAAGTAAGCTAATTGCTGAATTAACATTAAGCAATCATAATACTCTGCTTACCAAATTACTGGCAGGACACATTGTTCCCAGCCTGAGCTGCTGACTGATTGAGCTGAGAACAACGGGCCTTCAAAAAAGGTGCTCCAATAATTTAGTAGGTGGAATACTATGGGGGTCAGCTGATAATTCCCAGGCCTCACATAGAGATGGTGCCACTGGGCCAGTTTGACAGATAGCATCATTTAGATTAACTGTAGGCTAGCTTGTATCCATAGTTACAGGTCAATAGCTTGTTTAGTTTTTGAATGACAGCATTTTAAACAAGACAGGTGTAGAGGTTTCACGAAAATTGAGAATTTGGAAAAACAAGCAGTGATTAAACACTTCCATTTGAAAGGCTTAATGTCTAAAGAAATCAAGGAGGAAATAGACAGTACATTGAAAGACTCTCCCCTTCATATATAATGATTAAAATGTGGTTGCAGAGTTTAAAATGGGATGTACGAGCACTAGTGATGAGCCTTGCTCTGTTGCCCTGTGGAAGTCACAACTCCAGAAATCATTGAAAAAATTCTTTGTTTGGTATTGGAAGACTGCAGATTAAAGTTGTTTGAGATAGCAGATGTTGAAAACCTATAAAAGAACGTACAGAAAATATTTTAAGTAATGTTTTGGGCTTTCACAAGATCTGTGCAAGAGGGGAGCCACTTGATCAAAAGTTGCAAAGAAAAATTGTTTCAGTTAAGAATTTGGAGCTTTACCATAAAAATCCCAGTGAATTTTTGAGACGGCTTATTACCATGGATTAAACTTGTATACATTGCTACACTCTAGAAAGGAAATCACAGTCAAAACAATGGATTGCGCCAATGCAGTGGATTGCCAAAAAAGGCAAATTCAATTTTGTCAGGTAACAAGGTTATGGCAGGTGTTTTCTGGAATGCACAGGGAATTATTTTTATTGATTACTTGGAAAAGTGTAAAAGTATCATTGGTGACTACAATGCAAGCTTACTCAAGATTTGAGTGATGAGGTGAAAAGAAAAAGACCACTTTTGGCCAAAAATTCTTGTTTCTTCATAAAAATGTCGCAGCCCATCGTTCAATCTTTGCAATGAGAAAAATGTACGAATTAAATTTTGAATTGCTTGAACAACCACTCTATTCACCAGATATAGCACCCAGTGACTACCACCTCCGGAACCTCAAAAAATTTCTTGGAGGACAAAGATTTCACACCAATGCGGAGGTCCTTGATGTAGTAAACAACTATTTTGAGGGTCATGATAAATTACGCTACAGAGATGGTTTAATTAAATTAAAACACAGATATGACAAATGTATTAGCTGTACTGGAGATTATGTTGAGAAATAAAGAAAGAAAATTTAATTTTGTTTCTATTGTAAGGCCCGGAACTCATCAGCCAAACATCCGTAACCCTAATTTACCAAATAGGATAAAAGTTATCATGTTGAGCAGAGATTAACTGTTCTTAGATAGTTCAAGCTGATTAATATCTCTATGATAACTGTAAGAAATATGTTCACAAAAATAACATGATTTACAACAAACTAAAACAAAAATTAATTTGCTACACCATATTTGATCATTTTCCAAAGACTTTCTATCAAAAATGCTTCTGACAGAGAGGAAATGTGCTGAAAAGTTTCATATACATACACCCATGTTGTTATATGCAAATCATTGCAATTCAAATAATAGATTCTCTTTATTTGTTAGCATATTTTCTGCTTGAAAATAATGGGTGACAAAACAGTCACTAATAATTAGGTCCTGGGATTTTTAGGATTTAATTTGTCTTTTTCTTGAATGCTAATCAACATTTGCATGAAAAGTGGCCTATTCTCCTAGATTTAAAATATTTTTCTTCCTTTATAAGACTTCCACCTTTACAATATTTTTTTTCACATAATCTTTTGGCTCCATCCAGCTGTCTCACTTCTTTAGGTCATTAACCTGCAAAACAATTCAGAGTTGCAGAAGTGAACAATTAGGAAGGTTATTCGATGTAAAATGAAGATGGATAGTGCCTTCTATGAAAGAGTTTCACTAAGAAGGAAAAGATTAGCCCATTTCAACATAATTCAGCCTTCTGAAAAGTGATGCATTCATTATTAAACTGACAAGAGCTTTGACATGTATGAGAGCTTTCATTTGCAATATAAAGACAAAGGTTAATGTAACTTCAACTATTACAAAGTAGTGAGAAAATTGATAGTAAGAAAATGGTAGCGTAGCATGAAAATACAAAGTTTAAGTTACAATGTTATGCTGTACACGTTCGCTTAGAACGAATGTTCACACTTCCCAAAGTTAGAATCCTATATAATTTAGTTTAACATTTAGATTAAAGACAGCTTAAAAGGTAATCTACTCTGGATGTTTACAGATAGCTAGTCAGCATGCCTCCACTGTAGGAACAGCAGGATCCAAATCAAGCAAATCTATGGCTGCACTGAACAATGCAGTGCGTCATGCAACTGATGGCTTCATCGGTATTCTGGACATGTTTGGATTTGAGGATCCAAAGGTAGTTATTACTTTTGCATGAAAAATAATCTTTATTAACCTTATATACCATTGAATCTAAGATGACTGGTTACTTTCAACTGGAAGAAGACAATGAAGAAGGCAAAAAAGAAGAAGAAAGAAAAAGGAGGAATTTAAGAGTTAGCATGCAGCTAATTCCATTACAGTTCTAAATCCTGGCTGACAGCTTTCATAATTCCTCAACTTCTTGGTAATTATAGACGTTATGTTAATACATTGAAAACTATAAGCAGATTTTAAACATTTAGTTTTTCAACCTCTGTTCAAAGATAAAAATAAAATTAGCATTCAGATGCAAAGTGGAGAGATTTTTGGTATAAAACATCTACTCCCATTTGTATTTTTGCTATTTTTACCTGTAAAAGAAAAACATCAGCGAATCATCAATTAACTCATCAAATACTCTATATGTGTTGCATTTCTTATTTATCTTAATTACAGAATTTGTATTATTTGTACTCGTAGAGAGAAACAGAGAGAGGATTTTCTTCCAATAAATAACCAAATTCCATGAAAGAGCTTAAACCATGACTTACTCTACACAGCTTATAAAACTGATTTTTTTTCCAGCCTTTTATGTATAAGTATCATTGTTCATTTTTGCTGGGCTCTGTTACAAATAAAGATATCTCAAATAAAAACATCACCAGGAAAAAGCAGAATTTTCCAGCAATAGAGAACAACATTTTATAAACAGTTACATTAACATTTATTACATTATTAATGTCATCAAACATTAAGTTAGATATTGTTTAAACATTTAAAAAGTTATATTAGTAAAAGCTAATTACTTAACCTAAAATATTTATTAGTCAATGCTTATTTAGTGCCTCTTAGCTATATAAAATACAGATCAAGATGTCAAAAAATATAAAAAATAAAACAAATCTTAATCGTAAAAACCATTTGTAGTCGGTTTATACTCACTTACTTTTTTATATTATTGAGGGACTAGTTTCAAAGGCCATTGCCTCCATTTTCAACCTCTCTCCAACTAGCATTCAGGCCTTTGAAACTAGTCTCTCAATATTAAAAGAAAAGTAAGTGACAAGTGTCAATAAACTGACTACAAATGGTTTTTACAATTAATTTTGACATCACTATTACTAAATTCCTCCAAACACACATAATTAAATCTTTCTATATTCACAAGCTGAGCTTGTTATTATGCTAGCTTCACCTTCTACTCCAGACTTACTGGGACATATTCCAAAGATTGTCTTTATCATCAGCCTAGATTCACTAAACCATAAAATTGAAAGGGAATGTTTTAGCGACCTGTGTGTCAAAATATTTTGAAATACAAGTTACTAGAGCATTCCTTTTAACTTTTAAAACTTGGTATAAATATGTGGATGACATTTTTGCTATAATTCCTTATAGACACATAGATGTGCTTTAAAGCTTCTAAATTTGCAGGAAAAAGCTATAAAGTTCACTATCACTAAAGTCTTGTTTGATAAAATTCATTAATATTATATATTGGTAGTATTTTCACTTGCCTCTTAAATAGAGTAGAGATAGACTTCTATTCAGAATCAGATTGTTCGAAAACTTTTATTAAACACAGACAAAACTGCAGTTTTATTTATTAAGATTTGCCCATAATTCTTGTTTTTCAATATCTTCAATTCTAGTTTTTACTTCTTTCCAGAATCCCCTTTCTATTCTTCCACTGTCTAACCATAATGAACCCATACCTATTTAGTACAAAATTGAATCGAGAATATATTGACACATTGCTTCATTCACACTGTTTATTCACAGGACATGTTTCAAGAGCTCTTGCTCCTATCCTCAGCTGATACTCGACTCATACCTATTTCCTGTATCATATTTTTTCAATTTTATGTAACCAACTCTCTCTCCTTTTTATTCTTGTTTGTGCTACCAAACACTGTTTAATGGTATTCTCCTCATCTAAATTCCATATTCTGAGCCAATATTTCAGTATTCTTTCCATTACCTTGTTTTTGTAATGTAATCTTCCTAATTCCATTAAAGCCACATCATTCTGTGAAGATCTAGGTAAGCCTAAAACAAGTCTACAAAATAATCTATGTATAAAATTTACCACTTTCCATCCTACATCTGCCCCCCATATTTATATTCCATATAGCATTCTGCTTTCTACAATTGAACCAAACACCCTTTCTAACCATTTTACTTGCATATTTGGTATTATGCTAATACATGATCTAATGACACTCATAGCCACTTTTTCCTTGTCTACTAGAAAATATATTTATTCCTCTGAGGATGTATTTACTCTGCATTCTTAAAGAACAGACAGATAATGGGTCATCTTATACACTTTTCTCAATGAGGAACCTCTCTTTTGTTGACATGATTTAATGAGTCACTGAGACCACATATTAAACTGAGCCACGATCAAGTATATTTATTTCACTAAAAAACTTTCAAATAATAATGAATTACAGACTTATTTGGGAGAGGGCTTAGAATATTTAGTAAACTGTTACCTCTGAACTATAAGCAACTTCATGAAAATTCTTTAAACTGTATTATAAGAAGTTTCTAGGTAAATTTAAAGTTAGTATGCTGAATGTAACAGTAGATATAAAGTTTATTAAGTTTATCCTCTTCCCTACGGTCTCTTGTTTGCATAGCAAAAGCAAAATTATACTGTTAACAATTTCAGCCAAGCCAGCTGGAGCATCTGTGCATCAACCTCTGTGCAGAGACAATGCAGCACTTTTATAACACACACATCTTCAAGTCCAGCATTGAATCATGTCGAGATGAAGGGATTCATTGTGAAGTTGAAGTGGATTATGTTGACAATGTCCCATGCATAGATCTTATTTCTTCTTTGGTATGTATACATGCTAATGACATTAATCAGGATCACTTGGATCTTCACATGCTGTTGCTATCTGTGAAATAATTCAATCTTGTAATTAGCTCAAATTAAAATAGAAACCAATGCCTTTATCTGTACTGACATATATATAGGGAGAGAGTTATTGAACTTTGTGTATTTCATGATAACCTCAAAAACCACTCACATAGCTTGAATAATTTTTATCATAACTGAATAGCGCTTACTGAAAGACACTTCCAGTTTTCTTATAATACTTTTCTGATATATAATTTTCATGCATGCAAGAAGTCAAATTAAAAAAAAAATATGATTTTAATATGAGGGAGAGTCAAATAACTACCATACACTTTTTTAAAATTTAATTTATTGAATAAAAGTGGAACACAAATATATCATTTTTTTTTTTTGACATAATTTCCATGATATTCAATGTACAGCCTCCAGTGTTTAGGAAGCACATGATTTTTCTGGAAAAAAATATCTTGTATCATGTGCATAACTGCTTGTGCATTTGATGGTGCACCTCTTCATTGGAAACAAATTTCTTTCCTCCCATCACATTTTCAAGTGTTTCAGACATGGTAACCACTCAAGGTGAGATCTGGTAAGTGTGGTGAATGTATGCTTACAACACAGATGATTACATTTGGTGATTGACACATGCTTTTGCTAACTTGTTTTATTCACATGACTTATACCTGTGCCCTCTCGCAGTGGTCTGTGAACATGTGGGCTTTTAAATATAAAAATGATTCAATTAAGGACAATAAGCAGCACTTACTTTTAAATTTCCCGGAACATGTTTCGGAGGCTACTTTCCTCCATTGTCAACCAGACATCGAATGGTTCTCAGTGGTGTAGCTGGCGATATTTTGTTGGTCTCCTCTGGTGGTGGTTTGAGGAACTTGCTAAACAGATCTTTTTGGGGAATGTCGAAATTGAATACTTTGTTTCAATTTTTTGAAATGAAAATTTGTTCCCATGTAGACAGTTCTTCTGGAGTCAAGAATCAGCTGATGATGAGAGCAACAGCTCTTGAAACACGTCCTGTGAGAAACAGTGTTAGTGAAGCAATGTGTCAATATCTTCTTGATTCACTTTTATTTTAACTTGTGTTTCACTGCCTCTACACTTCTTTCAGTTTTTATATTTTGAACCATCAAAACTGTTGAAAACTAACAGGTCTGTCTTAGTATCAAAGCTTCAGAATGTTAATCCTTCTTATCTTTCTGCCATGATCCAACCTTTATCAAGGTCTCATACAAAAATACAAGCAGAAAATCTACTCAGTTTTCCTTTTACAAATCATAAAGGGGTGATAGCTTCCTACATCTGCCGTAATTGCTAACATTGGTGCAGAAGGTTTTTATGTCCCCATTGTAACCTCTTAGATTCACCCTTTATATGCACCATGATACCTTGCAGCATATTGTAGAACACAGAAGTCTGTTCTGCATTTCCGATTTGTAATAGAAAAAAATTATTCTATCTTCTTAACTTGAGCACAAATCATCAAATTCTAATACGTTCATTATGTTACCATAACTAGATGCTGAGCTAATGTGATTCTTCTTCACAGGCTAAGTCCATGTTTCTACATAAAGCAAATAACTCAAACTAAGCTTACCTAAACTCTGCATTCCACAGCTTTTACTGCTTCCTTTGCTTTCATCTATAATAATGATAATGATAATGATGATGATGATGGTGATAATAATAATTTTCTTTTTTTTTTTATTGCTGATCTCTACATGCTCCACTACATAAGTAGTACTACATGCTTTTCACTCTTTTTGTGATTTTTGTATACATTTTTTTTTCCAGTTTTGATGTGAACCATTTAGTTTTTTGCTTGTATTACACATTAGTTTCTTTTAGTGCTTGAAAGTCTATAGAGTTTACAAATTTTGTAAATGATTTTAAATGTCTTTAATAATAATAATAATAATAATAATAATAATAATAATAATAATAATAATAATAATAATAATAATAATAATAATAATAATAATAATAATAATAATAATAATAATAATAATAATAATAATAATAATAATAATAATAATAATAATAATAATAATAATAATAATAATATTCATCATCATCATCATCATCATCATCATCATAATCATCATCATAATCATCATCATAATCATCATCATAATCATCATCATAATCATCATCATAATCATCATCATAATCATCATCATAATCATCATCATAATCATAATAATAATAATAATAATAATAATAATAATAATAATAATAATAATAATAATAATAATAATAATCATAATAATCATAATAATCATAATAATCATAATAATCATAATAATAATAATAATAATAATAATAATAATAATAATAATAATAATAATAATAATAATAATAATAATAATAATAATAATAGTAATAATAGTAATAATAGTAATAATAGTAATAATAGTAATAATAGTAATAATAATAATAATAATAATAATAATAATAATAATAATAATAATAATAATAATAATAATAATAATAATAATAATAATAATAATAATAATAATAATAATAATAATAATAATAATAATAATAATAAATAACAATAACAACAACAACTTTATTCATCACAAACATTGACAGTGAGCATTAGCTCCTTAAACAGGTGACACATCAATGAAATATATAATATCAAATATTATTTACATGTATACAGGTGTTTATAACTAATAATGTACAATATTTAGGCAAATGCATTTACAAAGTGGAGATAGTACAATTAATGTTTATAAACTATCCTCTAGACATTCCCTTACTGAGTGCAGCATTTCATGTGTCACAGCAATGCCACTACCATTTCTAACCTCAATTATATAATCAAGCACTTCTAACTTCAAAGAATTTTCTGCATTTCCAGCTATGAAAAGATTGACTAGAATACTTAACTTATTTCAATTCTTGTTTCTGAGCCTTCCAGTAATGAAATAATTTCAGCTCCACATCAAACTCTGTTTCACCATACTTAAATTCATTTCACAAAGTTAATAACTTGCAATTTCAATGTTATCTGTAAATCTGATTTTTTGCGCCATTATATAATTATGCACACAATGCTACTCAGTTATTCTAAAAGTGAAACTGAGATTGACATTTCTTGTCCTGACAAGCCATATTGTTGGCTTGTTTCAGGTTGAGCCAAAAGAAGAATGGGCAGATGGATAAGCCAGAGGGAGGGTTAACCAATTAAAAAAAAAAAAAAAAAAAAAGTGCATGATAAAATCTATGGGGGGTAGGGATTATGGATTATGAAAATGAAATTGTGCGAGTAAATATGGTACATGACTGAACTTTCCTCTTTGTTGGTGTATATCTCAAGCAGGGCAGCCATTTTAAACTGGTGTTCCGACAGCTTTTCACTTCTCTGTACCATAGCACAGAATAATGCCATCTATTGGCCATTCTTTGCTAACATAGAGAACAGTATAAAGATGCAGATTTTGATGACATTTTTAAAGTTTTCATTTCACTCCCTCTTGTATTAATAAATATTCAATGTATCTTAGCACCTTCTGATTTACACATGGACTAAGTTTATAACTATTTAAAAATAAGTATAAATACTTGTTATTACTATCAGTCTACTTCTTATTTCCAAACATTTTAAAGCTAAATTATAAACTTCATTAGCTTTTAGAAGGCATATTAATGTGCCTCAAGCTCCTTTTAACTTAAATTAAAAAATGACGTTTAGTTGAAAATTTGTAGCACTTTCTACTCTAAGGTCTCTTCTTGCTGTGGTATAGAGGACAGTTTGTGCTGGACGAAGACTTTTTTACTTCTTATAGATAAATTTATCACAGGTATCCTCTTGTATGTTTCCTGATCTAGTTTTGCATGTTTGGAAATGAAGTTTTAAAGTTTTGTCAACAATAGTAGACAATTATTTTACGCTACAGACTTAAATAAGCATTTTGTAATGTTATTGCAGCATTGCTTAGTGATATGTGATAGTTGCTATGATACTGTGTATAAATAATTCATCCACTCGGCTATTTACACTATTCCCATTTTGAGAGCCTCGGATTCTTTATTCAATATAAAGAAAGAGAGCAAGTACAATTAGTGGGGTAATTAAAAAAATAGTGACATATTCATACAGTTATATAAATTAACTTTTTTTTATCAAATTACAATATAAAATTACACTTTATGGGAAGGGTGCATCTTCTTATAAATGTTTATTTTAGCTTTAACTTATATGCAAATTTTTGCAATTTTCCTTTGTAGTAAAAAATGGAGAATGTTTATATTTCAATAATTTTCATCAAGTGATTTTAAAAAATTTAAAACATTTGGGTTATGAAACTTTCTGAGCAAATTTTCAGATTTGTATGTGACATATTGATAATATACTAGGGTATGGCATTTAAAGCATAGGAATGAAACATAATAAATCCAATAATTAAAAAGTTAAACTTAATGTTGCCCCATACAGTAAAAGAACAAGGATATAGAAAAGCAGGTTTAATTTTTTATTTGTCTGCTTCCATAATGATAAATAAGGAGAAATTACAAAATATGTGAAATATGCATGCAAAAGGAGAAATAAATGCATGTATGTTGGGTATTAAGAGTACATCGTCTTCATTCTTCTTTATTATGTTAACTGAATAAGGCAGTTATAAACTGATAAGGGCAGTGATATGAGTACTTCAGCATCTAAATCACCTAATGAATATTAAAAGAATATATTTCTTTCTCAATGTGAGATATAAGTATTCATTTCTAAAAAACTTGTGTTTACAATTACAATCTTCATTAGTTTCTAAACTTTGAACTCTTAATTCTCAGAACCATGGATAAACATGTCAGTGTTCCTTCTTGATGTTGAACAAATAGATACAATATCACAGATACCACAGCTGTTCTTTGAAAGGCCTACATAAATTCATTATTATATTTCACTGTTAAAACTATGATAATCTTGACTGATCGATTAGAATTCAATAATAATAATGATGACGACATTGACAATGATTTATTTCATCCAGTTGAACATACATATGATTTTGAACATGTCAAATTATGCAATTACATAATTAGAAATTGGATTGGTTTCTTCAGAATTCCTTCAAATCATATAAACATTTGTTGAAATTGTTTTGATGCATTAGCCAAAGATTTAATTAGATTTAATTAGATTAGATTTAATTTAAAGATGAATTAATTTAATTTTAAATATTTATGAGACATAATTCGAGGATAACTATGAAAGCTGTTAGCAATGGCTAAATCATTAAACTGACAGCAATATAATTGATTCCACTTAAAAGAGTGATATTTTAAAGCTATATTATTATGTGAGTATATGTCTGCTATCAGTTATTGCAGCATAGAAAACTAAGCATCCAAGATTGAAGACAATTCACCTTCTGCTTTACCATGATAATGCCTCTCCACACATCACTTCCAGAACATTCCATTTCTTGGCCAATCAAAATATCAGAATCCTTCCTATGCTCTCTTATTCTCCAGATTTAATTTCATGTGAGTTTTTCCCCCCAAAACAAAGGTAAAAGTCTATGCTTGTCATTTCTCATGACATGAAGATACAATTGGGTTTTATGTGGAGACTGTGAATGACCTCCCAAAAGAACCTGGGTCAGATACATTTTCAGATGCAGAAGTATTTGTCATAATTGGAGAATACTTTGAAAACTTGTAAAAGTTTCATATCTATTGAAAAATGTTTATGGCTACCCCTAATAGCTTTCAGAGTGACCCTCATGTGAATCTATACAGAATAAACACTATTAATTAATTTGGACATCACTATTACTAAATTTCTCCAAACATCAGTTAAATATTAGTGCTGGTGTGCTGACTGCTAATTTTATGGTGTTTATTTTGCAGCGCACTGGTCTTCTGAGTATGCTGGATGTGGAATGCTCAATTCGTGGTACTGCAGAATCTTATATAGCCAAAGTGAAGGTGCAGCATAAACAAAATCCACGCCTTTTTGAACCAAAACCTCTAGAGCCTAGAACATTTGGAATTCAGCATTTTGCTGGTCGTGTTGTTTATGATGCCTCGGAATTTTTAGGTAAGTTTTTACTTTTAAAGTATATGTATGTACTTGTTCTATTATTGTAATCCTATACTTGTTCTGTAACTTTAAATTATTGTATAAAATTTCTATTGACAGATTACCACAATAGTAGATATTTAACAGCTTCCCTTTTACCCAAGTGATGAAAAGCTCTCATCACTCACCCAAGATGAGGCTGTCATCCATACGTCGGCTGATGATGCTCAGTGTCACTCAAGAGGACGGTGGTGATGGCGCCAACATGCCCCTCGCCCCTTTTTTTAAAATAAAATGCTATTGCTTTTAATTTATATGTTCCATTATGAGCAAGAAACACTTTAATTGTTTGTAACTTAGAACATTTTTGGGTTTTAAGGGTTATTGGCTAAGAGGATTGGCATGTAGAATATTCACCAGCATCCTATGTTGTCTCTTGCTTTCACATTGACAGCCCTTTCTACTGCCACATACCCTCCATGGTACCAAATGCAAGCCCAACCACTCAATAAATCACGCTAAATATCACTTTGAATCAAAACAAGCATTTCAGTTTCTCAGTAGCATGCTACTCAGCCGTATATTGTACAACGCAATTGAAATCCAAGTTTTGAAAAAGCAGTGTAAGTATTCTTTGTAGAGCTCTTTAAAATTTGTTCAGTAAAATATTCTTCAATTTTTGGCAAATAAAGATTAGTTTTGATCAGAGAGAATCTAGGAAAGTACTGGAAAAGAGAGTACAAGAAAGATGAGGTGATAGGAAAGATGAGGATGTAGTAATTGGAATGCTGGCTGGGGAAACTGGAGGACCTGGAGAAAACCCGTCCCAGCGCCATGTTGTCCACCACTAATCTCACTTTGTGGTCGCCTGTTATCGAACTCGGGCCGCCTTGGCAAGAGCCAAGTGGTCTAATCACTCAGCAATGGCATGGCCAATAAAAGGACATATTTATTAAAAATAAAGTATGAATAACATGCAGCTCACTAATCACGGAAATTAATTGCTGCTGTGTCATGTGCATCCCTCTAACTGGAGATAGAATTTGGTCTCTTCTTGCTGGGAGTTTTAACCTCACCAACTATGGATTTTTCTTTGCATACACTTGAAACTAACAACCATGTTAATTTCACCACTTCAACGATAGTAAATTCTTGATATTTCTCACAGACAGTATTTAGTCTTCACCACTTCATAATGGTTTTCCGTGCTTATGTTTAACAATAGTTTGTGCTTCAGAAGAAATGAAATGAGCTTTTAAAGCTTAGTAGTACTACTTTCTTGAGGTACTATTTAGAGCTAGTGTCAAAGAAACTGTGAAAAAGGTACGCTGTGGTCATAATGCAGGTGGTTTTGTTTTT
The DNA here is from genome assembly GCA_030765055.1 of Mantis religiosa. NCBI lineage: Eukaryota > Metazoa > Arthropoda > Insecta > Mantodea > Mantidae > Mantis > Mantis religiosa. The sequence goes on from CM060947.1 coordinate 85,012,327, forward strand.
GTCTATTTGATCTGCTGATGTGCATTGGATAGGTAGACCTAACACTTCTGCAACAAAATGAAATATTTTCAAAACCAGCTTGAAAGGCTTTATTTCCATACAATTGGATTTATTTTAATTCTTTATTGCAAACTGTGACAATAGTAGGCAGAGTATAATGATGAAGTACTCCAGTTTGTATTTTTCATCATTATCATCATTACATAAATTGGTGTTGTGTCAGACACTATTAATTATTTGGGTTCTTATAATATCCCACATCAACAAAACATTAATGTTCCTTTCATCAGGCTTATATTATGACTATTAATAGAGCTAATTAATTTCTGCTAAATATTTCAGTTAAGAAAACCAGCAATTAAAAGGACTGTATCTTGTTGGCTCATTAATAAATCTCATTATTCAATTGACAAAGGTTTCCATAGTAAAATTAATATATATGTGCAATGTTCTTATATTGACAAGAACATTTGCACAAGTCTATTACTCAAAGATAATAGGTATATACTAATACAAATAGACTCCCTAAACAAAATAAAAATTCCTTTATAGAGTAATTTCTTGAGATGTTAAGTGTAATAAAATGTGTATAAACTGTACAATTAACTTCAAAGCATGTCTCCTGTAATTTTTCAAGTGGTTAAATTTTCATAGCTTTTGCAAAATTTGAGTATTCCTATTCATTTGAATACAATTGTATGTCTGGGTTTACTATAAAAATTGAAGGAAAAAGTGCCTTAACATTAAATTGTTTTGCACATAAGGGGTTATTATTTTTATGGTAACTCTCTAGAAGTCTTTCTTTCCTCCATTCTTACCTTACCATCTAATGGTATTTCAGGTCCATTGGCATCATATCTTATGATACTGCGTCATCAGGTCCAGTTATTAGGTCTTTAAGTTGCTAAAGTAAACATGGTGCAGAAAAATGTGTGCTTAATTGCAAAATTTACTTTAAATATGAATCTACTCATTGCGTGCACAGGAAGTTTGTTGAAAGATTTCCAAATTCTGTACCACTTGCAAGAAAAACATACAGGTATTCATGAATAAATTTCAGGCATCTGGTTTGGTGTTAGACAATACATATTCTACAAAAAAAAAAAAAAAAAAAAAAAAAAAAAAAAAAAAAAAAAAAAAAAAAAATCAGTTTTAACAGAAAATAAACTAAGTGAAATCAATGCAACTTTAGAAGAATGCCTCAAAAATTGCTAAACAAATAAGCATAACTACTTATAACTATTACTGTTGAATTCAAATACCAGTGCATGAAATGTGTCACTATGAACAACCTGAAAAGTGCAATGTGGTGTGGGATAAATGCTAGAAAAATTATGGGGTCCATCTTCTTTTTGAAAATCTTGCAGAGTGATATCAGAAATTAACTGTAGGGCCAGAAGAAGAACGAATTAATGGTTGACTACAAATATATTCTGCCACAGCATATTGGTTAGCAAATCATTAAATGAAATAAGAGAGGTGTTTTGTAACAAAATTATAAGTGTTATTTCCCCGAATTAACCAGTTTTGAGGAACTAATTTTGGGAGCCTTTGTTTCTATTTTCGATCTCAAAGTTCTGACTATTGTCTCTTGTTGTTTTTGTGGTTTTAATTATTTTGGATTTGAGTCAAGGTCATGGCTTTGTTTTAAAAGTGAAATGCTACTGTTGACTAATCTTCCTGTTTCAGTTTGATGTTTCTAAAATGTTCTTTTACTCAAGTTTTTAGATTTCTTTTAGTTTGCCCTATGTAGCATTTTTAACAATTCACAACTTATTTGATGTACTCTGGATCTATTGATTGGTGGGATTTTATCTTTTGCTTTGAATTTAAGAGTTTTAATACTCTATTTGTAGTTGATAATTTAATAAAAGAAAGCACCCAGTTCTCACCAAAGAGAACACAGAAGACAACAGGCAATAGTCAAATCTTTGAGATTGATCGTGGAAGTAATAAATAGTTCCCGAAACTATTCCCTCAAAAAATTAAAATATAAGTGACGGGATGTGAAAGACTGAGCACAAATAGTTCTTTCAATGCTGTCTTCCATTGCACTCATAGTAGCTGCATGTTTTTCATTTTGCTTCTTAGATTAGATTAGATTGATTTGCATTCACTTGTAGCCACAAAGGACATGTCCAGAGGTATACAGTTTAATAGTATTTTTTCTTGAAAATTTAACATAAGACACAGGATATATACAGGCAATATGTAAAATTAGGCAGGAATAATTATATATGATACAAAATCAAACACTTTTTAAATCAACTTTCACTTCGCTATTGCCAGTACATCTCAACCTTTTTGCAATGGATACCATTTATTTAACTTATGTATTTTGATCATTTTGTATTTTTAGTGTATAGAGATAATTGACAGTGTCAGATGCTCTTGTAAGAGTCTATTTGCCGCAATAAATTATTATTATTATTATTATTATTATTATTATTATTATTATTATTATTATTATTATTATTATTATTATTATTATTATTATTATTATTATTATTATTATTATTATTATTATTATTATTATTATTATTATTATTATTATTATTATTATTATTATTATTATTATTATTATTATTATTATTATTATTATTATTATTATTATTATTATTATTATTATTATTATTATTATTATTATTATTATTATTATCATTATTATCATTATTATCATTATTATCATTATTATCATTATTATCATTATTATCATTATTATCATTATTATCATTATTATCATTATTATCATTATTATCATTATTATCATTATTATCATTATTATCATTATTATCATTATTATCATTATTATTATTATTATTATTATTATTATTATTATTATTATTATTATTATCATTATTATCATTATCATTATCATTATCATTATCATTATTGTCATTTCTTCAATACATATACATTAATAGGCATCAAAGATTTATTGGCAATGATTTGTATTTGGAACAGTTAGATTCTACATAATGCTACATAAGCAATATCAGGATAATTTGTCATTCAGATAATCTTGTACAGAACAAAATCATTCTGAGCATAGGTGCTGTAGCAGTATAAAAGCACCAAAATTATCAATCTTTTCTTTGAGATCATTAGGAAGAGTGCCAAATATTTTGATGGTTTCATTATGTACACCGTACTGGAAGCAAGAACTTTTAGCATAACTAGTGTAATAAGCCACTTTTATTGTTTCTGTAAAGTCACAATGTATTCTTCTCAAAAACATCTCAAAATCTCAAAACTTGCTTAAAATGTGCAGAACAGTAGACTAACATATATTTTTCAGGTTTGCCAACATAAACCAAAATAAGACCTGAAACTTTCCTGGCAACAAATATATTCAAGATATTCTCGGGATACAAGCCATTTTAGTGTTTAATAACATTTCTTAGTCACACATATCCTGATGATGGGAGTGATGTATGCTCCCAAAACATCAGTTTCTAATTGTCTTTTCACCTGCCTTGTATCCCGAGAATATCTTGAATAAACATAAACCAAGTCAACAAACATAAAAATTTAAATTATTTCTTCTCAAGCTTTGTACATTGAAATCAATCTGAATATGTACTGAAATTAATGTGGCAATTTAAATCAGATTCAGTATGGGACTGGACTAGAAGAAAACGTGGAAAACATTAGGAAAGCCAGAAACCTAATAGAAGAAGAAAGACTAGAAGAAGCCCTAGAAACAGCCACCAAAATAATAACAAAAGACATAATAGTAAAGGAAAGAAGACACGCACAAGCTTGGTTCGACCAAGAGTATTACAAGGAAAGGAAAGCAACTCTGCAGGCCCTGCATGCAGCAAAACTATACAGACGTCCAGAAGATCTAGCACCATATGCAGAAAAAAGAAAAGAATACAAAACACTAATAAAAAAGAAAAAAGTAGAATATACAGAGAAACAAGGAAGGAAGCAAGCTGAGGAACCAAAATCAGACCCATTCATAGCACTGAAAAAGAGGACCTCAATCACAGCAGGAGAAATTCACATGCAGAAATGGGAACACATTTCTCGAACATGCTGAACAAGGAGCATATGACATAGAAATAGCAGAACCATACACACTCTGGAACCAATAACAACGAATGAACTTAGAAAAGCAATATTAGGAGGGAGAAACAAGAATTCTGCAGGACTAGACAAAATATATATGGAACACCTAAAAGACTCACTTGGCAAGATGGAAGAATTGTAGAAAAACTTGATGAACAAATGTATGCAGACTGAGAAAACACCAGAGGGATGGAACATAGCGACCCTAAAGATACTGTGTAAAGGAAAAGGGAGTAGAGCATCATTACACTCATTTAGAGGAGTAGCACTAGAACACACATCCTTTAAAGTTTTCATGAAAATACTAAATGAAAGATTACTTGAAGCCTTCAATGGACACATCCTAGAAAACCAATTTGATTTTATGAATGGTAGGAGCACGGTCCAGGCGATGAAATATCTAATAGATCAGGTAGAAGATGCCCTGAGACACAAAGGGAGGAAATACTATGCAGTCTTTGTTGACTTCAAGAAGGCGTTTGACTCAGTCAACAGGCGAAAGCTGATCGAGAAAATGAAACAGACAATTGGTGAGAGAGACCTACTAGCAAGAATAATTGAAGCCTGTCTACAGAGGAACATAATCTCAATAAACAACAATGTAGAAATCTCTAAAGACAGAGTACAGACAAACGGAGTCATACAAGAGGGTCCCATGAGTCCTACACTTTTCAACATTTACACAGCAGATGTGAACACTATAGTAGAGGAAGGATCAAAAACAGAACTGATCCTATACACGGATGACATGGTGATCGGAGCAGCAGAGGAGGATGTGCAAAGGACAGTACACAGACTGGAGACCTGGGCAGAGGAAAACAGTCTACAGATAAATGAAGAAAAGACAGTACAAATGACCTTCAGAAAAGGGGGAAGTCAATGCTCAAAGACAATATAACATTACACAAGAAGCAACTGCAAAAAATAGGAATAATACTACAGGCAACAGCAGCCTCCTTTGGTATACACATTCAAGAAAGAGCAGCAGCAATCAGGACCTCGTACAACATTTCGAACATAGCAAACCTATCAACTTGCAGAGCGATAAGACTTTTCAAGATGACAGTAGCGCCAGTGATAACATATGGAATTGAGATCATGTGGGAAAAGCTGATAGGAGACCTGATCAGAATAGAAAGAATAAAAGCAATTATTAAATTTTAGATGAGTCGCATTTTTTACACATCTGCTTCACTTTCATATACGAAAGTGAAGCAGATGTGTAAAAAATGCGACTCATCTAAAATTTAATAATTTTTCGCTTCACTGTGGTGTTCCAATACAGTTGAATCTCGATATAAAATAAAAGCAATGTTCATGAAGAGGATTACCCGAGTTGGAAGAACAGTGTCATTAAGGATGGTATATGAAATGATGAGGGAGACATACTTCACGATCACAATACTATCTACAATCAACAGGAGTAGGCATGGTCCTAGTAAACATCAGGGAAAGGAAGAAAAGTGAAATCCACCTCAACTTCTACACCCCACCAGCGTTGATGGACAACAGATGGACTAGAGAGTGCAACACGCAGTGCCATGTCACAGCACTCCATACACAGATTTTACCACAAGAAATGTGTAAACAAGAAGTTCCATGAGGCAGATAAAGATTGCAAGTGTATATTGTGTGGGCAGAAGTGTAGTAGATATGACATCATAACATGCATGAAAAGAACCAGGACAATTACAGATTATGGCAAAGACTGAAATGTGAAATTAACCTAATGCTCAAACTTGAGTGTACATTTCTCTATAATTAATTAATTGTTTGAAATTCTGTATGAAAACATAGTGATTGTCAGAGTTATTTTGCTCATTGATAATATTTGAATATTTTATTAGTCTTAAGAAATTCATTTTAAAAACATAACGAATTTAATTAGTGCTGTTTATGAAAAATGATTTCATGATAAACTGAGCATAAAAGATTCAAAAGACAAAACTGTCAATTAGACTTCTGTAGCAAATTCTATGTATTATGCATAATTGGATAAACTTAGTAACACTGGTCAAAATTAACTGAAAAAACTATTTGTAGTCGGTTTTTAACGACAGTATAAAGCTGTAAGTGATGAAGTGTTAAAAACCAACTACAAATAGTTTTTTCAATTAAATTCCATGTAGTTTCTTTATTATACTCTGCAACATTTATAGTGTTATAAATATCATTACTGCCTTAATTATTTCAATCTGTAGGTTGCTTTGCTTCTATAACCAAAAAAGCTCCAATGTAAATCACCCATCATGATTAAAATAAGATTATTTTATCTCTACAGATACAAACAAAGATGTGGTTCCAGATGACCTTGTGGCTGTGTTTCATAAACACAGTTGTAACTTTGGGTTTGCTACTCATTTGTTTGGAAGTGAGCTGAAGGCTCTTTACTCTGCAGAGACTGTTCCACGAGGTGTTAGTTTCAGAATTTCTCCAACATCACATACTGACTTGTAAGTAGCTATTTTTGTTAAATTATTCACATGCTGATGTTCTTAGAACCCATTTTCATTGAATAATATAAATTCCATATGAATACAAATATATAAATATATCAATATATGAATACAAAACAAAGTTTGTTATCATTAACATGAATACCAATACCAGACACTAATCCGCATGCTTTCATGTTTGTGCTCGGAGAATTCAAGAGAGTAAACTTCCATAAAATAGAAAAAAGGGGAAAGAAGTTAATTATTTTATTTGAAAGTTATCACATTGTCTTTATGACAAAACGCATAAATCTATCAAAGACAGTTTATTAAGACAAAATATTTGGAAACAGATTCCAAATGAGCTAAATAGATAATAATTATTCTTACTATGATGTCTTTCAATTTTGGGTGAAACATTTTAGGTAGTAAAATATTTCAATTGCTTTCATGTACAGAGAAATATAACATATAACACAAACACATTTGGTGCATTAAAATAGAAAAAACAACTTCACTTTCTTCTCGGGCAGCCAGTCAGGTGAAAAGATGATTAGATATCAACGTTTCGGGAGGCTTTTTTTGTAATTTACGTCCTCCAACGTTAAGTCATATTGGACGGTGAATGAATTGGGTGAAATGATGATCAAATGATTCCGGGATCCCTGGAGCTTAGAGTTACACAACATTCATCTTGAAGGATAAGGGAAAACCCCGGAAAATACCTTATCCATGTAACTTGCCCTGACCAAGATTCGAACTCGGGACCTCTTGAACGTGAGGCAGACATGTTACCACCATGCTACCGAGGCGGCTGTTTCGGGAGTGTACATCTCTCCCATCATCAGGATATTTATAAAATGAAATACTGGATATAACACAACTATAAACAAAGACAAAACACTATCAAAATTCGCATTTCTGAACAAACGACTGCTTTCAGTAAATTAAATGCCAGGTCAGGAGATGGCGTGAGTATAGAAAATTGTGTCAAAGAAACGTAACTACTTAACTTGATTATCAAGCTGTATTGATCTTTGTTTCTTAATTCGATTGATTTCCACTTTTAAGGCCGGTTTCCAAGAGGAGCTGAACTGAAATCCAGCATCACGATTAAGCGTGCTCCTTTCAGAGGAAATCGCCAAAGCCTCCTTAATTCTCCGCTCACAGTAACTGTTGCATTTTGCCAAGATGGTCGTCACCCAAAAATGGGCTCTATGGTCGTTATCAAAACAATGCTCTGCCAGCCCAGACTTCTCAGATTGCATTGTGGAACATTATTTATTGGGCAACCCTCATAAAAAATGTGGTGTGCTGCACTCATGATATTCTCTACTTATTCTTGTGTACACTATTCTTATAAATGGTTATTTTTCTACTTCATGTTAACTGAGATAAACATTTGCAGAAATTGTTTTATTGCTTATTTCTTTGTAGGTACATTGGGATTAGGGAATACTTTAAGTATTATCAAATCTTTCAAGAATGGGCTACTATTTGATTGCTACTTTTTGAGGATTACTTTCTTCATTACGGAACATTTGGTCATCATATTTCTATTAAATTCTCAGGCATATTTCTCACTCATGCTTCCAGACTCTAAAGAGTGTATGAATAATGCTGGTAAAATAAAAACAACCATCCTCCAGTTGGGAATTAAACTCAGGATCTCTGGAATTGGAAGCTAGCATGCTAAGAACCAGACCACTTAGGCATTCCTGATGGCTTTGAAATTCCATTCTCTGTGTGTGGCCAACAGAGTTAGCATAGGGAGAAAAGCTTATTTATTTGATTAAAGTAATAGCAAAGATAATAACAAAGAATATCATAGAGATGGTTAACTTCACAGAAAGTTGTGTTTGACATAAATTGTGTATTTTAACGAGACATACATATATGTTTTGTGTAGTAAGATTTTGTCCATCTTTTTCAGTTTACCACTTATGTAAAAGTCATTCAGAGTGAACAAGATATCAGAGGCTATCACTAAAAAATTCAAAATAAAATTTCAGTTTTCATTAGAATATCTTAAACATACATAATTTGATCAAAATTGTTGGAGCCATTTTTGAGAAAACAAATATTTTTTTAAAAATGCTCCAAGTAAGGGATAGTCTGGGATGGGAGAATTTTCTGACAAATATGAGATCTTTTCAAAAAATATCACAAATTTTTAATTTTCGCAGGCTACATACATTTGATTTTCGATTGTTGTGTTATGTTAGTACTCACATCCTTCACTTATGTTGACAAGCTTGGCCATTTTGAAAGTTCAGTTAATTGTTGACAGCTATTTTGCTTGGACATGTTTTGGCTCGTCTTCAATTTTCCTATTCCAAAAAATGGAACAAAGAATATCTATAAAATTTTGTTTAAAAACAAAATTAAGTGCGGGAATGCATTCTGAATGTTGACTGTGGCATATGGCAAAGCTACCTTGGACCAAAGCAACGTTTATTGGTGGTACAAAACGTTCTCAGAGGGACAAAAAGATGTGAACAATGAAGAGCATCCCGGACGCCTGAGCTCGTCAACAGCAGATGAAAACATTGAAGAAGTGAAGAAAATAGTATTGGCCAATCTTCAAATCACATTTGAGAAATTGCTGAGGACCTAAACATATTGATTAGCTCATGCTGTTTGAGTTTGACCAATGATTTCGGCATGAGACAGGTCACCGCAAAATTTGTACCAAAGCTGCTCAATTTTGACTAAACACACCATCGCATTAAGGTTGCTAAGGAGCTGTTGAACTCTGTCCATGATGACGCAAACTTGCTCCAGAGGGTCATAACTGCTGACGAATCATGGGTTTATGGTTATGACATGGAAACTAAAGCTTAATCACCCCAATGGATGCTGCCACACAAGCCAAGACCAAAAAAAGTGTGCCAAGTTTTGTCGAATTTGAAGGTTTTGCTTACAGTGTTTTTTTGATTGCAGGAGTGTGGTGCATTATGAGTTCTTGTCACAGGGTAGAACGGTCATTAAGGAATTTACCTGCAAGTTATGTGCAGTTCTTGTGAAGCAATCTGCCAGAATCGCCCGGATTTGTGGAAGAACAAAAATTGGCTTTTGCTCCATGATAATGCCCCTGCTCAAACATCATTGCTTGTGCACAAATTTTTGGCCGAAAGACAACACACTTATGATCCGCAGCCACTGTACTCCTCAGACAAAAGGACCATGAAAGCATGATGCTATGCTGCCACGATTGAGTAGAAAAAGACAGTATTGAAGGAGGAGCTAAACAAGATCATAAAAAACAATTTTTTAAAGTGCTTCGAGGACGGAAAAAACATTGGCACAAGTACATAATATTTGGTGGGGATTACATTGAAGGGGACAAAATAGATATTCATGAATAAATAAATACTTTAGAAAAAACACAAAATTTGCGTACTTTTTGAACAGACCTCATACACATATACACTTTTTCTAACATGCTTCTTTTTTTTTTTTTAATTCAAGGTGTATCAAAACTATTTCTGGTGAAATCTCAGCATTAAATTTTTAGTTGGAACAGAGTACTATTTTTGAGATAAATAAATAGTAGAGAAAGTAATTAAATTTTAATAAGCATAAGAGATGAGTAGACAAGGACCCTAAGAAAGGCAACAAGAAAATGTGTAAAGTTTGATATACGTATATAGTTTAAATAGTGTTAAACAAATTCTTACTGCATATTACAACACAGGGTGGAGTGATGATAAATGAAATGATATTTGGACGGAAGCATTAGACACCTAAGTTTAGGTACCTTTCCAGATTTGTCATGTATGAAGTCTGAAGAAAACCTGGATTTCTTAGTCAAGGAGGGCAGTTCCTAGTAGGATTAGATTCATGAATTTTCTGTTTACAAGTACTGCCTAAATGACCTTATCCACTTATTTAAGTGGCAATGTAACTAACAAGTGAATGTGCTAGTAGTGTTAATAGCATTCCATTTACGTAGAGTCTGCTTTTTACTATACCAGCTGAAGAACGTGTTACATTAAATGTGCTAAAAAGCTCTTATTTTGCCTATTTTCACTCGCATTTACAATACGGGGTAATATTATAGGGAAACAGTGTAAAGAACAAACTGATTTTCAAGCTGCAGAAAAAAGCTCTGAGAACTATAGTAGGTACACCAAAAAGAGAGTTGCAGGGAACATTTTAAGAAAATGAACATATTAACTTTACCATGTGTTTACATAAAAGAACTCCAACTATATGTGAAATCTAACCTAAATCATCTTGTCACAAATTTTGAAATTCACACTCATAACTCACAGAATAAAAATAAGCTTCATATCTCTAGTCATAAAACAAAACTGTTTGAAAAGTCTTTTAAATATAACTGTCTAAAATTGTTTAATATCTTACCATCACACTTGAGGAACATAGGGCCGGTTAAAAAATTTAAAACTGATTTAAATAAATTCCTGCTTTCTAACCAGTTCTACTGGGTTGAGGAATTCAAACATTGCTGTGTACCTGCGAATAAGATGCTGAAGTAATATAATATAATAGTTTAAACATTAAGCACCTTTTTTCAGTTTACTTCATAAACTTCGTTCTCTCTCTCCTCCCACTCCTTTTGTGTAATTTTTCTTTTCAAATAATATATGTTATGAATACTACACTAAAACTTTAATGCTGTGTAAATAATTTATGTATAAAATTGGTTTATATCACTTTTGCAACCCAAATGACCTTGTTGTCGACGGGCCCTAAAACACCACACACTCACTCACTCACTCACTCACTTGTCTATCATTGTTATAAATATGGCTGCATTTATTGTGTTACAATATGTTTTTCTGTAATTTTGATGTGTCCAATAACATGTATATGTTTCAAAGGATGAAATAAATACTATACTACTATACTATTAGGTACAAATTGATTTTGATAAAGGCACTATTGTACACTCTGTGCCTTTCAGGACTTCCTGTCATATGGAAACTAATTTGACATCTTTGGTATGTCCTTAACTGTACAATACAATTTTTTAATCTTTATCAGGCTGAATGGGGATGAGCCAGTGTCAACACTCACACAAGATTTCCATACACGTCTGGATAATCTTCTGAGAACGCTTGTTCATGCCAGGCCACATTTTGTTCGTTGTCTACGGAGCAATGTTACAGAAACACCTGGGAGATTTGACCGAGCAACAGTAATGAAACAAATTCGGTCTCTTCAGGTCTTAGAAACAGTAAATCTTATGGCTGGAGGTAAATACTTAATGAATACATTATACAAGGAATTTAACAGTGAAATATTTAACCTTCTAGAAGTGCACAGTAAAGTGTGTTTCAGACTTCAAAGTAAAATACATAAAAACAGAAGCTAACAACAGTGAAGCAATACAAATGTTACAGTAAAATATAATTATTTGCTATAAATTTTATCTATCTTTTTAAGAAAATTGTGAAGTCTCCACAAAATGCAAGAAATTAGTTTCCCAAATTCTGATGATGCGAATAAGGTTTTGCAAAACTAATCTCTTGAATTCATGGAGTGTTCATCAATTTTTTTAAAAAGATAAGTGAAGTTTGTAGCAAATAATTATATTTTATTGTAATAGAATATGGGTATTGAGGCTTACTGTGATATTAGTTTCTGATAAGTTGTTATTAATGAGGGAAATATTTCTCATTCCAAATTATACTAGTGCACTTTATTCTTAAACCACTGAACTAATTTTTTGTTTAAGCAATTCTTAAGCATGCCATAAGCAAAAGAGAGTAATTCAATAACAATTGGAAATTTCTAAACAATAATGATAATTGCACTATTAATTAAACACCAGTTATGTTTAAACTACTTCACTTTTGTAAAAGCGGAACATGTTAACTAGATGTAGTAATGGTGGAGGTCTCTGGAGATAGTGATATGAACTTCCTGAGCTGGTCCAACGGCAGATATTCAAAGTTCATAGTTTGATCCTTGTTTTTTGTAATGTGGATCTTTTCTCATATTGAGAACTCAGATATCTTGCTCTCCTAAAAAAGATTGACTTCTTGGATAGTATCCAAACTCCATAGAATAGCAAGATACTGAATTGTATTCTTAATATGAGAAAATTATCAGAATTATCATTACAGAAAACAAGTATCAAATTATAAACTTCAGACTCCTGCCATCAGTCCAACTCAAATTCATATCATCCCCATCAGATACCTCCACCATCAATATAACTAGCTATATGTCAGCTGAAGAAAGCAGCAAACGTTCTTGAAACATGTTCTGATTTTAAAAAAATAAGTAAAATAATGTAAACACCAAGGTTCAATTAATAAGTGAAAGATAATGATGCATACTTTTTCATTGGTTTCATAAATTTTAGAAGTTATAAATAGAATGTAATACATTCATATGTAATAATATGAATGAATGTCTATGTGCATACTAGGATAGAAGTGTAACTTTATACAGAAAGAATATTTAAGGACAACATCAAAATAGGAATACAGGATTCCAAACCTTTGTCCTTGGTTTTTCAGACAACTCTTTTCCTCTAAGATCATTGATTGCACAGTAAGCTTTTCCCGTGCAATCATGTATTCCTGAAAGCATATAGTTGGAGGCAATTAATACGAGGGCTATCCAGAAAGTAGATTACGTTTTGGAATAAAAAGTAAACAAAGTATAGGAAACAAATTTTATTATATACAGATGAAAGCCACACTCAAATACTACTTTTCGACATAGTCACCATTCAAATTAAGGCATTTATCGTAGCGATGTACGAGCTTGGAAATTCCTTCGTCGAAAAATTCAGCCGCCTGCGCCTTCAACCACTTCGTTACCTCTTCTTGCAGCTGTGCGTCGTCATCAAAACGCTGCATAGCCAGCCACTTCTTCATTGCTGGGAATAGGTGGAAGTCGCTCGGTGCCAGGTCGGGACTGTACGGCGGATGAGGAAACAACTCCCACTTAAAAGATTCAAGAACTTCACGAGCGACATTTGCCGTGTGGGGCCGGGCGTTGTCGTGAATCAACAAGATCTTAGAGATCAACATTCCTCTGCGCTTGTTTTGAATGGCTCTTCTGTGTTTTTGGAGAGTTTGGCAATACCTTTGAGAGTTTATTGTTGTGCCTCTTTCCAGGAAGTCCACCAAAATCACACCTTTTCTGTCCCAAAAAACAGTCGCCATCATCTTCCTTGCCGACATTGTTTGCATGCATTTCTTGGGTTTTTGGGGAGAACTTGTGTGCCCCCACTGCATTGACTGCAATTTCGTTTCACAGTTCACGTGTTTCACCCATGTTTCGTCACCAGTAACAATGCGATCGAGTAAAGAGTCACCATCCTTATGGTAAATGTCCAAAAAGTTCAACGCTGCAGCCATTCGCTGATTTTTGTGGTCCTCTGTCAAGATTTTTGGAATCCATCTTGCACAAAACTTGTGGTAACCAAGCTTTTCGCTGATGATTTCGTGCAACAAACTTCGCGAAATTTGTGGAAAACTCAAAGAAAGTTCCGTTATTGTGAACCTTCGATTTTCACGGACTTTAGCATCGACTTTTTCGACAAGTTCGGCAGTCACTATGCTGGGTCTCCCACTTCGATCTTCGTCGTGAACATTGGTTCGGCCATTTTTAAATCTGATGACCCACTGACGCACTCCACCTTCAGTGATAATGTTGTCCCCATGCACTTCACAAAGCTGCCGATAGATTTCTATCGGTTTACAGTTTTTTGCAGTCAGAAACCTTATTACTGCACGCACCTCGCAGCTCGCGGGACTTTCAATTAACGCAGACATTTCAAACCGTCACAGTATCTGAACGGAGCACAGCACGAACCTATCACTAGCACGGCTAGATGCCGACTGAGCTGCGCAACGCTCTGACCCCAAGATGGCCGCGCTAGCCCCGCCCCTAGCGGAAGCAGACGAAAACGTAATCTACTTTCTGGATAGCCCTCGTATGTTATATAAGGGTCCCTAATAAAGTTTTGAGGTACACAAAAACTGAACAGGATAAAATCACCCTGAGAGGTGGCATTTTTCAAATTATTCACTAGCCACACTAATGCACTTTCTCATTCTCCGAAAAACCATTTTGTAAGCACTCATACAACTTATTTTTATATAAATGTGAAAGCTCACTTTTGTAAATTGCAGCAGCTTTTTCAAGACTGATAAACTCTTTCTGTGCACTATGGGGAACAAGAAGTCATTTGGAGCCACTTTTGAACTGCTGGGGGCTTGAATGATCAACTTTACCTCTATGTACTCCAGAAACTAGATCATTGCTTTGTCTATGCACACAGACCATTTTCAGATTGGAGTAGAATGCCTTGCAGTCATATCCTTGGCCAAAAGTCACAAAGTTTCTCAAAAACTTGTGGTAAACAAACTATTATGTATCAGTGCACAGTAACTGTACTTTGGTCTGCAAACAGAATTTTAGCCACATGAAAAGATTTGGAAAAGAAAGTGGTCATAATTTTCTTCTTGAAGTTGTGTAGCCATTTTACTTTGGTTAAAAGTTTCCTCATCTGGAAGATCTACACAGCCAACTGACATTTAATTTCAAGGTCTAACTGGTATAACCATTAATTTTTGGAATGAAAATCATTACATTGATTCAAATCCAAAGTTATTAAAAGGAATGATAAACCAAAATAAACTAACAACATGGGAAAACATATTCATATGGAAAAATAAGGACTGCGTAATGAACTTTGAAATCCTACCAGGAGATAACTTGACAAAGAAGTTCATAGTTCCACCACCAGAGAGAGGAGACCAGACGACAATAGATACTAGTTGGAGATAGGTTGAAAATGGAGGCAATGGCCTTTGAAACTAGTCCCTCAATAATATAAAAAAGTAAGTGATGAGTGTCAATAAACCCACTACAAATAGTTTTTATAATGGTATAACCAAGTTTCATAACCAGTAACAATGTCAGAAACCTGCCAAGAATTGCTTCCATCAAATCTAGTCAGCATTTCTTCACACCGTTCAACATGAGTGCACCTTTACAAATCAGTTAAATTGTGAGTTACCCAATGGGATGATATATACCTCACCCAAAGACAGTCATGCAATTTTTTTGGATACTGTTGGTGATCCAGTCTACATAGTTGCCTCAATTTCCTTGTTTTTGCAGATCATTTTCTCCACAACAGCTATTTTTTCTTTAGTCATTGCTGTGGACAGACAACCACTCATTTTTAATAAGTGCAGCCTCTTTTTTACCTCAATTTTTTAGAGATTGTTAACCTTGTGCTGCAGATAGTGAGTTGCTGATAGAAATGAAAACTGATACATCATTTTACTTGCAATGACCTGGCTAACCAGTGGTACAATCCATTTAAATTGGTCAACCTTAGTTTATGCGTACCTCTTTTACTTGTGGTGGACATGTCACTGAGAGGGGTTTTCTCCGGGTCCTCCAGTTTCCCCCATCAGCATTCCACCAATTGCTCCATCATCATCTTTCCCTATCATTCATCTCACCCTCATATATACATCTACTTCCTTCACCTTCACACCAGGCATAGGGCTGATCACCTATCCTGATTCTCTATCGGATCCAAAGCTTCGGTTCCTCAGGCCCAACATTAAAAGGGATAGAGGAACAAGAATCCCCTAATACCACCATAGTGATATCACTAGGGAAGTTAAAGAAGAAAAATAAGAAGACTTTTATTTGATGTTTAATACCCCATTTTGGATAAAACTTTAAACCATTCTATCCAAAATCTGTGTTGGAATTGTTTGAGAAATGTTTTGCATGATAAGTTAATATCCCAAAATGTAGCTGCAGTTTTATCTGCAATGTCTTAAAAGTAAAGCCACAGTTCTGCAAAGGCAACACAGAGTGAGATGCAGATGGATCACTACTTAAAATAGACAAAAGCAGAATTATCCTGCAAAACATCTCTCAAACAATTGTGACACAGATTTTGGCTAGAATGGTTTAAAGTTTTATCCAAAACGGGGTATTACACATCAAATAAAAGTCATAAATATTAAAAGCAGAAGCATTATTAACAGTGAAGTATTCTTCATATTTGAGTTTGTTTTATGAGTCACTATGTTTGCACTCAAACTTCACTTACTTGTTGTATAATTGAAACATTTTCAAGATCATTCGATCTCATCCTCAGCTGTTTGTTGACTAAATGAACCTTCCTCTTCTTCCACTACTACGGAGCTCCGATCACTCTGCCATCTGGTGTTAGGGGCACTAAGTTTTAATACCACTCTCACACCACTTAAAAACACAAATTGGCAATATAGAAAATTCACCTACCATCATGGGCTTTTAGAAAATTTGAACAAATCTTCAAAAGACTAAACTTAAAACTAGCACCCCAAAACAAATTCAGTCTGAGGAACCTGCTAAATAAACCACTGAAAAATACAATCCCCAACAATTTGAAATCAGGAATTTATCAGATTAATTGTGAAACCTGTGAGAAAAGCTACATAGGAAAAACTAAGAGAAACTTGTTAACCAAGCAAAAAGAACACCAGAGGAACATTAAGTTGAAACAAACAGAAAAATCTGCAGTTTCACACCATTTTTGGACAGAAAACCACAACATTGGCCACAACATCAAACTGTTAAAATCTTTAAGTACACCCATAGAATTGGATATTTGGGAAAAAATATTCATAAACAAAAACCGTGATAAAGTTATAAATTTTGAAATCCCAGCATTAAATGAAGTATTAAAACTTAGTGCCACTAACACCAAATGGCAGAGTGATCGGAGCTCCGTAGTAGTGGAAGAAGAGGAAGGTTCATTTAGTCACCAAACAGCTGAGGATGAGATCGAATGATCTTGAAAACGTTTCAATTATACAACAAGTAAGTGAAGTTTGAGTGTAAACATAGTGACTCATAAATCAAACTCAAATATCAAATAAAAGTCTTCTTTTTTTATTGCTCTAACACAAGCTTCATTTCCTTTAACTGTTCCTTCATTCTGACAGACAGGATGATCTACTCCAGTTAGCTTTTAAAATTATTGTTCAGTAAAAACTGCTACTAATTTTGTTCATGTGGAAGTTTTATGACAAATTGCTTCTATTACTGAAATTTAAATATAGATTTTGAAATAAGATTTGACATTTTCCCTGTGAAATGTGAAAAATTTTCTGGTGAACTATTTTGTTGAACAAACTTACAGAAAATCACTTTGCTTTTCTATTATTATAAGTCTAATATCAAATCAACAGTATTTTACAAGATCCTAATCATTAATTATCGACTTATTCTTATCCTTCTGTACCTGTCAATAGTGAATAATTTTCTAGCCATTTCTAACTTTATATTTGAAATAAACTGGTAGAAAAAAATGCAATAATACCCTTCAGGACTGTGTTCATTGAATAGTAGGTGGATATTAAAGAGTTACAGTATTTGTGAATGAAGTTATCATATTTGTTATCATATGATACTATCATGAAATATTACCTTTAACCTAACTTTTCATTAAAGTTAAGCACTCCTTGATGGTGTTGCTGTTTTCTCCTGCCAGTATATTTCTTTAGAAAGTTATCTTTATGGAGTTTTAGTAAAACTGATACTATTTTATTTCCTTATAATCAGGTTATCCTCACAGAATGCGCTTCAAAGCATTTAATCTTAGATACCGACTGCTAGCTCCATTCAGAAAACTTCGCAGGGCTGATGATAAAGCACTTGAAGATTGCCATCTAATATTGCAGTGTTTGCAACAAGCTATGGAAGAACAGCCCAAAATCCATCAGTGTGCTGTGAGTAACAGTTGGGCGCTTGGCAAGAGACACATATTTTTGAGGTAATGATTCAGTAAATTAGTAGTGTATTATAGTATATATACATTCAGTAAAACTCTGTGATTATACATACACAGTGTTCATTTTTATCTGTGATTTATTGCGCAAAATTTTAATTCATCAATAGCATCACTGATGGAGCAAGTTTATATACGATTCCCCTAGCAGTTTGAGATCATATTTGATGTGCTGACAGCAGCTTTGAGGCCTCCTTCTACCGACAGGTAAATACACTATCTGAGAGGTGATTTGTACCTGCGTAATATAAAGGTGCATAATTTTGTCTGGTGCATAGATATGATAACTGCTGTAGTTCATTTTAATGAGTATGAACACTATACATATTATATGACGGATAAATAAAAACAATATCTTGCAATTTTGTGTTTTTCTGTGAAGATACATAACTTAATATAATTTAATAAAGGAATGCCATATTAATAACAGTATTAGTTTCAAAAGATTTTATAAAGAAATATTTTTTTTTGTCCTTTCAACAGTGCATGCCATATCGAACGATGAATGAATAAATGAATTAATGAGTGAATGAATGAATGAAATGGGTGATATGATACTCAAATGAGTCCAGGGTCCTAGAGCTCAGAGTTACCTGACATTCATCTTCATAGGATAGGGAAAACCCTGGAAAAACCTTTTCCAGGTAACTTATCCTTAGCAAGATTCAAACTCATGACTCTTGAGTGTGAGGCTCACATGCTACCTCATACCATGGAGGTGGGCAAGAAACAGATTAAATTTAAAGGGAGTCGATTAATGACACTAAACAACACCTATTTTTTGTGTCATTAATCGACTCCCTTTAAATTTAATTTATCATAACAACACTGTTTTCAACACTTCCAAGAAAGGAATTGCAAGAAACAGATTACTTACATTATGTATAAATATATACATATATACAATAATACAAATTAAATTGAACATCTTGATCTTTTTAAAGTAAAAAGAATTTATTGTTATCAAAATTTATTTAGAAAATTTATCCTCTTCACTCGCGAACACATCTGAAAATTAAAAGTTTTCATAGCTCAGACTCAAGCAGATCCAGAGATATTTTAGATTCACTGATACAGCAGAGTGCCAGATTGGACCAAGAAGAGTTAGCAACTTTCATCATCTTTATCATTGTCTTCCCGGGGGGGGGGGGGGGGGGGGGCTGAATACAACCCACAATCCCAGGTACCACGCAGGATGACATCAGGTGAGAATAATCCCAATCCACATGATTGCCGCAGACTCCGAGAACACCATCATCCCACCATCAGCATAATTCCTGCTACAGACGTTTATGTTACAAACAAAAATATGTCAATTTGATGGTACCTGGACACTTTTGACAACATTACGCTCCGAGGGGCTTGTCTCAATGTCAGGTAGTGTTGTATAAACTCCTCTATGCAGTGGTTTAAAGTTATTTATATGTCACACCAATTTTAGTGCTGGTACGAAAGTAGCATTCAACCATGAAGATGCGGTGCTCTATCTTCATATCCAAGGTGCTAACATTTAGAGTAGTAATGTGCTACTTATACATATGTACATATTAGAATGTTAATCACGATTACTGAAGAGGAGCAAAAGGGGAGACTGGTTGTGTTAGTAATTAGTGCAACCACACTCAGAGCGCTATAATTTGCTTACTGTTCTGCAAACATTACCGTTTCTTCTCCATAGAGGGCACTATGATTTCAAGATAGACTCACAAGTCAACTTGCTCATTCTTGCTCTATTGGAGGGCGGGAAATCACCAATAAAAAATGAACACCATGTATATATAATTATAATGTATTTCCTGGATGTTCTATGTCATTGCTATATAATTTTACCCTCTTTAATGCTTCTAAATTCATCTATTAGCGCCGTTTTTAAATAAAAAATTAATAAAAGTATGTTCTGTATATAGTTATATACATAATAATTTGTGAAATGTGAGTGTTTTAAAAGTATTATGAGAAAATAGTTTGTCACAGTACCTAACAGTTATTGTAGCTTAAGTGTTTTAGCAGAAAAGCCTTTTGAGTTAGTAAAATCAGTACCTTTTTGTGAAATAAAATTTTCACTTTCAAAAGACTTCCTTTTAGTGTGTTTCCTTTCTTTGAATTTTGCAGTGGGTATGAGTTGCAGTACAGGCACAAAATGTTAAGGTGTAAATTTTCCTCTGTAAGCAATAAATTAAAAGTTTTGCCGAAGTATGAACACAAAATTTCAACACAAATAAAAAGGAATTTTCCTAATCTCACGGAATTCCCTTATCTAGTCTATGAACAATGGTAAAATAAAATAGGGATGCTACTACCAGAGGAATAAGTGGCATTTCTAAAAAGTTTTAAATATTAGGAGATACAAAGAACCTATTGAATGGATTCTACTGTCTCATAATGCTTCATTACTATTACTTGGCCCATTCATACAAGGGAACGCACAAAAAATTATAGGCAAATTGGACATAGACTTTCCTGCTAGATACAATGACCGATCAACAAAGACTGAGACTGATTTTTTCCTATAGCTTCTGTGATAGTTTCGTATCTGTAACATAAATATTTGAAAAGAGCATGTTTTTATGCATAATGTCGGTAGGTGGCAGCACTCTCATATTAGTAGGTTGGTAGTAATGCTCTATTCTGTAGACCCTATGTGCATTTCGCATTCCTGTCAGTGGAGATGACGCAAGAGGAGCAGTACAGCGCAATCAAATTCTGTTTTTATTTAAACCATACAGGCACCGAAACTTATGGTTCATATGCAGATGATATAACCATAATAATAAATGAATCTACAGAAAGAGAAGTGGAAGATAAAGCAAAGGAAATCCTAAAAATAGTAAAACAGTATTTCTTAAACTTAGACCTAATGATAAATTTAAATAAGACATGCTGGATAAAGTTCGATCACAAGAAGTGTTCAACGAATATAAAAATTACTATAAAAATTATTTGTGGTTGGTTTATTGACACTCGTCACTTACTTTTTCATATATTTATGAGAGACTAGTTTCAAAGGCCCTGGCCTCCATTTTCAATCTCTTCCCAACAAATAATTTTTATATTAATTTTGACGTCACTGTTACTAAATTCCTCCAAACACACATAAAAATTACTGTTGATGGTGAAAGTATTCCAGAAACATGCCAAACAGAATTTTTGGGGGTAGTAATTGATAAACACCTAGGGTGGAAGCAACACATAGAACAAATAATAAAAAAACTAAATAAAGGTATATACATAATGAAACAAGCTAGACGAACTATGGATAATAAAACCTTAAATCAAGTTTATTATGCATTTATCTATTCACATATAAAATATGGGATATCTTTATGGGGTAATATAAATGCAAAAGAGGTGTTAAAAATTTTCAGATTACAAAAGAAAGCTATCCGAATAATTGAAAATGTTGAGAGAAGATCTAGCTGTAGGCAGATATTTAAGAAGCATAATATTTTAACTGTTCCATGCATATACATATATGAAAGCATTTAATATGTAATAGAAAGAAATACATGTAAAAAGAACTGTAAGGTACACTCATATAATGTAAGGAATAAAACTATTTTAGGACCACACTAAGGGGAACCTAAACAACAGATCATTAGAAAGTATCGGAAAAGATATGTATAATAGATTGCTAGGTAAAATAAAGAATACTAAACTATGTAATATTAAGAATATAAAAAGGTATTTGTCAGAACAAGCTTTTTATAGTGTGGAAGAGTACAACGCAAAAAATGGAAAATAACCAATGTATATTTTAGTTTCTAAGCAATGAATATAGTAGACTTTTAGGTATATTTTTTTGTTTTCTCATAATATAAAATGACGTATCCTCTGTATGAAATATAAGGAATGAATAAATTGAATTGAATTGAATTATGAAAAGCTGAAGTAAGCGTACAGTGAAGATGTACTACCTTGCAACAGTGTTTAGGTGGTTCAAGGACTTCAAAGAAGACCGACTTGTCAGTGTTAAGCGAGGTGGACCTGGTGTTTTGGCTTCTGCTATGACTGAAGTCAACATCAGCTGCTGTGATTGTTCGAGGGGATCGGCGTATAACATTCCGTAACCTCAGTGAAGTGTTGAGAATTTCATATGGCAGTGTGTTTACAATTATACACGGCCATCTCCATATGACCTGAGTTTGTGCTGGTTGGGTGCCACGTCTGCTGATTTCCGAACAAAAGGCTGTACGAATGGAGACAAGCCGTGAGGTGCTGCATCTCTTTGCTGATGGATGGTGGTGTGGTGTTTTAGGGCCCGTCGACATCAAGGTCATTTGGGTTGCTGATGGAGGAGATGCATTTTTTAAATTGATTGTTACCAGTGATGAGTCATGGCTGCATCATTATGATCCTGAAGGAAAAGAAGCCAGCACAATGTGGAAATCGCCAGGTTCTCCAGCACCAAAAAGGGCAAAAGTTGTTCCATCTGCAGGGAAAGTGATGGTGATCAAGATTTGAAATCCCGCCAGTAGATAATTTGACAAAAAAGTTCATAGTTGCACCACCAGAGAGAGCAGACAACAACAGATGCCAGTTGGAAAGAGATTGAAAATGGAGGCCAGGGCCTTTGAAACTAGTCTCTCATAAATATATGAAAAAGTAAGTGTACGAGTGTCAATAAACCAACCACAAATAATTTTTATATTAATTTTGACATCACTGTTACTAAATTCCTCCAAACACAAACCAGAGCTTTCTCGGACTGGGTGGCAACTTCATCATGACAATGCATGGCATCACGTCACAAATCAAGTCATGCAATTTCTGGCTCGATTCAACATTATCTGCATACCACATCCACCATATAGCCCCAATCTTACTATTTTTTTTTATTCCCATCATTAAAGGCAAAGTTTAGGGGTATTCAATTTGAGAACTCTGAAGCAGTGCTCAAGAAAAGTGAGGTGATTCTCAAGGACCTGACAAAGAATGGTCTGCAGCACGTGTTCAAGGACTGGCAGAGACGCTATAAAAAGTGCATTGAAGTAGGAGGGGACTACTTTTAAAAAGATCATGTAAACATTGAATTGCAGTAATAAAGATCTGTGAAAAAAAAAATTAGTCTGTCTTTGTTGATCGGCCCTTGTAGATTCAACCAAAGTTATGGCATGTAGTATTCGTAAATTACTGGTGAATCATAATCGATTAGTGACAGAGATGTGAATGAAAATGCAATAATTCATAGTATGAGCACATAGTACAACAGTTGAAGAATTTTTTTTTTTTCCATTAAGAAATAATCTCTTGTTCATTTTCAAATACAAGGTCTGTTCAAAAAGTTTCGGAACTTTGTCTACAAAATGTTTCTATGCTTACTTTTTACTTATTATGCATGGTCTCCTTCGAAATACTCTCCTCCACAACTGATATGCTGCTCCCAATGCTGTTTCCACTTCCGGAAGCAGTCTTGGTACACCTCTTTGTGGATCTTGCAAAGCGAGGTTTGCAAATTTTCTTTTATCTCATCTATCATTGCAAATCTTCATCCTTTTGAAAGGGTTTTCAACTTTGGAAATAAGAAAAGTCTGCCAGGTCTGCAGAGTATGGAGGATGAGGCTGCACATTGATATCGTTTTTAGTCACAGGAACGAATGTGGCTGTGTTATCATGATGTAAGCGCTATGAGTTGTCTTGCCAGATTTCATGCCATTTCCTTCTCACATTTTCTTTCAGGCATTGCAACACGTCCTGATAGTATCATTGTTTAACAGTTTGTCCCTCTGTCATGAATTCATGACATTCCTGACATGAGTATTGTCGGTAGATGCCGAAGGACGTCCTGAACAAGGGTCATCTTTAACTTCCACCTGGCCATTTTTAAACTGCGTGAACCATTCGTAACACAGATTAAACAGACATACAACAATGAAACTTTTGGCATTTGTACACCAAACACAGGTGCATGCAGGGATGCCAACTGCATTTCGCTCAAACAAATGTTCCAGAACTTTTTGAACAGACCTCGTATACTGCTTCCCAATCTTGAAAAATAAAATTGATTATGTGTCATTTTTTATTAAATTGGTCAAAATTACTTTAAATTATATCTCATGTGTAACAACGCCCCAATTATTATAGTTTAGGTTACAGTCCCTTGAAGAGCATAATTGCAGGTTTTTTTCTCTATATATACATAATTCTATATTTTAGTATAATGTAGATTTGGTAGTGCAGTGAAGGTTAAAATAAGCTAGAAAGAATGTTAAGATTAAAAAAAATTGATATGCTGACCATGAACTGCACCGTGGGAGCTTAGGTACAGTTTTGGAACGGGATGGGGATTTAAATAATGACCAATTGTGACCTCTGCTTCCTTCATCAACTATCCAGAATGTCTGGATAAATATTTTTAATTGCAAAAGCAAAAATTACAGCTCTTGCCTTTGAGGCATTACAGATTAACAATCACCTTCTTTAACATAACAAAACCTATACCACTCCAATCACACAGAGAACTTGTGTAGTCTATTTGAAAACTCAAATTATTCCGAAAAGAAGGTAGTCCCTCCGAGAATTACTCCCCAGAAATTTAACAGAGGGGCGATAAGAAAAGCCATACTCAGAAGTACTAAATCTCAAAACTTAAGATCAAAACCAGATATATTCACCGTGAGAGTGCCACGAAAGTTGAGCCACGACTCCTCCTTGTCTCGCCTGCCCGGAGGTATTCCTGGAGGAAGACAAGGCAACAACCACTTGCCCTCGCGGGAAAAACGGGAAATGTGAAATGAAACATGAGCCTCGAAAGAACGTGCAATCTGCACAACCATCACTTTCATGTTGACACTTATGCTAGGTACAACTGTAGTGATCATCTTTCTAAGTTGCAAACTATAAATCTTTCTCAACTGCTTTTTCATTCTCTAGAAAATTCAGATTTATTTTAATAAGATATTCTATTGATCAACTCAAAATGCCATGAATCAATTTGTTTTGAGATTTTAATGTAATCATCAAGACATATTACATTCAAATCTCAAAACAAATTTATTCATGGCATTCTGAGTTGATCAATAGAATATCTTATTAAAATTGTTTATAGTGCGTTAAACCTTTCTCAATGAATACCAATTATGTATTCCTATGAGAAAGGACTAAGATATAGTGAAGCACAAAATTAATATAATTTTGAGTTGAACTAATACGCAATGCTCCATATATTGCTGTGTCTACCTAGAACACATTTTGTTAGGACCTTCCTAAATTCCTCAGTTAATGTCAAATATTGAATTTTGATTTTGTGAACTACTAGCTGGCGATAGGAGCATCTCTATTGGTATCTTAAAGAACATATAACAGAATAGTTAGGCTTAAAGAATATTTTAGGAACATCGGGAACAAAGAAACAGACAAATCAGCAGTATTGTACCATTTTGGTGATAACACGGTATAGAACAAGAAATCCACTTATTAAAAAGTGTTCAGGGTCGAAATGCATTAACCATGTGCATTAATCTTAGACATATATTATATACCTAAATAAAAATAAATTCTTTCTTTACTGCTTTCATCTGATAATCTAAATTCTGCATCTAAACCACATGCACTATCACTGCCACTGTCGTTAATGAGATTCCATGTACTTTTTATTCACTGACACTTGTTCCATGGAGAGTCGCTTATTATTGACAGCTTTTATAGGAGGCAGTAAATCAAATACTATACAATTCCCATAAAATCAGTGTAGGTGACCTTCAAATGATTTCTTAATTGGTACATCCAGAGGTTGTAATATGGGTGTAAACTCTCAAGGAATTGACTCATCGGAAGTCTGTTCAGTTACAAAATTTGTTCTTTATTGGTTGTGTTTTACAGCCATTAAAACTTTCCAAAATGAGCATTGCCCCGTTCCCTAGCAGAGTTCCAAGATGTTGATGCCAACAATTTTCACCCTTACTTTCATAAGGTCAGATAAAATCCATCCTTTTTCATGCACCCTCACAATTGTACTAGGTGGAGTATCAGACTTTGGCACAGCTTTACTCTTAAAATAACAAAAGTAGCAGCTTTTTACCAATGTCTGGCCTGCATCCCTTCTTTGTGATAGAAGAGATCCACTTCTGCACCTCAAATGGATTGAGAAACAGTGAAACTTGATCACGTTATCCATATAATCACATAGCACGTGCTGGGCTAGTATTGTTCATTTTCTCAAATTAAGTCCTTTTATCTCTGCAAACTGAATAAACCAGTTTGGCTAGCTTTGAATCCTTTGAATCCCAAATGTGAAACACCATCTTTTTTTATTGCTTCCCTTTTTTTCAACTATAACATTTTGTACATTATCGCAGTGCCATTATTTTTTAATTGCACAACATATTCTAACTTTTGGTCAACTTTGGGATATTTACCATGTTTTGGTTCATGAAACAATTGATAGGCTATATGTGTTTGGAGGAATTTAGTAACAGTGACGTCAAAATTAATCTCAAAAACTATTTGTAGTTGGTTTATTGATACGCACCACTTACTTTTTTATATTAATGAGAGACTAGTTTCAAAGGCATTTGCCTCCGTTTTCAATCTCTTTTCAACTGGCATCTGTTGTTGTCTGCTCTCTCTCTGTTGGTGGAATTATGAACTTTTTTTGTCAAATTATCTACTGGTGGGATTTCAAAGTTCATTAAGCGATCCTTATTTTTCCATATGAATATGTTCTCCCATGTTGTCAATTTATTTTGGTTTATCACTCCTTTTAATAATTTTGGATTTGGATCATTGTCATGATTTTCATTCCGAGGAGTGATAAACCAAAATAAATTAACATGGGAGAACATATTTATATGGAAAAATAAGGATCACATAATGAACTTTGAAATCCCACCAGTAGATAATTTGACAAAAAAGTCCATAGTTCCACCACCAGAGAGAGAGAGAGATCAGACAACAATAGATGCCAGTTGGAAAGAGATTGATAACGGAGGCAAATGCCTTTGAAACTAGTCTCTCATTAATATAAAAAAGTAAGTGACAAGTATCAATAAACCAACTACAAATATATGTGTTTGGAGGAATTTAGTAACAGTGACGTCAAAATTAATTTCAGAAACTATTTGTAGTTGGTTTATTAATACTCGTCACTTACTTATTTATATTTATGAGAGACTAGTTTCAAAGACATTCTCCTCCATTTTCAATCTCTTTCCAACTGGCCAGTTGGAAAGTTGGCCAGTTGGAAAGAGATTGAAAATGGAGGCGAATGTCTTTGAAACTAGTCTCTCATAAATATAAACAAGTAAGTGACGAGTATTAATAAACCAACTACAAATAGTTTCTGAAATCGACAACAAATAGTTTCTGGATTTGATAGGCTATTTGGACTTTTCAATTTTTCTGACTTATTCCTCCAAAACATTTATTTGGCAAACTCTTCCTGCATTCTTTATTCCATTTTGTTCCATGAAGTTAACTATATGTTAAGTACCTATTTTAAATTTTGCATTTAACTATTGTCCTTTTTTCGTTGCACATTGAATAACCACTTAATGCTTTTAGGATAGGTAAGGACTGAACTGCTGCTAGAAGTACAAAACAATTTTGATGTATGATAATTGTTTACACATCTATGTGAAATGAGTATGCTCTAATTATTACTTATGGGTCAGGTATGTGATGCATCAGGTTCCTCTGTGGGAGAGGTTGGATGTTCTTGGAATTTTAAGTAAACAAGGCTTCTGAATAGTTATGTAAAAAACTGAAGCTGCTGACAGTGAAGTAAACTAGGTTATCAATAATAACTAAACACTAGTAACACAACTTCACTTATCTTATTTAATTCCTGGGACTGGTTTCAAAGCAAACATCTGCTTCATCCTCAGCCACTCAGCTTGACACTCACCCACTAACTGACTGACTCCATCTGAGTCAGTCAGTCTGACTGAGTCAGAGTCACGGTATTCAAACTTTTCACATAAATTGCAACAAAAAGTATTTTTGTTCGAAAACCTTAGTATCATAAAGGAGAAATATGATAAGATGATTTTTAAGGCTCACTCAACATTTAACATTATATTTTTCGTATGTAATAAGTTCAAGCATATCGGTTAACCTAGTTAAAAATAAATGGTTACTTATTAATAGTGACAGTATCTCATTTTTACTAATATTATTGTTTTAAATGGGATTTATAGTGAAGGAGCCCGTCAACAGTTAGAATCATTAAGAAGTGGCACCCGCCATCGAGCAGCGGTATTGATACAGGCCACATGGCGAGGATGGCATTTAAGAAGAAGATGGCCAGCACTTCGCCGAAGTTTGGAGCTCCAGCAGCAGGCAGCAGGAGTAACCAGCCCAAGTGTAGCTGTTGTATCTGTTCAACAAGTAAGAGCAGCAGCAGTAACTGCCGGTGGCACTAATCCTTCTGCAGGTGCAGGTTCTTCTGCAAGACCTCGACCACAACCTATTGCTGGAACTCCTCCACCAGACCCTGCAGAAAAGTGTGATCATAAAATGATCCAACAAACATGTACACTATTTGGTTTGGACTTGGTAATTTTTTCGCATACATTCCTCGATTATTGAATATTACTGTTTTATTTTAGATTTAGTATACACTGGATACTGCTTTATCACACAAATAAAAACGTAAACATTTGAAGTTCTTCAAAAATTAGGAGAAAGAAAATGTGTTGTGAAATTTATATCTCACAAATTTTAAACCCTTCTAGACCACTATAGTGTATCACACTTGAGACAAACACTAAATATTTTGAGTAAGAGAGAGGGCTAAGGTAGAAGTGGATAAGCATCTACAAATAGTTTGACAAACTATTCTCCACAGTTCTCCACAATAATGAAAATACTAAAACATACACATCTTTTGCAAACTACTATTTACAACAGTGACAACCATATTGTTGTTATTAGCAATCTGTTTTCACTAACCTGTTATGTATTTGTTGATGAATAGCTCTACCTGGTATACATTAAATTTATTTGTATCCTTATGTGACCCAGAATTTTAAAATTATCAATAATCATGGTTTCAAGAGCAGGTCCATCATTAGAAACCCAACCTTCAATCTTTCTCTTTCCAGCTTACCTCTTTGTCTCTGCATATAAACTTTATATCTTGATATTGTGACAGATTTGTATTGAAATATAAAAAAATGAAGGACTGCAGAATTAGAATTATTACTATAAACTCTCAAAGACTGTAGTACTAACAACTCAAAGTATCAGCTTGTCTTTGGAAGCTCATGATATAAGCTGTTAATTCTAAATTAATATTCTTTAATTTTCCAGATAATTTGATGAAGGTTCATCATAATGTTGTACATGGGTCATTCAATAATTACTGACATAGGAGCTGAAGCTTTCCTGGCAGCGTGAATATTCCAAGTTTTCTCGGGCTTCAAGCCAGTTGTAGTGTGGTGATATACCAACGTTTCGGGAGCATGCATTGTTCCCATCTTCAGGATATGCTGAATGAGTTTTTTTTTTTTCTTTGAGTGGAGGAAAAATCCATTTATGCATTTCCACTGTGTTGGAGGGCACAATGGGGTATGTGGGCTTCACCTCAAGGGTACTACTCCACTAAAAAACCTCCACCGGATTGGGAAGGAGAAATGTGCTGCGGTACCACTTAAAGCACCCGCGCATTCCAGGAGATGATCTTAGCTGTCTCGCAGTGCGATTCAGCAGAGTGGGTTCTGGTGCAGGGATACAGGCTTGACATGAAGCCCAGCCTGATCCACTGCCTATTGTGGGTAGTATTTGGTAGGATTCCTGGTGTTATTTGTTGGGAAATTTAGGGTAATTTATCACGCCGTAGCGCTGTGTCTTAAGTTTAGGTGTTTCATTGTCACTGCAAGTAATACTTGTAAGCATGTCAGTTGTAATCTATTATACTTACTGCTATCTTGCTAAACCTAAATATAAATCTAGTTTGCATTATCAGCATTTGCCTTTAATGGTCAGTTGTAATTATCTGCCGCCAGCATCGTTAGGTGTGTGTAAAAACCTTCTCATATTCCATGTATCTGCTTGGTCGATATTTCAGAGTGCACACTCAACGGGCGGCCTAGCGTTGTGCCTTTATTTAAGGAATAGTCCATGTGCTCTGCGCAGGCCAATGGGAGACGCCGAGACGTGGCCGCTGAGATGGAACAGAGCATGGACTTAACAGAAAACCTAAAAGAAAATAGTCTACGTCAGGGGACTCTATTCGGGGTTAATTTGTGTTTTTATGTTGAATTCAAATAACTGTAAATCCGGTTTCCAGGCTGTATTTAATTGAAGTCCTGCGTCTCTGTTAAGATTATGTCTTTCTGAAAGGATAGCTAAAGCTTCCTTAACTCTCTGTGGCCAGTAGCTCGCACTTTTGGCAATAATTGTTGTTCCTTCAAAATCGGCCCGGTGATCTTGTTCAAAACAATGTTCAGTCAGACCTGATTTTTCCGGTTGCATCAGGCGAATACTCCTACTATGTTCTTTTATTCTGGTGGCTATTGTTCTCCCGGTTTGCCCGATGTAAGAAATCCTGCA
The DNA here is from genome assembly GCA_030765055.1 of Mantis religiosa. Classification (NCBI taxonomy): domain Eukaryota; kingdom Metazoa; phylum Arthropoda; class Insecta; order Mantodea; family Mantidae; genus Mantis; species Mantis religiosa. The sequence goes on from CM060947.1 coordinate 85,043,119, forward strand.
TTAGCCCGGCACTCTCAGTTTGAGGTCATCCTTAACCGGTCGGAGCAGATTTCTGATTTTGGGTGGTGGAACATGTATAGTTTTAATGTTGTGTTTTGACAGTATTCTGCTGATAATACTGGATAGCTTGCCGGTATATGGGATGCGTGCGGTGGCCGTAGGTTCGTCTGTCGTTTGTAGAGTGGAGTCAGGTGGTTTCTTGTGAGTGGCCCTGGAGATAGAGGTTTTGATATCGCTGGTTTTGTAGCCGTTTTGCCGGAAAGTATAGCTGAGGTGTTTCAGTTCTTCTGTTAGATGCTCTTGGTTACAGATGGTGGCCGCTCTGTGAACAAGAGTGTTCAATACGCTGATTCTTTGGGATTTATGATGGAAGCTTTCCGCGTTGAGATATAGGTCTGTGTGGGTCGGCTTGCAGTAAACAGTATGGCCAAGTTTACCGTTGCTGAGCTTGAAGATGTTGATGTCGAGGAATGGCAAATTCCCATTTTTCTCTACCTCCATTGTGAATTGGATCTGTGGTCAACGACTGTTTAGGTGTGCTAAGAAATCCGGTAGTGTGTCCTTCCCATGAGGCGAGATGACGAATGTGTCGTCCACATATCTGTAAAAATGGGATGGCTTAAGTGGTGCTGTGTCTAGAATTTCATGCTCGAGATGTTCCATGAAGAAGTTTGATATCACTGGTGATAGTGGAGAGCCCATTGCCACGCAGTCGACTTGTTCATAGAAGATATCATTAACCATGAAGTATTACTAAAATTAGGCAAGTGAGTCAACCTTGTATATACTTTTCTCCACTTACAAGATTTTTATGAAGACTAGTTTCTGGGGACTTCTCCCCTATCGTCAGCTCTGTGGTAGACTGATGATGCATCCAGTGTCTGCATCTGGCTTGGTGTTGTGCTGCCATCTAACGTCCTGGTAAGTTTGATGACGTCATCTACCGCGGGAATTTCAAAATTCATCAAGAGGTCCTGTTTTTTCGTAATAAATATGTTTTCCCAAATCTGTAGTTCCAGAGGTTTCTTTGCCTGTTTGATCAGTTCTATTTATTGTTTTATGTTGTGATTCTCAGACCAAAAGTGATGTGCTACGGCCGACTTGTCCATTTGTTTGAATTTAATATTTCTGAAGTGTTCTTTCATTCTTGTTCCTAGATACCTTTTGGTCTTACCAATGTATATCTTGTCACAATCCTGGCAACTCATTTGGTAAATGCCTGATAATTGAGTTTTCGGTGTGCTATTTTTTAGAGGGTGGTTTAGTAAGTTGCGGATGTTGTGTTTGTTTTGAGGGTCTAATTTTATGTTGAAGCTCTTAAATATCTTTTCAAATTTTTTGAAGTATTTTGGATGAAATGTAAATTTTCCATATCTGGTGTTTGGGTTTTCTAGTTTTTTTAACGTAGTAATGTCCTTTAAGTATTTGTTTCTTTTGTGTCTATAGATCAGTTTTTTGATGAAATTTGTGTTATAGTTGTTCAGTTCGGCAACCTGGTGTATGTGAGCGTACTCCTGTTCATATTCTGTTTTTGTTAGCGGAATGTTGATTAATCTGTGAACTAAACTATGGAATACTGCATATTGATGTTGTACTGGGTTGAATGGGTTGCATTTAATGTAATTGTCAACATGTGTTGCTTTTTGGTATATTCCAAATTGTAATCCTGTTGGTGTTCTAATGATTTTCAAATCTAGAAAAGGTAGCCATTCATCCTGCTCTACTTCAATGGTGAAAACTATGGATTTTTCTTGTAGGTTTAGCAACTTTATAGCACCCTCGGTTCGTCTTCTAGGGACTATCGCAAACATATCGTCGACATATCTATGCCAACATTTGAAAATATGTGGAAAGGCTTTAGTAATGTGTGTTTCCAAATTACTCATGAACAGATTAGCTAGTAATGGTGAAAGAGGGTTACCCATGGCCAAGCCTGCTGTTTGTTGGAAGATCTTGCTGGAGAACGTGAAGCTGTTTTGTTCAATACATAGGGTGGTTAATTTGATGTATTCCTCTATTTTATCATCTGCAACGTTGCTTTTGGATAACCAGCCTTTCATCAATTTTGGAATTTTTTCTACTGATATGCTCGTGAATAGAGATCTGATATCAAAGGACACCATCATCTCTTCAGTTTTTATAATTGTGTTTTCAATTTTCTTTACTAAATCAAATGAATTGTTTATGCTTAGAGATTCAAACTTTTCAAACTTGTCAAATTCTTCCACCAACCATTTTGCCAGTTTGTAAGTCGGGGCATCTATATTGTTAATAATGGGTCGCATGCCCCGACTTACAAACTGGCAAAATGGTTGGTGGAAGAATTTGACAAGTTTGAAAAGTTTGAATCTCTAAGCATAAACAATTCATTTGATTTAGTAAAGAAAATTGAAAACACAATTATAAAAACTGAAGAGGTGATGGTGTCCTTTGATATCAGATCTCTATTCACGAGCATATCAGTAGAAAAAATTCCAAAATTGATGAAAGGCTGGTTATCCAAAAGCAACGTTGCAGATGATAAAATAGAGGAATACATCAAATTAACCACCCTATGTATTGAACAAAACAGCTTCACGTTCTCCAGCAAGATCTTCCAACAAACAGCAGGCTTGGCCATGGGTAACCCTCTTTCACCATTACTAGCTAATCTGTTCATGAGTAATTTGGAAACACACATTACTAAAGCCTTTCCACATATTTTCAAATGTTGGCATAGATATGTCGACGATGTGTTTGCGATAGTCCCTAGAAGACGAACCGAGGATGCTATAAAGTTGCTAAACCTACAAGAAAAATCCATAGTTTTCAACATTGAAGTAGAGCAGGATGAATGGCTACCTTTTCTAGATTTGAAAATCATTAGAACACCAACAGGATTACAATTTGGAATATACCGAAAAGCAACACATGTTGACAATTACATTAAATGCAACCCATTCAACCCAGTACAACATTAATATGCAGTATTCCATAGTTTAGTTCACAGATTAATCAACATTCTGCTAACAAAAACAGAATATGAACAGGAGTACGCTCACATACACCAGGTTGCCGAACTGAACAACTATAACACAAATTTCATCAAAAAACTGATCTATAGACACAAAAGAAACAAATACTTAAAGGACATTACTACGTTAAAAAAACTAGAAAACCCAAACACCAGATATGGAAAATTTACATTTCATCCAAAATACTTCAAAAAATTTGAAAAGATATTTAAGAGCTTCAACATAAAATTAGACCCTCAAAACAAACACAACATCCGCAACTTACTAAACCACCCTCTAAAAAATAGCACACCGAAAACTCAATTATCAGGCATTTACCAAATGAGTTGCCAGGATTGTGACAAGATATACATTGGTAAGACCAAAAGGAATCTAGGAACAAGAATGAAAGAACACTTCAGAAATATTAAATTCAAACAAATGGACAAGTCGGCCGTAGCACATCACTTTTGGTCTGAGAATCACAACATAAAACAAGAAATAGAACTGATCAAACAGGCAAAGAAACCTCTGGAACTACAGATTTGGGAAAACATATTTATTAGGAAAAAACAGGACCTCTTGATGAATTTTGAAATTCCCGCGGTAGATGACGTCATCAAACTTACCAGGACGTTAGATGGCAGACAACACCAAGCCAGATGCAGACACCGGATGCATCATCAGTCTACCACAGAGCTGACGATAGGGGAGAAGTCCCCAGAAACTAGTCTTCATAAAAATCTTGTAAGTGGAGAAAAGTATATACAAGGTTGACTCACTTGCCTAATTTTAGTAACAATGGCACTCCACTTTCTGAAATACTTCTTTTTATTCTATAGAACCATGAAGTATGTTGATGCCAGTGTATGTCGGAATAGTTCTGTGATGTTGGCAGGAAATTGATCTAAAAGAAGTTGGATGGTTTCCTCTAGGGGTACCCGTGTGAATAAGGATATGTATATCAGAAGTGGAGACGTTGACATTCTTGAGGATTTGTACAAATTCAGATGAATTCTTGACGTGGTGTTGGCACTGGCCGACCAAAGGTTGCAGCAATTTAGCCAGGTGTGTACCTAGCTGGTTGTTAGGGCTACCCCTGGCGTCTACTATTGGTCGCAGTGAGACCCCAGGTTTGTGGATCTTAGGTAGCCCTTAAAGTCTCGGTGGTCTGGAGTCTGAAGGGGTGACCGAATGTTGAACCTCTTTGGGAAGGCTGGATTTCTTAATGAGCTGGGTTGTCCGTCTCTCTGTTGCATTGGTAGGGTCCTTCTGGAGTATCTTGTATGATGGATCTTCCAGTAGCTGTTGAATTTTCCTATTGTAATCCAGAGTGGAAAGAATGACCGTGGCGTTGCCTTTATCTGCTGGTAGGATCACAATGTTGTTGTCCTGGCAGAGCATTTTAAGGGTCTTACCATCTTCTCGGCTGAGGTTGGAGCCTGGCTTGAAGCCCGAGAAAACTTGGAATAAAATTACTGACATATTTGAATTAACGAAAAGAAACCATGTTTCTATTTTTCAAAATGACTTTTTTTGAATTTATCATTCCAATGATTTTCGGAAGCCATTTCTTTGTGTTTATTACAAAAACACTTTTTTCAGTTATTCCATCAAAGATGATTTTTTTTTTCCTTCTTCTGTAGTATTTATGGCTTCTTATATAAGGTTGTACCAAAAGTAATGAAGACTTAGGTGCAATAAGTTTATATAAAAAGAGGTCAATCCAAATTAAAGAATGTCACAAAATGATCCAACAACTTCAAAAGCTACAGAAAAGAATTATATTACAGTAGATACCTGCACATTGTGGAATTGCTGGAAATGGATCAGCTGATTTTCTTGCCAAAAAAGGTGCAAATTTAATTCAGAACAAAAGTAAAAACTTACCGTTTACATCCATAAAAAGATTAATCAAAAGCAAATATAAAAACAAACAAAACCAATCAATATCTAATAAAGCCAAAGATAAAAAATGGAACATTTTAATTAAAAATCCAGAAATTATTCCAGAAATCCCACGTAAAGCTGCAGTAGCAAATTTTAGATTATTTACGGAACATGATTATTTGGCCAAACACTTACACAGAATAGGAATTTATACAAGTCCAAATTGTCCTCTGTGCAACAAAGAAGAGGAAATGACTGAAGAACATCTTTTAATCTGTGAAGACCTACCTGCCGGACCCACTACACTGAAATATTGGAGAGCAAGAGAGCTAATGACTTCATTGCCAAAGCCTAGCATTTGAAAACAACATAATTCCCCTCATTTATGACCTTTCGTCATTAGCTTGGAGGTCATCATATACCATCTGCATGTCTAGCAGAGACGCTACCATCTACGCTGCATCATGAAGAATGTTGGGATGCTGTTCAATGAAATGTGATCACTTTTGTCTGAGATCTGGATGAAGGTAGCTTTGCAGGAATGCTGTACCCTTGGTGGTACAGCATAATGCATTATTACCCCATCATTGTCATAAGTCACAATGAACACCACTTTCACAGCACTTTGTGCTTAGTGCGCAGTGCGCAGTTTCTTTGGTTGGGGAGAACCTGGATGCCTACATTCATTGGCATTTCAATTGAGGTTTGTGCTAGCTAGCCCAGGTTTCTACAATAATGATGATTTGTTGAAGGAGGTGATTACCTTCCCCTTGGTACCGGCACAACAAATCTTATGTGACTGCAAAGTGGTGCCATTGTTGTTCCTCAGGAAGTTCATGGGGTATCTAACATGCTGCAATTTTGCGGTAACCCAGAATGTCTTGCAAAATGTGGAGCACAGTTTTGTAGCATACTCTAACTTCTGCTGCCAACATACCTGCAATCAACATCCAACAAGAAAGCAAGGAGTTAAACTATACTGTTCTCCCTGTGGGGTCATCCTGTATGGTGATTTTCATCATGGCTTCTCTGCCTCCTTTGAGTGCTTTAGCTCATTGCATGATTGTGCTGTATGGCAATGCTGCAGCACCACAAGCTTCATGCAGTCCAACTTGGTGCCACTTCAATTTTGAGCCAAGAACATTGCTGTACTTTGTAAACATGATGTTAGGGCGTTTGCACTATTGCTATAAAGTTTGATGGTCTACACACTACAGTACAGTTACAGAGTTCTGTACCTTCTCACTGCACAAATATATTTAACAGGCCCTTGATTTTTCAGCACAGATGGCAGTTCGTCAATCCACCAGTTTTACATTACAGCAAGGTTATCACTATTTTGTATGTAAACATTGTAGGATGCAATATCGGCAATGAGTTGGGAAGTTAGAAAAAATTTTTGTAGGATGTAATGGAAAGATGAGCCTATATGCTCTTCTTCCTCATTATTTTCAGCTTGCTTCATTAATCACTGATAGTGCCACATACAAACATTGTTGCCATTATTAAATGATCCATGTAATTTGTTTCTGCTCTGAACAGTTTTTCCTGTTCACAGTGCCCTCCACTTTATGTTTTGGTTATGCTGTTTCTCCTCGTGGTCTGAACAGTTGTCACAATGGTCAATAAATGCATATTTTTTCAGCTGCAGAGTTATGGTTTTCTAAGTAATAAAGTATTTTCAAAGGACTGTTTATTACTCAGTTATTTTGAAATTCAGTACAAATTAATGTGTATTTAATTTGATATTTTTATTTAGGATACTAAATGTACATTATTTTGCATTATTTTTATCTTTGTGTAAAAGTGCTGCTACTGTTTTTCTGACATAGGAAACATCAATAGAAACTCAGTATGTTTGTTTCTGCAGGAACGTCCCCCTCCAGTTCCACCCAGTCGATCCTATACTGTTGCTGGCAACACAAAACTGGGTTATCCACAAACAAGGGTGATGAAGATGCCTTTTCCAGGTAAGGAAAAACGATTAATATATCTATCTATATCCTTCCCTATCCTTCAGAACATTGCTGTTTAAAACAGATTTTTCTTTTCAGATTTTGGATTTTTCAAAATTCACCTTAATTATTGATCATCAAAACATAATTTAGGAAATAGATTCTAATCCACTCAACCGATGCATAAAAGATGTACAAAAAACCATCATTAATAGTAAAATTTAACAACTGCAGAACATAAAACTATCAAACCGGACAACCCTACCCTTGCAAGACTATATGGTTTGCCTAAAATACACAAACCCAACATACCCATGAGACCCATTGTAAATAATATTAACACTCCTACTTACCTTCTGGCAAAATGGCTGTCCAAAAAATTGCAGTCCTTTCCACAATTCCATACTCTGAGCATAAAAAACTCTTTAGACCTGGTAGAAAAAATTCAAAATCTTAAACTAAAACCTCATGACACTTTAGTATCCTTTGATGTCCGCTCCCTCTTCCCTTGCATTCCATTAGACAAACTTTTGATTCAACTGAAAAAATTGCTAAATTCTATAAACCTAGATGCCAATGCAATAGAAGAATATTTGGCAATGACTGAAATATGTATACATCAAAATTATTTTGTCTTCGATGGAAAATATTATAAACAAATTTCAGGACTAGCTATGGGAAGCCTGCCAGCACCATTTTTGGCCAATCTATACATGAGCTTTTTCGAAACACATATAACTAAAGCCTTCCCTCATATGTTTAAAACATGGTACAGATACGTAGACGACATCTTTGCAATAGTGCCCTACAAATAAATAGATGATGCTTTGAAACTACTCAACCTGCAAGAACCCAGCATACAATTCACAGTGGGAACTAAAGAGGACTGTACTCTACCTTTTTTAGACCTTAAAATCAAAAAAAGCAATGAAAAACTAGAATTTGGTATCCATAGAAAAGCAACACACACAGATAATTACATCAAAGCAAATAGTTTCAACCCAATTCCACACAAACATGCAACCATCAACAGTCTCACACACAGATTAGTAAATCTACCTCTCAGCCAGCAAGAATATCAAAACGAATACCATCAAATCTTAAAAACTGCAATTAAAAATGGATATGGAAAAAACCTTGTAGATAAAAAACTAAAATCATTCAAACTTCAAAAGTGATTAAAACAGATCACAGCTCTCACACCAATAAAACAAGAAATTAGATTTGCTAAATTTACTTACCACCCCTGGGCCACAAAAAAGTTCCAAAAAATATTCAAGAAATACAATATAACATTGGCACCAAAAAACAATTACAACATTAAAAACCTACTTCACAGTAATAATACTGATAAGATAAAACCAGAGGAAAAGTCAGGCATTTACAAGATTAAGTGTAAAGACTGTGAAAAAATTTACATAGGGAGGGCAAAAAGAAACATAGGCACTAGAAAGAAAGAACACTTCAGGCACTTAAGATACAAAAATATTGATAAGTCCGCAATAGCAGCTCATTTCTGGTCTAAAAATCATGAAATTGAAGATAGCACAGAATTACTAAAATACGTACAAAAACATAGTGAACTCGTCATATGGGAGAGGATATACATAGAAAAACATAAAAACCAACTAATGAACTTTGAAATCCCGCCAGAAGAGAATCCCACATTTAAGTACATCACTAAATCAACAGATGGCAGCAGCAACCCCAGAATTACCCACACCGCTGGATCAAGCTTTAGTCGCATAAGAGCCGTAGATGCAAACGATGATTTGCGAAACATGTCCTCAAAATAGGTACGAAAGTGAAGCAGATGTGTAATAAATACGACTCATCTATAAATTAATAATTATAATTTAAATAATTTTAAAAAAATGGTGATGCAGATTTATAAGGGAGAATTGAAAAACAATGCACTCAATTTTTATGGAATATTATTTTGGTCTGATGTTCACATCTGGCACATAGTTTGTATCTACTAGTAGACTGCAAAGGCTTAATCAGTATTAGCCTTTTGAAATAAGCAATAAATACCACGAAAGATGCTACTTTTTTAGCATTGTCTACTTGAGAAGAGATGTGAGATATACAACAATGTAAAGTATTGCTTTTACTGAGTCATGCATCACCATGCACTGTCAGAGGTATAGAGATGACAATTTAAAATTGTCAGTGGATGCACCTGCAAACCTCGTCAAAACATTTCAACATTTCATAATGCACATTGTACAACATTAAATTCAGAGTTATTAATTAAAGCTTCATGGGTGATTAGCCGTATCAAATTTACTAATGACAAGCTTTTGGCCATTCCGTGAAGCTTCGATTAATAATGCTCACCATGAAAGTTTTAAGTCTTGCATAAATTCAGAGTGTTCAATCAGCAAAGAAAGTTCTAGTAAAGCTATTTTGGGACAAGTGTTGCACATCTTGGTAAATTTTCACCAAACTGAGAATGCTACAAATGTCATACATAACCTATGCTGGAGCATTGATAGAGTTACATCATGACCTTCAAGACAATCACCCTAGTCTTCTTCACAACAGTGATCTTGACAATACTACAGTTCTGCAACTTCTGTTAAGAAAAAGATTTAGAAATTTTTCTGGCAGTACTCACTCATTCATACCATAATCCAGACCTTGAATTGTCTAACTTTCAACTCTTTGGACTAATCCAGAAATGTTTTGGTGCCCATATTTCTCACTTTTTATTTTCTCAAAAATGACTCATTGAAGTTGATTATAAAGCTGTATATTTAAGATATTTGCATGACTAAAACCATAAAATAAAATAAGCATTTGTAAGAAAAGTTCAGAGAGAATGAATGGAAAAGCTCATCCCAATGTCACAATATTTTTAGAATAGGATTGTGTGTATAGGTATAGGTTTGGTAATGGGGGTGCAAACATTGGTGGAAGAGAAAAACTTAATTCAAAAATAAAAGGTTGGATAATATCAAACTTGTGTGTTAAGTGGAAAATTAATAAAGTGAAGTGATGCATAACAATAAATTAGATTTAAATATACTTACATGTTTTTCCTTGAGTAAGTATAGAAACATATTACTTACTGAGGATGAGTTAACTAACGCAAAAGTAAGTTTCTTTATGAGAATGATTTAATAAGTACGTATGTTAGGAATTAAGATGCCAGTTTTTTCAAACAGAAATTGTTTGTTTCTCAACATTCCTGTCACTTGTTTAATGCCATCAAAAATAGGAATAGTCAAACTCTGCAAAATATACCTCAGTCTGTTCTTCTTGCTAGAATCAACAAAAAAATTATGAAAATGCAGATACAGAAAAAATCTGGATGGCTATGATGGTAGAGCATACTTGTTGCATAGTACACAAAATACATAACTCATAAATTTCTGGGCTCTATGCTATACAGGTAGTGAGTGTGGAAGAACAATTTCCATTAATTGACCTAATAGGTTTTTTTCCAACATTAAGTCATATCGGATGATGAATGGAATGGGTGAAATGATGCTAAAAAGAGCCCAGGGTCCATAGAGCTTGGAGTTACCCGGCATTTGCCTTTCAGGATAAGGGAAAACCCTGGAAAAACCTTATCCAGGTTACTCTCCCTGACCGAGATTCGAGCTCGGGACCTCTTGAACATGAGGCAGACACGCTACCACCACGCTACCGAGGCGGTCCAACCTAATAGTGGTTTAAACTATGAAGTATAGGACTTTGGTACATACAGCATAGTAAGTTGCCACAAGGTATGTATGTCATTGTGTATGAGATCTCCTGGTGGTTTACCGGAGAAAATAAGTCAGTTGAAGAATTTATTGTCAGAATGGTATGTTGCCATGGTAGTTCAAATCCCAACTTTCAGTCTGACTCTGCACATTCAAGGCTAGTGTGGAAGAACAATTAATTACCATCAATTGATCATATAGTATTGTGGTTACAAATTGAGAGAATGCACTGTTAGCTCTGGAAAAGAAATAACTAATGCACAAGGAAAATCACAGTTACATTCCTGTTTAAGCTTTATTTATTATAAGTGTAATCAATGATAGTGAATTTTTCAGTTCTAACCTTCAAAGTTTACCTGCACATGGTTTTTATGTGTTAGAACACTCACCTATCACTGGTTACCCTTATAAATGTAAAAGTATTATATTTATAAAGAGGGTTAAAATATAATGTTGTGTGGATACTTCTGCTAAATGCAGGAAGAAGAAGCTGCTAAATAGGGAATGGTAGACTATTAAATAAGTCTAACAATAACAGTAGAAGGCTGTTTTGCTTGCTTTGAATTCTATAAGAATGTCTAATTTCAAAGATAGATCATCTGATTTTCATCACAATATCTTCCATAATTTTGGGAGGATTCTGTTAATTTATGTAATAACTCAGATTTTCCAATAGGGATGCTGTATTTCTTCCAAAAATTTTGAAGTCAATGAATATTGAGTAGAAGTGTTAGAAATAGTGATGTATTGGTAATTTTTCAAGATGAGTACGTAATGTGTTTTGAGAAATAAGACTTACTCTTTGATCAGCATATATCCAGTTGATTATTTGCTGTTGTTGATGATTTTGGCTGAAGAATTTGAAGTGGCTTCTGTTGGTGGAACAACGAGCTTCCAAATGTTATTTGAAGGCAAAATCCATGAAGTGATGTTGTGCTTTAATATATGTATGTTTTCCTATGCATTTAGATCAACTGGAATACTGGCAGCTTTTAATGATTTGAAGTTTGGCATAATTTCATGATTGGTAACCAAAAATGATAATCTGCAAATTATTAAATTTGTGTGTATTTTATGGTCCTTATATGTTCTTTCATTCTGGTATTAGGTCTATTTTCTTTGTCCAATGTATATTTGGCTGCAATTGGTGCAATTAAGGGGATAAATGCCTGATGGCATGTTTTTATGTGGTGCATTTTTTTTTTTTTTTTTTTTTTTTTTTTTTTTTTTGTATATCGTAATTGTTTCCTGGATCCAAAGTTATCTTGCATTAAAAGTATAAAAATTAAACTAAGCATAGAGACAGTGAAGCACAAGTTAAAATAAAAGTGAATTGAGAAGATATTGACATATTGCTTCACTCACACAGTTTTTCACAGGACATGTTTCAAGAACTGTTGCTCCCATCATCAGCTCTTGAAACAGGTCCTGTGAAAAACAGTGTGAGTGAAGCAATGTGTCAATATCTTCTCTATTCACTTTTATTTTATCTTGCATTTCTCGAAAATCTTGCTGAATTTATGATGTACACCTGGGTAGTATGTGAATTTCCTGTATTGCTGAGTTTTTTATTTTTCCCACCTCAGTTTTGTGGTGTCCTTTATTTGTTTCTTTCTTTTGTATCTGGCTATATTTTTATCTATTGTATCTCTGTTGTAACTATTATTAGTTGCAGCTATGAGGATATATTTATGCTCATATGTTTATATGTACATCATCATCATCATCATCATCATCATCATCATCATCATCATCATCATCATCATCATCATCATCATCTTTGTCGTCATCACCATTATCATCAGTTTCGTTATGTTATTACTTTATCATTCATGCTGTCCATTTCTGGCACATATTTAAATGTATTATGTCAATCTTTTTCAGAAGATGCAAGTGGAGATGTGGTGCTATTAAAAGGAGAGACAGTACTTGTGGTTGGGGCATCACAGCGACGTGGCCATTTAGTGGTGGAGCATAATAATGTGAGCCTACATGTGCCATTCCAGTTTCTTGAACTGAAACCAGTTGGCGTAAACATTTAGTGAACATCTTGAGGTGCTACAAATTAATAATAAGTATGGAGTGCAGAACTAGTAAAGAATAAGTTTCTTGCCCTTTGTGCGTGATAATTTTAAAGCACAACAAAGAATAATGAAAACTGTTATACTGTGATAATTCATGTACATTTTATGCATCTAAAACAAATAAGCTAACTTCCATCAAAATAAGGCATGAATATAACGTTAACTAAGGAAGATCAGAGTTTTGGAATTAATTTGAATATAATTAAATAACAAATTAAGTTTTAGAAAAAATTATTTCTGTTAATGAATGAATGATTTAAATTATGCACGATTAAATAAATTTATTAAAAATGATGTCAAAATTAATTTATTAAATGGTTTAAAACTTTTTAGCAGAAAATATCACTAAAAGAGAACTTTTAGTTTTGAAGATATATGCTGTAATATTTTTCCTTTGTCTAAATGCCAAGTCTTACATTGGTAGTTCTTAGATAGTATTAAAAACTTTTTGAACTTCAGATGTTAATGTATGTTACATTGGAGATTACAAATCTGTTCATGATAGTATAATTAGGCAATTAGAAAATTAAATTATAATTGTATTTCAAATTCGTACGTTCTATACCATGGAAATATGCTACTTATCATTGCTTCTTTCAGAAAAAAATGGATCCCTTTATGTATTTTGTTTACACTGAATAGTTATAAATAAGTAAATAAATAAAATGAATATAAGCTAGTAAGAAAAGAAATCCTGGGATTAAGGAACCAAAAAAAACTCAATTTTTCACAATGCGCTGCATTAATTACAAAGGTATAATGCTTCCTGTTGCACAGAAGTATATTATAGAATAAAATATATGATCAATCCACATATTTGGAAACAGTAGCAGTGTCATATACCACAACAACTTAAAGTAAAATCAAAGCTTTTTCAACAGAAAGATTTATTAAAAATATCAGTGCTTTTCATACATTTATGTAGATGCTACTGTGAGGAATAGTAGGCTGTCTATATTTATCAGCTATGCTTCAGAAAGGCAAAATGGTTGAGACGAAATTCATAAAATTACAATCTCTGTTGATGCGAAGAAAAATAAAATTAAGCTGAACTTTTGTTCTTTAAGTATAGATATTCAGAGCATGTTAGTGAAATACTGTAAAAATGTTGAATTAGTTGCTCAAATGATGTTATCAGTCAAACTTCAGTTTGATAATGTTTTTTTCAGAACTATTTGCAGAAGACAGAACAACTCTTTGTTCATATTAAGATTTAATCTATTGTCAACATAACTCCCATTAAATTGAATAATACAGGTTAAAGGATGACCACATAGCTCAGTCAGTGGAGCACCTCCTTGCTGTGCAAGGTTCTGGATTCAATTTCTGACAGAGCAATGGAAGGTTTTCTCTAGCCAAGATATGTTGTTGTTTTCAAATGCTAGGCGTTGGCAATGAAGCCATTAGCTCTCTTGCTCTCCAATATTTTTGTGTAGTGGGTCCGGCAGGTAGGGCTTCACAGGTTAAAAGATGTTCTTCAGTCATTTCCTCTTCATTGTTGCACAGAGGACAATTTGGATTTGTATAAATTCCTATTCTGTGTAGGAGTTTGGCCAAATAATCATGTTCCTTAAGTAATCTAAAATTTGCTACTGCAGCTTTACGTGAGATTTCTGGAGTAATTTCTGGATTTTTAATTAAGATATTTCCTACCCTATCTAGAAACTGGAAGCATGAAGGAAGTGGGAATGCTGTGTGTGTAATAATTAAAACACAAAGATAAAAGCTATGGATGGGTCGATACCAGCTTTTCTCGATATTCAATACCAGTACATAATATTTTCCATGATACCTGATACTTTGACACTCGATTCCATTGTTTCTACTTCTAGCTTCAATACAAAATAGAATGTTGGGAGAACAGTGTAATGCCAAGAAATTAATTATGTGCTCATGTTAAATGAGAAAAAATTCAAAACTATCAGTGTATGTTAGACATTTAAAAGCAAAATGTGTTTTTGAAACAGTCCACTTATATGAGTCCAATGTAAAAAATATTAGCATTATCACTCTTTTGGGGTCAAGCCTATTTCTTAGCCTGTCACATATGAGTCCTGCTGTTATAAATAGTTTTTCAGAGAAAACTGTTGCAGGTGGAATACACACATATTTGAGTTTTGGAAATTTTTAATTTGTTTTCCAGTAATCCAATAGGAGGAGGTAACAAATCCTCATTGAGATAGGCAGTGATTTCTTCTTGGGAACTGTTAACTGGCAGTGATCTGACATATAATTATTTTCTTGCATAATGTTACTCTACAGCTACCACATCCTGGGCAGTTTCTTGGACTTTGCAATGTTCTACTTGCTGCAGTAATATTCTGTGATTATAAAATAAAATAAAAATTGCGGAATCTCCACTGAAGTATTGAAAAAGTACCAAGCAAATTTTCTGAAGCATCGTATGACGTTTTTGCCATGCAAGCATTGTGAGTTTTGAGGTACCGCAAGTATCGAAGACCCATCCCTAATAAAAACAGAAATCCAATGACATCTTTATACAAGTCACACCATCATTTAAGTAGTCCATATATTCCAAGATTCTTACATATATGATACATATGTGTGATACACATATTCACTAAAGTGGTTCTTTTTCTTTAATTTTGTTGCAAAGGCCATAATTATTTTAATTTCATTTTTTTGTGTTTCTTTCCATAGCTAATCTTGTATGTATTGGTATAAATTCCAATGGTATAAATGTGTATTTTGGTTTCTAAAAATGTTTTACTCTGAGCTATAAGATATGAGATTTCCAATGCGATCAAAAATTGCTCAATTTAAGAACACTCAAAATGTTATATGCTACCTTTTGCTCTATGTAAATATAGCTTATTCGAATAAATTTTTCTGAATAAGCTTCCTTGTTCTGTCAGCAAAGAAAGCTTACTTGCTCCAGTCAGTAAATTTTGACTTTAATGTACCCTATTAAAGATCTTCAAGAAATCTGGATATGTTTTACTCTTATGCATTTATGGTCATATATGGAATAAGCCAAATGTCACTCTATATTGGTTCCCTTTCTTATATTTAAATATTACATAATTATTAAATGTAAGAGCTAGTCAATTTAGTGTATGATTATTACAAAAGATAAGGAATATAATTTATGGTAGCATGAAAGTATGAATTTGTTTTCTGCATGCTGGGCTAATGCTCACTAAAAATGTAATGTGTCTAAAGAAAAGAAAGGATTTCTTCCAGATTTTGGTCATTACATGGGTTAATGCATTCTTTGAATTTATGATTATCAAGAATGACCAATAATAATAGTAATCTGCCAAATAATTACACACCAATCATCTTTTTCATATATTCCATATTAACTGACTACATCTGATAGCTTTATGATTTATCATTGGACAAACAACCGGTGCTTCAGCAAACAGAATTTACAATTGCTCTTATTAGTGCACTGTAACATTTTCTCACATTTTTCTTCTGCCAGTTTTGATGGAAGTTGGTGACGAAGCACTAACAGTCTCCAACTGATAGAGCTTGCCTCTGAGTTTATATTAAGATATTTTCTCTTAACAATTACAATGCATTTCATACATTTTGCTCAAGTAAACATAAAGACCTTTTTCATATGTTTCAGGATGTTCATGATGATGTGCTATACTTGCTATGTTTACTACTTAGTGATGTACATATACCTAGATGGACAAATGGCAAGGAATATTTTAGTGAAGCACTGCAGTTACATTGTTTTATCTCAATAAACTGTGTTTATAGCATTTGAGCAAAGTGTATATTCATTACAAAAGAGGAAGAAAAAGAAATAATATTAGTGTATATATTTTAATAATAGACAAGCAGCACTCATCTAGTTTTGAAATGAAATATTGTTATGCTGCTTAAGGAACAGACAAGTGGTGAATTATTTCTTAATGTGCCAATATTAATGTTATAAATAATTATATATCTATATATCTGAGTGTGTATTGAAATTAAAGCAAATGAGAACAGGTTTTGGTGTTGAGGAGTGCTTGATAATATTTAGAGGAGCAGTTAAACATTATTAATTAAGGTATAAAATAAAAATCAGGAGTAAATTAACCAGTGTAAACTTCTAAGGATCTTAAGTTCTAAAAGTAATAGGAATGTTAATAAAACGTAAAATATTTTTGCGTCTTCTCAACTTGTTTCCACCATTTCTGGTGACTCATTTTTTTATGTGTAGAAAGAATGTAAAGCAATATCTTTCATCTATGCCTCAGGAACAATTCTTGCATTTATTAATGAACAAACTATAGTAAAACAGACAATGCATTGTTTCAAAGCCTTATTTAACAATTAAAAAAATACTAGCTATAACAAACTGTTAAATATGTAAAAAGAGTGCTTTTGAGATTGGTTTTTGAGCTCTTTCAGTAAGTTTTAATGAAAAAGCATAGAAGGCCAGCAATATTAATAAAAAACAATTAAACAAAAATAACTCATCCTTTTTTTATTCAACTGAAGAAATATTAATTACACACTTAATCTTAGCTCTCCTTTGTATTTATACAAGTAGATAGGAATAGGGAAGGAGGTAAAGAGGAAATTTTTTAGGAAATGTTTTCAATATATACTTTTGATTCTCTAACTTTATTCATTTTTTAATCCTTTCTTATACTGACATGAATTAAATGTACTTTTGAATTTTCTATAAGAATGCCGTGAAGTCTGGTTGAATATTGTATTATTTGCGTAACTGAGAAACCATGTTATGGATAGTTCCTATTTGAGAAAAGCCGTAGAGCTCAGTTGTTTAAAATAATAGTTCTGGCACATTTACAATATTTTGTGTTGTGTTCCCAAATATACTATATGTGCAAGATTTCTTGAGCGTTCGGTTCCCAAATCCTTATTCGGTAAGTTTCGCCTATTTCCGTAAACACAGATGACAACTTTGAATCAGAAAATGTGCTACACACTGACATCTAGTGGCTAATATGCTAAGCTTTCCCACGTACGCCATTTCATTTTGAGCAATTTTGAGGTTAATTATTAGCTAACCAGTTTACAACCAATCTAAAAGCAAGACTATGTTGTCAGTGTTATGGCTCTCAAAAGGAGACACACTATTTTTTGTCTACCTCTGTATAAAGAGCTGGAAATGCAATATTGGAGAAATGATAGTGTAATAGAAAATGCAATTAATGAAATTATTAACACATTAGAGGATACAAGCATGAAAGTGACGCAGTAGATTTGGAAATCAAAGAATCACAAAGCAAGTGAGTGTTTATAGCTTTCATAACATTTGTTTAATACTTTTATGTGTTTTATAACAGTAAATATATAAGCATACAGCATATCGGATGGAGTTCAATTGTTTGTTGCCACATCTCATACCTTCGGAGCATATCTTCGCTTATCTTACTGCAATTTGGCTGAATTGTGTTTTTCTAGGTTGACCACACTGCAGAAACAAAGTGTGTTAGCTCTTTTCTTCCCCTCTGCCCGCACTACACCGTAAATCCAGCGCTCAAGAAATCTTGCGCATATAGTATTTATCATCTGATGGAATCATTTTTTTTTCTCCCTAAGAACTGATGTAAACATTTGAATGTTATTTCTGCATAGCATAAGTAACAAAGCAGTTGTTGCTTAATTTGATATTACTTATGGTAAAAAAAGTATCCTGAATAATTTAACATAGGAAAGTCACTATATAATATACTGTTTTGAATATAAGTATACTGTCCAACATGGTACAATATTTTCTAATTTCAAGGTTATGTTCAGAGCCTATGGTTAGCCATAACTCATAAATGATGAAGAATAGTAATTTATTTAAAACTTTTGCTATTTATTCCATGAGTGTAATCATGCTTCAGTTTTTACTACAGTAAAGCATTAATGCTCCATTATTAGATTAACCATTCAGCTTTTTGTGTGTGTGTGTGTGTGTGTGTGTGTGTGTGTGTGTGTGTGTGTGTGTGTGTGTGTGTGCGTGCGTGCGTGCGTGCGTGCGTGCGTGCGTGTGTGTGGCCTATCTTACATTTTGCTAAAGTTGAGCTATTCTCAACACGTTCTAAACTAACATTTAGAATGTGTTAGTTTGAACATGTGTATCAACACATGGCTTCGGTATTTAAAAATTTCTCAAGGAAAGTCCACTTTAAAGGTATATAAATAAAATTAATTTCTATAGTAATAACAGAACGCATCTAAACAATTTTTTTGTAGAAGATGAAAATTATGGAACAATGCATTGAAAGTTTCCTATAGCTTTAGTACTTCTATATTTGTGGTTATGTACTTTTTGCAGTTCCTTTAATTTTTTCAATATCTATTTCATTTGACCTGCTCCTCCCAATCTTTCTTCTGTTCTCTTCTTTCAATGTTGCATTCTATATGTAAGATTGTTATGTTCAGAGAAACAAATTTCACTCAAATTGTCACTTTTGCACACAGGCTGTGAAGAGAGTGAAAAGTAGTATAAGTTTCATATCTTGCTGCACAAGTGCCATTGTAAGTGCAACTATTTTTAAAAGATGTGCTGCTAGAAAATGCATCCTGTTATGCAGATATTCATTTTCTAGTAAATGTACTATTTATTCACTTTCTAACCGATAAATGTCTAAACAAGCATAAATCAAGTACTCAAGCGGGTTTAATATCATAATTTCAATCTGTGTATTATTTATGATTGTAATTAAGATAATCAGAAAATAGTGCAGTGTTTTACTATCATCTGCATGAGATATTTATTGTAAAACTACTTTAAAATGTCTATTTTAGATAGAATGTTGTTAAGAACTTTCAGATTTTAAAATTATAATCTCTTGCCTATTGAGTCACATATGGAAAGAATTATTCTGAGTTTGTGATTTTTTTCATTAGTGCATTGTGTTTAGTTCTTTGGTTAAAACAATGAGTTAAGTTTTCTGACAGAAAGAAAATTGCACATTGGTTTTTTCCTTTTCCAGTTCATTATGCTGTTGTACAATACCACACCTTTATGTTGTATTCTTTCAAAATGGTTTCAAGCAAAGCATATATGCATAAATAGGGGCTGCGCTGTAGCTTATTGGTTACTCTCTGTTTCATATAACCTTGCCCCGCTGACATGTATCACTCCGCGTGCGAGTACCTTCCCCCTCACTCTAACTGGCTAATGCTTTCGCGCCTTACGCCATAGGTGGTGTCATCCCGTCACGTTTAAACCTGCAGTAAACAATTAGTAAAATAATCTAGCTCTCGCACTCGGCACAACACACCTTCGAATGGCAATATATGACTAATCCAGTTCAAAACAAGGTCAGTGATAACATCATATAAACAAATATGTCATCACTACCACTAAAGCACGTACTGTTGTGTCATCTGAATGGCGGGCTAAAGCAAAGGAACCTCCTCTTTACTTCGCTTAGGAATTAACACGCATTTCAGATAAATTAACACTGTTGCGTAATATATTTAATTCAAACAGTTACGAAAATATAAATTTGACAGTTCTCTTCCAACATATAAAGATATATCACCATGTTAAATAACGGACTAATTTTTACCGCACAACAGTCTATACCACAACAGCATCTAATGAGAGAGGATTAGGTCACGTGACCGTTAAGAGATATGGGGCAAGCTTATGTGAAACAAGGATTAGATTGCTTGGCTCTCACCAAGGTGGCCGTGATTTGATCCCTGGTGACTGCAAAGTAAGATTTGTGGCAGACAACACAGTGCGGGGGTGGTTTTTCTCCAAAATCTCCAATAGCATTTGTTGATCATCATGATAAGGTCGCATGATTACTCTTCACAATCCTGTTTGCTGACCTACTGTGCATCTCTGCATGCAAGTAAATTCAAAACACTTCCTTGTCAGTAACTAATATAATTATTTTGACATACCAGATGATTATCATGGGGCAGAGGTAGTAGTATATTAATAAAGGTTTATTCTTTATTTTATCCTTGATTTTCAATGTGGTATTGTTTAACGGTAACTCATTTTCATTGGTCTTACATTGAAGTTCTTCTTAAAAGAAGTGGAGGATAACATTATGTGTCTTTCTTTGGTAGACTGCAATGTATTGAATGATATTTTTATAGGCATTTCTTCCATTGCATTTACAGTATAATTACAATCATCGTCATTGTTGCAATATTTTTTTAATATACTTGCACATATATGATTAAATACGATAGTTTCATAGTTTAGTTTTGTGCCAGCAATTAAAGGCGCACTAAGCTCAGAACCAAAAGTTAGTAAAACAGTTTAACTTTTCAGCATTAAGAGCTATAACCAATGAATAATGTTTTAGCCTTTATTTTATAGTTTGCTTCTGTTGTTTATGAAGTTTGTTATTCAACAGCTAAAACATTTATTGTTGGTAGCTATAGGTAAAAGTTGTGTATAATATTAATAAAGCAACACAGACATTCATATAAGTACTTAATCATTACGTATGCTTTTATTTAAAAAGATATTGCTGTATTAATTGTTATCTAGTGAATGATGCCTAATGACAGATTTTGATGTGACTCAAAATGGCAGAGAATCTGAGCATAGATATTTAATGTTCAACCTTTGTACAAATAAAGCAATGTAGTTAAATGTTCAATCCTATTTGATGCTGGAACTATTACAAACATACCTATAGCATTATAGTGTAATTGACTGATATTTTATTTTACTTTGTCTTTATGCTGTTCATACAAGTTGTAAGAAATGTCCTACTTTTGCAAAATATTCCAATACAACTATTTCATTTTGTACAATCCACAAAACTAGCTGTAAATAATTAAATTGTTTTGTGTGTATATACTTATACATATATGGCTATTCAGTTCAGTAATTCCTGTTTAAGTATTAGTTCTGAGTATTTCCTATATTTTTAGTGTACTAATCACTGAATATATATTTTAGAATGAACAAAATTATTGAAATATATAGCCTCTATGAACATTTATATATATATATATATCATTTGTTAACAAAAGCTGTTATTCACTCAATTGCTCAGAAGGTGGTCAAGATAATAGCATTGTTAAAAGAAATATTAACACAGTTCACTAATCAAATGATTATATCATCAAAGAAGACTGAAAAAATACATTTCATTTTCATGTATTTCCTTATTTTTCTGCCCAGAATTCCAAAAGACATAAGGTTTATTTATGACTGGCCAATTATGGTATAAAGTTCTTTAAGTGAGCTTTATTCGTAATTTTATTCCATTTCAAATGTCTAAAAGTTGACAGTTATAAGCAGTAAAATGGATTTATATAATTATGGTGTAATATAATTGAGTCAAATAGTCAAACTAAAAACTTCACTTAGACTGCACATTAAAATCGTGTATTTTTAGAAAATCATGATCATCCTCAGCCCAAGTCAATTAGGCTTGAAATAATCTGTACAAAAGTGAATCGAGAATATATTGACACATTGCTTCACTCACACTGTTTATTCACAGGACATGTTTCAAGAGCTCTTGCTCCTATCCTCAGCTGATACTCGACTAGTGCAAGTTGTAGTGGTTTCTTCTGTCTCCGTATTGTCAATAGATGGCGTGATGTACTTGTCAAAGATGTCCGGTGGTGGAGTTTCAAAATTCATGACTCTATGACGATTTTTGTTAATGAAGATTTTTTCCCATATGGAAAGGTCTATGGGGTGATTAACGTATTTTATTAGAGATGTTTCCAAATTGATGTCATGTCTAGTATTCAAAAAATGAAAAGCCACTGCTGATTTTTCTGTTTCACCATTTTTAATGTTTCTCATATGTTCTTTAGTTCTGATGTTAATATTTCTTTTTGATTTTCCTATATAAATTTTAGGGCAAGTTTCACATTTGATCTCATAGATTCCTGGTTTTTCTTTGGTAGTGATTGAATTTTTGGGAGGGCCTTTTAACAAATTTCTGATATTAAACCTATTTTGAGGTGCAAGAGTTATGTTGTGTTTTGTGTTTCAAAGTGTGGTATCGCTATGTTGACGACATTTTTGCAATAGTACCTAAAAAACTCATACAAGATGGTCTTAAACTTTTGAATATACAAAATCCAGCTATAAAATTTACATTGGAAACAGAAGAGGATGGTGTGCTCCCCTTTTTGGACATCAAGATCAAAAAAATGAACAACAAACTCACTTTTGGTATCTACAGGAAACCGACACACACAGATAATTACATTAAGAACAACAGTTTCAACCCAAAACAACACCAACATGCCATTTTCAACAGTTTAATCTTTCGGATGATCAACTTTCCACTAAACAGAGAAGATTATCAAGAAGAATACCTACACATAAAAAAAGTAGCTATATCCAACGGTTTCAACCCAAATTTAGTAGACAAAACTGTTAACAGACTCAACAAAGCTAAGAAAATAAAAGAAACCACCACCCTAGAACCTACAGGAGAAAAAGAGAAAAAACTTTTTAAAAAATTCACCTTCCACCCATCAGCCTATAACAAATTCCAAAAATCTTCTCAAAACACAACATAACTCTTGCACCTCAAAATAGGTTTAATATCAGAAATTTGTTAAAAGGCCCTCCCAAAAATTCAATCACTACCAAAGAAAAACCAGGAATCTATGAGATCAAATGTGAAACTTGCCCTAAAATTTATATAGGAAAAACAAAAAGAAATATTAACATCAGAACTAAAGAACATATGAGAAACATTAAAAATGGTGAAACAGAAAAATCAGCAGTGGCTTTTCATTTTTTGAATACTAGACATGACATCAATTTGGAAACATCTCTAATAAAATACGTTAATCACCCCATAGACCTTTCCGTACGGGAAAAAATCTTCATTAACAAAAATCGTCATAGAGTCATGAATTTTGAAACTCTACCACCGGACATCTTTGACAAGTACATCACGCCATCTATTGACAATACGGAGAAAGAAGAAACCACTACAACTTGCACTAGTCGAGTATCAGCTGAGGATAGGAGCAAGAGCTCTTGAAACATGTCCTGTGAATAAACAGTGTGAGTGAAGCAATGTGTCAATATATTCTCGATTCACTTTTGTACTAATTTGTGCTTCACTGTCCCTACGCTTCTTTCAAGTTTATACTTTGAAATAATCTATTACAGTACCATACACAGAACAGTGATTTTCATGTAACTAGTTATCATTAAATGGACAAAGTCTTAACACTATGTTTTTGATATGGGAAGTTTAATTACAAGTGTTAAATGTTTCTATTTCATTTGCATATTGAATATAGAATAAATTTATGTGGTCATGCAGCATATACTACCAATATAGGTACTAACTTATCAAAAAAGGGTTCTTAAGGCAATCTTTAACCAGATACTGACTGAATCCTGTTAGGATATTTTTTGTCAATTTAAAATCATGGCTGTGTATTATTAATGGTTTCAATTTTTACACAAAAAAAAAAAAAAAAAAAAAAAAAAAAAAAAAAAAAAAAAAAATCATCTCTTTAAGAGATGGTTTTGATTTAGCAATATATTGCATATTTACTGTACCTTTATTTGTGCTTGACATATTAATTCTGCTTCCAGCAAAGGCTAGTTTCTGGGGAATAAAATAAAGTTTAAACATTAAACTGTTATTCAAGAGAAAAACATTCTGAAAATACATCCTTTTAAAATGTGATGATAAAATCTTTAACCACATGGTACTTATTTTACACCATAATTATGGGATAGCATAATCTTGAAACACAAAAGGATCCAAATAAAAAGCAATCTTAAAAATATCTTTGCAAATTTATTTTTTAAATTCCCTCACAGTATACTGGAAAGCTTGAACCTAATTCCTTATTTGTTAACCCTTGATTGTATGAATAAAGCCTGTTTATATTTTGCTCATCACAACATGAGTAATTTCTCTAGATTATTTGTTGAAAATGCTGCATTTTGAAATATGCAACTTTCAGATATAAATATAAAATTTAATGGAAGTGCTCTGTGTTATCTGTTTATGACAAGTAGTATGACATCATGCTACTTGTATTATATTCTATAGTGTATTATGTTCTATGTCTTTTGAACTGAGGTATTTTAAGCTTAACCCTTTCACCGATATGGACGTCATATGACGTCCAAGTTAAAAGGCCCCAAACCGATATGGACGTGTATAGACGTCCTGTGCACACATGCATTTAATGCGTATTTAATGATAATTCTTTTAAACCTTATGTTTTACAGTAAATTTAAATAAATTCTATAAGAAGTAAAAGCATACCTTTAGAAGTTTTTTCTTGAATGATACACCTCAAAACAGGGATAAACACACAAGGGCACATCTCCACATTCATGGCAAATCGTACTAGTTTCCTTTCGGACACCTTTCTTGCGGCACACCAAACATTTTCTAAAGGGACGTGACTTTTTTGCTGTGGGTGGTACCCTTTTAGGAAAATGTTTTCCTTCAAGTCTGAGGGGTGCTGGGGTGGTGGATTTTTTATCCCCAGTATGAAGAGGTCTCTGAACTTTATACTGCTCAATTAGGATGCGAGCTATTGATATGCGAAAGTCCAGGTACGTCATTGTCTTCCGTGGGTTTAGAGCTCTCCAAATTACTAAACAATTGTATATGGTTATATCCAGCTGGTGTAAAAATACTTTTTTATACCATTTGATTGTTTTTCGCAAAGAGGGATATGCGTGTAATACCTGATCTACTAGATCCACTCCACCCATATGCATATTATATTCCTGGATAATATTGGGCTTGAAAATTGACATTTTGTTACGAGCATCAATTTTTTCA
This sequence comes from Mantis religiosa, assembly GCA_030765055.1. Taxonomy (NCBI): domain Eukaryota; kingdom Metazoa; phylum Arthropoda; class Insecta; order Mantodea; family Mantidae; genus Mantis; species Mantis religiosa. Next base: position 85,068,458 of record CM060947.1, read on the forward strand.
GTGTCAATCATCAAAATCTTAGAGCTGCAATTGGATAATGCTGTAACAACCCTCCTGTCTTGCCAAGCAACAAAGGTCAAGGGTGGGAGCTGATGCACCTGCATTTCTCCTCTTCTTAGAGCCTTCGTATTCACATCTTTTGGCAAACCAATACGATTTGAGCGTACTGTTCCAATTGCATTTGTTTTTCTTTTGTGTAAGACCATGAATAATTTAGGGGAACTGTACCAATTATCTAAATATATAGTCCTACCCTGATCAAGTAGAGATTCCATCAGGTGCATTACTATGGAACCAGATAACCCCAAATCTTTTTCTCCGGTGTTATCAGTTCCTTGGCCAGTGTATATGCAGCTCTTGTAAAGATATCCTGTTTTACTTTCACATATATCAAAACTCTTTATGCCAAATCTGGCCCTCTTTGTTTTGATGTATTGTTTCCAACCTAAACGGCCCTTCCAAAGCATCAGGCTTTCATCAACAGTGATCTTTTCACTAGGCACATAATTTTCTTTGAATTTTGAAATAATGTAATAAAAAACTGGTCTGATTTTGGATAGTTTATCATTCACATTTTCTGTGCAGGTGAAATGAAGGAAGCGCAAAACGGAAGTAAACCTGTTATTTAACATGCATTTCCCAAAAAATGGGGTAGCTAGCATGTCATCTGTAGACCAGTACATGTCTAGCGTAGGTTTACGAATAACACCCATGAGCATAATTAGGCCAAGTAGTCTGTAAATCTCATTCATTGTTACTTCTATTCACTTCTGCAATCTACTCTTAGGTCCTAAATTGCCTTTAGCAATCAGGTCTTCCTTCACCCTACTTGCATATACATTTGTTTCCGAAACAATGAGAGACATTAAGTCAGTAGTAAAAAATTTTGTGAAATTGTCAATTGGTTGGCTGTCAGAAGTTAGCTGAGTATGCGGTTGTACACCAGAGGTTGTGTTCGTGAACGTGAACGTATGTCTATTTGTGTTAGAGTTATTTTGACACCTCCATAATGTTGATTCTTCACGAACACCTGTCGGAAATGAGTCATTTTCCTCCTCACTGCTACCTATATCCTCAACACCCCCTTCAAAATCTGAAAACTTGCCATCAATGTCCAAATCACTGTCTAACAGCAAAAAGTCTTCCACATTTTCTGATGTAATATCAGAAGCCCGCACTCGTCCAACACTAGCTAATTGATTTGCTACATAACTAGTTGAAGCCATGATTAGAACTGAGGAAACTATTTCAACTGTTATTAAATTTTAGATGTGTAAAAAATACGACTCATCTAAAATTTAATAATTTTTCGCTTCACTGTGGTGTTCCAATACAGTTAAATCTCGATATTTCAACTGTGTTTTAGCTAAAGAAATTGCTTGGAACTCTGACGCAGTCTAAATTACTATATGAACTGAGCGAGAAAAAAGTTACGTCAGCTAACATAAACTTCCGTTGTGCAATTAGAGAGATGCTGACGGAGTTTTCTTTCCAGCATGTATAACGCAATATAAACAGTTATTATTACGTGTTAGCATAAACTGAAACCTATAAGCCTTGAACCCAACACTTCGTTTATTCAGCTGATATACACATATAGTTTGTAAAACAAAAGTACTCAGAATAAGGCACGTTCAACGCAAAGAATGGCTTTCTTTACAGTGATACAAATTAATGAAATTTCAACGCTTTGTTAATATAGTCTCTATTTTAGTGATACCGCAGATGTATACAGCTTTTAATGGGCTTTAAACCAGTTTTTGTTTCCCTGAAATAACTTAATAAATATGGAAGATATGAATATTTATTTATGAAGCATTTTTGCAGCATTTAACAATTTAAATGTTTTGCTCTGTTTATTGGGTATCCGTTCCTGGCCGTGAAGGGTTTAAATGGCCATCGGCGAAGCGGTTAAGGTATAGCTTATTCCAACCTATTTCATCAGACTGAGTAATTTGAAGCTTCATGGCCAATCTATCTCAATTCTTTATATTAAGAATACTTAAAGCTTTAATTTGCTTATACCCACCTCCTGTGTAGGTATCCTGTGTAGGTGGGTAAGTGTAAAGCAGCAGATTTAGTCCATTCTCCATCCAGGAAACTGTGAAGCATTAGGATTACACTAGTTGTATCATAATCTATTCCTCAGAAGATGCAAAGCCCTAGTGTTAGTCTACCTGGGCTTAGTCTTGCCTATCACCTAATATATGTGAAGCTCCAGACATTTCAACCTTGTCAATTTCCCCAAGGATAATTTGAAGCCCAAGATATAGACTCTTTCTGCATATATAAGTTAATTGGTGGAAATTAATCATTTCTTGACACTAGCCATATGTAGGCTAAGGTTTTGGATAGAGTCAATCTGAAAAATTCTATGCCATGGCCGGGATTTGAACCACGGATCTCCTGGTTTCCATTCAGTTGCTCTTACCCATTGAGCCACCATGGCCAACGTGCCATCCTGACATTAAGTTCTCCAATTACTCATATATTTTCCTGGTAAACCACTAAAGCTCTCGTATTCAAGATTGAATTTTTCAGGTTTACTCTATCTATCCAAAACCTTAGCCTATATACGGCTAGAGTGAAGAAATGATTAATTTCCATCAATTAACTTAAATAATAAGAGTTTAATGGTGAAGCCTGGGACTTAAGTACTTACAACACTAAGTCGCCACAAGTGGTGTATCTTGAATGCTCTGTTTGTGTTGTTTAACAATTCTTTTCACTGTTCTTTCTGATACTCCTGTGTCATCTGATATGCACTTTAGCTTTTTGAATCTTTTTGAAAAAATCTTCTGATGTAAGCAGTTCTCTGCTTTAGGAGAAAGGGTAGTTATTTGTCTGCATCTCTGTTGTCTTTTGAATTCATCAATTTTCTAGTCCAGCAATTCAATAGTGAACCAATGTATTCTGCAATGTGAATTATATGATTGTACTCTTTGATATATTCTGTGTAAATTTTCTGTGTGAAGACAACATCTCTGTTGTCCCTTGAATTCATCAATTTTCTAGTCCAGCAATTCAGTAGTGAACCATTGTATTGTGCAATGTGAATTATATGATTGTACTCTTTGATATATTCTGTGTAAATTTTCTGTGTGAAGTTTTATTACTGATAGGGGAAAGGGTAGTTATTTGTCTGCATCTCTGTTGTCCCTTGAATTCATCAATTTTCTAGTCCAGCAATTCAGTAGTGAATCCATTGTATTCTGCAATGTGAATTATATGATTGTACTCTTTGATATATTCTGTGTAAATTTTCTGTGTGAAGTTTTATTACTGATAGGGGAAAGGGTAGTTATTTGTCTGCATCTCTGTTGTCTTTTGAATTCATCAAGTTTCTAGTCCAGCAATTCAGTAGTGAACCCATTGTATTCTGCAATGTGAATTATATGATTGTATTCTTTGATATATTCCATCCCGTTTAAGGGCACATTAATCAGCCTTTAAGGTGGTGAGCATGGGGTGGTTCTCTCTTAAGCTATTCAATCATATTCACAAGATCTAAACTAAAATCTGCTTAAGACGCTATGCACAAGATGTCTGATGAGCAAAGACAGCACATTCAATTATTAATGATAGAAATACCTCATTCAAATGTATTGTGTAAAATTAAATAGAACCCATATATTTGCTAAACAGGTAATGTATTAATGATCAATAACTGCAACATCTACAAGATGTCTATTTACACTAGATGCTGTAAATGTGCTATGACTCTTGGGATTATTTTGGGAAACTCCCAAGCATTGTGATTCACAATTGTTACAGTCAGCTTTGCCATAAGCAACACTTGACACAAGCCTTGACTTGTAAAGACTGTCAAAGTTCTGAATGCATCTAATGCATCTGAAACACTGACAAAACCTACTGTTGTGTAAAATGTCACAACAGGTGGTTTTTACTGTTAAAATTCCTGATCTATCACTCTTTGCACATGCCAATGTTGTGGGGCTGCCAAGCGCAAGCTTATGACTTTATTAAATAGAAATACACAAATCTACTCCTTTCATATAATTTTGTGGCTATACAAACCATTTTAGGCTGGCCCCAAGCACCTGCCTGCCATGCAAGGAGTCCCAGGTTCGATTCCCAGTAGTGGGGGTGGGGATTTTCCTCCGACCAAGGTAATTCCTCAACTTTCCCAGAGTCTGGAAGTATGAATGAGACTGCGAAAGTGTGCATGATCTAATAATTAAAACCCAATGAATATGGTTTAATACCTTCAATATGTTCCAAAGGAGAGTGGCTGCCGATATGATCATTTTAGCCACATTTGGTAAAGATGCAAATAAGTTATCTTTTACAGCTCTACCTCACTATTCTAACTGCAAAAGTAAATGATAAAGGTTTGGTGACATATTTGCAATCAAATCTTTGATCAATTTTATTTTTTATTTATGCAACCTTGCACTATAGTAGAAAATGATAAAGGGTACTTACGTTTCAACTTAATGTCAGGAAGTTGCCATTGAAGTCTACACATCCACATCCCTAAAACCTTGCATAAGCACCAGCTCAGCCTATACCAGCCAATCCTATTTGTCCGCAATTAAAACAGTGTAAACCATCCCTAATGTATCCCATGACAATGTAAACAGCAAGCTCAGTCAATGCCAACTTAGCCCATGCAGTAAGTAAATGATGAGCATCAAGCTCATGACAGGCTCTCCTGATCCATCCTGATCTATGCTACATAGATAGGTCAAACTAAAAGAAACCTAAAAAGCAGAGTCAAAGAGCACTTTAGAAACATCAAAATGAAACAAGAAGATAAGTCAGCAGTAGCATTTCATTTCTGCAATGAAAACCATGACATTGATCCAAATCCAACATTACTAAAAGGAGTGATAAACCAAAATAAACTTTTAACACGGTAGAACATATTCAAATGGAAAAATAAGGATTGGAGAATATTCATCCATGTGCTAGATGAAGAGAAAAACAAAGAAACTCAATAAATTGGGGGAAAATCCTGATGGTTATAATGGTAGGGATATCTGTTGCACAATGAAGTTAAGCTGGTGTGCATAGGAATGCAAAAACTAAGCACATGGTTACACAATTTCTGGACTCCATGCTACACTTCTTGGAATGCAGATCATTCATCACATGTTTGAGAGATCAGTTTATCCTTCAGTTTGTACAATGCTCTAATATGGTTTGAGCTGTCCCTGATGCAGATCTTTTGACAAGGGGTATGTAACCATATTTCCATTGTTTCTGATCCCTGAACAAAATGAAAAACTGCTACCAATTGTGTCTTACTGGAGATACTGCTAGTTTCACCTGATTATATAGACAGAAATATTGCTATTTGTAAGCCTAGTAGGTATATTTCAATGTAAATATAAAATTATGGTAGTAAAGAAAGGTTATAAATTTAAAAAAGACAAGAGAAGTGGTGGCAGGGTTCAGAATGGAAGAAAATTGATTATTTTGGGGTTAGGCATCTATAGAAAGTATTTCCTAAGTCAAAAGAAAACTGTAATTCTAGTGGGAAATATTAACATAAATGTTTTAAATTAAAGCAACAACAAATTGAAGATCATATCCCTTTTAAATACCCATGGGTTCCTGCCATCAGTTAATGTACCAACGAGGGTTACTACTTTAAAAACATCTATAAATCAGGTAGCCATAAACAGAGATCTAATTAATTTTGTTAACAATATTGAAGATTTTGATGCATGTCTCTCTGACTATTTTGCACAGTTGCTAAGTATGAACTGGCCAAGCAAAAATAATTTTAGAAAATCAAGTATAACATTAAATAACATCAGATTACAGAAGACTGAAAATATTGACTATTTCAACCATTTGCTGAGGCAAGAAACTTGGGAACACATTTATGAGGAAACTTCAGTAGATATCACATTCACTATATTTTTAAATACCTTCAAACACCACTACAAATTAGCCTTTCCACTGGTTTTTGTTAGTCAGGGAAAAGCACTGTACATGGGTCACCAAAGGTATTAGAACCTTTAGCAAGAAGCTTAAATTATTCAGTAATATAATTAGAAATGGTATGGCCTCCAATGAATTTGTAAAATACTATAAGAAATATAAATTAACCTGTAAAAAGGTTATTCAGACAGCAAAAATATTAGAGAATGCTCGAAAGATAAACTCATCTGAAAATAGGAAACTAAGTTGGATATTATAAAACAGGAGACTAATTCTAACAAGCTGTTACAAGAAAATATTGTATTGAAGCACAAGAATTAAATAGTAACAAATCCTAGAGAAATAGCCAACATATTTAATGGTTTATTTGTAGATATTTCAAAAAATTGCAAATGAAAACAATCAAATTAAAGTTAAGAAAATTAAGTTCTCATTTGTAGCAATGATAAATCATAATTCCTATCATCAGTCTGTGAAAGCGACTTACTTGATATAATTAAGGAGCTAAAAATTAAGAAATCTGGAAGTTCACTCTTTAGTTAAAAAATGTATATGAATATCTTAAAACCACTGTGTCATATAACAAATAAATCTCTTCCAAGTGGCATATTTCCACATGATCTTAAGGTAGCAAAAATAAAACCAATATTTGAAAAAAGAGATCAGAAAACCCTAACAACTATAGCTTTCAGGTTTTTCTAAAATATTAGAAAAAGTAATGTACAAGAGGCTTATGGCATTCATCAACAAATTTAATATAATTAATCATTGTCAACATGAGTTCCTAAGTGAGAAATCTACTAGTTTGGCAGTAAAAAATTTTGTTGAAAATATCTATGACATACTGGACCAATCAGAAGTTGGGATAGGACTATTTTTGGGATCTAACCAAAGCTTTTGACATGATGGATCATGATATTTTGCTAAATAAACTGCATAAATACGGTGTAAGGGGGATGGGCTTCAATTGGTTTAAGTCATACCTCGAAATGAGGTACCATTCTGTGGTACCATACTGTGTAGCCTAGCTAGTTAAGCGCTGGCCTTACAACTTCAAGTTGTAACCTGAACAGAGTCCCAGAGTGGTGATTTTAGGATTGGGTAAAACAACAGCTTCGTGTCAGTAGATTTACACACATGTAAAAGAAATCTTACGGGAGTAAATTCCTGCTTACCAGCGGTACTAATTGTGATCTGATATGACTGTTAACAATTGACACCATCAGTAATTTAATTAATAATCCCTCCCCCAAGTATTACTATTAGCTCAAGAAATAAGCCTTGATGCTAATTTGTTTCAATGCTAATGCTTTGCAACAAATTTAAAAGCTGTTGGCACAAATTACAAGCATAAGAAATTGGCTAAAAAGGCAGTTTTAGGCACTAATAAGCCGAATGGGGAGGCGGCATCCGTTTTCCGGATCGGCCTCGTGACTGTTTCGGGGCCACAGCAGGTGGGATAGACACAAACGTATGAAATAGGCATTTATACGCACTATAAAACTAAGAAATTAGGCTAATAATTGTAGGAAAATAGGCAAATAGGGCAAAATCCGCCCCCTAGTAATGACTAACAAGGGACACCTTGAACTCAAATGCATGTTATCACACAAAAACAGCTTAGAATAACAAATTATCACAAACAAAACAGAGGCTTGTGTCATTTCCATGCCAAAAGTTATATTCTACCTCAAGTGACATTTTAATACAGAGAAACAAAGTAACATATCATTACTATAGAAGGAAAATTATACTTAACTCAATACATGAGTGTATCATTACATTTTCAATCAAAAGTACCAAAAACCCTCTGCTTAAAGTATTTATAAAACACAGATGTACTACAAGCCCTAAATGCACAGGTAGGGAATTTTGATGAGGTAGTTAAAACAAAGGAAATGACACTGTTGTTTTAATGATCACTTGTTATCCTAAGCATGTTTAAGGCTGTGGCATGAATTGCTAAAAAATGATTCTAAGTGGTAATAGGTAAGTTAAGGTAGAATTATTGCATATTTAATGTTTTCAAGCAGTGACCATTGGTCGATTGAGAAGAGCTTTTGTTTTACATGTACACAGGCATTTATTTATTTATTCATATAAAATTCAGTAATAAAGATCTTGCTGTTTAGACATAAAGGGAGAGTGCTGTACCTAGGGGCATTTGTACCAAGGGACATTTTAAGTTATAGAAACATCTATGAAGTTAGAGAGCATAGACTTACATATTATGCTGGCTGCTCTGCCAGATTCCCCCCCCCCCCCCCCCCCCAAATAAGTTTCCAATGGTAATTACTTTTGACCAGTAAACTGACCATTATTTAATCATAAACTGTAGTCGGTTTATTGACACTTGTCACTTACTTTTCTTATATTATTGAGGGACTAGTTTCAAAGGCTATCACCTCCATTTTCAACCTCTCTCCAACCTGCATCCGTTGTTGTTTGCTCTCCTCTCTCTGGTGGTTGAACTAGGACCTTCTTTGTCAAATTATCTAATGGTGGGATTTCAAAGTTCATTACGCGGTCCTTATTTTTCCATATGAATATATTCTCCCATGTTTTGATTTATCACTACTTTTAATAATTTTGGATTTGGATCAATGTTATGATTTTCATTCCAAAAATGAAATGCTACTGCTGACTTTTCTTCTTCTTTCAATCTGATGTTTCTAAAGTGCTCTTTGACTCTGGTTTTTAGATTTCTTTTTGTTTGACCTATGCAGCATTTTTCACAATTTTTACAACTTATTTTATATATTCCGGATCTGTTAACTGATGGGATCTCATCTTTTGTTTTTTAATTTAGCAGTTTTAAAATTGAAAACAAAATTTAAACATATGAAATTCCATCAGTTAACAGTTCATAGTTCCACCACCAGAGAGAGGAGAGCAGACAATAGATGTTAATTGGAGAGAGGTTGAAAATGGAGGCGATAGCCTTTGAAACTATTCTCTCAATAATATAAGAAAAGTAAGTGATGAGTGTCAATAAACCGACTACAAATAGTTTATGATTAATTTTGATGTCACTGTTACAAAATTCCTCCAAACACACATGACCAATATTTGTATTTTGCTGGTCGTTATAAATTTTCATACTGCTGGAGAACTTTTACAGGTAATATTGCAAGAAATGTTAGTGAATGTATTTACTGAATGTTAAAAATATGTTTTAACATGGGTCAGGGTATTTGTCTCAATAGTTCTACTTGATCTGCAAATATTAGCATTTTTCAATGAAGGTGCATAAAATGAACCAGGGGACACATGTATGTGATGTACTAAAGGACATCCATTAGTACAATAATGTGTTCCCTAGCACTTGAATTCTTCTTTTTTGTTTACTGAACTGTTTCTTAGGTGAAGTAAATGCCATGAAGCAAAACGGCATCAAGAGACCACCACCAGATAATGATATAATGAGGGATGTTATTGAAAGGAAGTTGTCTCTTTGAGAGTCCACTGATAAGCATAAGATTTCAAAATCTGCCATAGCACATTCAGTTTGTAATGCAAGGACTGTTTTTTCCAATGGAAAAGTTTACTTATTTTAATTTTGATGTAAAATGGGCATTTTCCAAGGAAGAAGAAAATGATTAGGTTCATTATTTGAAAAATGCTTATCTGCATAATGGTTTGGCAACCTATCATACTAGGAAACTTGCTTACAAATATGCTGAGTAATGAGCAGGTTATGCTACAATGGGAGGAAAATGTAAAAACTAATCATGAATGAGGAAGCAGAAGTCTATTCTGTTGCTGCAGATGTTATTTGAGAATTACCAGTAACATAGCTGGTTGGAGGAACTTCTCAGAACAAAAATCTATTGCATTTTCCAGTAGAATTTACTAAATTTAATTTAGCATACTGAAATATTGTTGGCAATTCGTAGATGCATATGTTTTTTACTTTTCAATAAGTAAGTGATCAGATGTTGTAAGTGTATCTTATTAGAGAATTTTGTGTCCCTTGGAGCAGCATGAGTATGTACCTAGGGACAGCTCACAGAATATCACAAATGTTTTTAAAACTCAATGTGCAACAAAATGTATGCAAATAATATTTTACCTTTCACCTAATAAATGAAGGTTAATAAAGTGACAGCCATTATTGCTGTAAATTTTAAATTTAAAAAAGTAAAAATTTTATTTTAAAAAATTGTCTCTAGGTACAGTACTCTCCCCAACTAATATTTCATAAATGCAAGAACTAATCTCTTCAGGATCCAAAAAGACAGCCATTATTGCTGTAAATTTTAAATTTAAAAAAGTAAAAATTTTATTTTAAAAAATTGTCTCTAGGTACAGTACTCTCCCCAACTAATATTTCATAAATGCAAGAACTAATCTCTTCAGGATCCAAAAAGAAAACACTGTACTCTCTGGCTAAAAAACTAGTTTTTGATTGCCCTACTAAGCACTTACCTACAAAACTGTTGTCCTCCATAGTCTAGAGGTAATATGGCAGTCTCTGGTTCCTGAGATGGTGGGTTCAAACCTGGAGGAGGAAGATAGTTTCTCTGGCATGAAAGCCTTTAGCATGGCTTGCATCGTAAAGGAAATAAAGTCAATGGTTCCATGTCATGAATTTACAGCTAGTAAAATAATCTCAAGCCTGTTAAAAAGATCCCTGAGCAAAATTAAGCCTTCTTTCACGCCCAATAGGGAATGACATGCTGTGAAACAGCAGTTAAAAGCCTTCATAAATAAACACACAGTTTCAATTTTCTAAACTAAATTCGAAACGTGGGTTGCTGCAGAGTATATATTTTACATGTAACAATCTCTCTAAAGTTTTAATTTGATTGATATATTTACAAATAATGACAAATGATTAGTAAACTTACTTGAACAGCTGGTCGCTATGGATGACTTTGAAACTCCATTCCTTTTTTCTTAATAAAACAACAGTTTTGATAAACACATTCCAATTTATATTTAATATACCTATTTACATAAAGAGCTACAAATTAAACAAATATAAAAAAAGGCATGTTGAATTTATTTTGAGTTCAATATATGGAAAAGGGCTCAGAGTCTAGTTGAGAATGTCTTCAATCTCACGTTGTATATAAGCAAAGAATTGTGGCACAGCAGCCAAAAGAACAGACACTACATCATCTGTACCACTGGACAGCAAACTTTTTGAAGTAACCCAAGAGTCGCTCAGTTCATTCAACTCTTCTGCGTAATTATTCTGGGAAATTCCATCTGCTTCTACAGCCTCATCTTGGTCCTATAAAGTACTGCTGTTCTGCAGTATTCCATATGTCGTTACAGCTTTATCTTGTTCTTATAAAATCGGGCGATCCTGGAGGTTCCATATACTTTTACGGCCTCATCTTGTTCTTATAAACTTGTGCTGTTATGGAATGTGCAATCTACTTTTAGAGTTTCATGTTATTCATATATAATCGAGCTATTGATGTAGCTTCTCACATCCAAGAGATAAAAGATAAAACAATGAACAATGATGTGTTGTAGTCATGACCACAGGTCATGACCTTCTTTATGGTTGCACGAAATATTTTTAAAAAGTGTTATTCTTCTACTTTAAATTGAAATAGTTAAAGAAATTATTTTATTGCTACTTGCCTTGTAGGTGTAAGTGAAATATGGGAATACTTTAGAGATTACGGGCCCAAAACAGTCCAAAAACCCAAAATTGGCTTTTTATATTGAAGGTTAACCCAATATTTGAGGTGTATGGCTTATATTACTTGTGCAGGCATTCTTAAATATCATGGGAGGCATTTAAATTGTGGTTAAATGTTCCTTTATTAGCTCTCGTCCCTTTTAGACAACAAAACCCTTCAAAAATTGCAATTTTCAGTTCTTTTTAATCTTCAAATTCCGCACAAAATCGATTACTCTGGGTTGTGCTGCCCTCTATTTAAACTTCTTTTTTTTTATTTATGAAATCAGTTTTATTAAGAACATTATTACAGCATTTACATTGTTTCACATTCAAAAGATAATACAAATAATTCTCTGAAAAGTTCTAATAAAATTTCCGCACAATATTTGGCTGTGGCTGTTCAAAAATACACATTTCGTTATATCTCAGCCTGATAATAAAAATATGAAAAAGTATAAAGTTTCTCTTTTTTACAGAAATTCATCACACCAATCCGACAAACACTGGAAGCAATCGCTCGATTGCTTGGTATTGGCACCGCAGGTGTCTTTCATCCAGTCCTGGAAGAGTTTCTCGTTCCTCTTCAGAGCTAAGAACTGGCCAAATACCACGCAAGCCTTATCGAAGCCTTGTGCCTTCTTCCCAGTAGGTACTTGTCAACACCACCTACTATAGGTCTGTCACAGGTCCACAGTCACTTATCTTTCTTTTATTCTGTATTTGATAGTGAACTATTATGTAATTATCGTGTCAAGTTATTATACATAAATTTGCGCCTATTCATGATTGTATTAATGTGCAAATTATTACAGAAACTGACAAAGAAGGCGATATTAACGGCGATCAGTCCTCAGACTGGAGTAGTGGTGACGAAGATCATGAAGATATCGACGACAACGATGAAGATTATGAAAATAACCAAATATTTTTTTAATTCAATAATACACATTCGAAATAATATTGTATTAATCTATATGGAATAAGTATGAACAAAATAAAACTACTTTTTCATTGATTTCTATCAAAATAATTTGCCCATCCCGTAGTAAACAAATAAATGTTTATAAAATATTGAGATTAAATTGAATTAAAAAATTCGTGTAAATATCAGAAGTATTATTAATTTATTATAGTTTTGTTTTATTTCATTATTAATATGAACATTTTGCTAAACAACTTTTTTGAAAATTTATTTTTAGTGATAATTACACACGGTTTTCATTTTTATTCGTTATTTTCCGCCTTCCGATTGAGCAAGAATGACGTCATAGTTGACTGGTGAGTCTATCTGTCTTGAAATCTTAACGCCCTCTACGGAGAAGTGGTAATTTTTGCGTAACAGTAAGCAAATTTCGGTGTTCTGGGTGCTTCTGGTTTTGTGTTTGTAACTAATACAACCAGCTTCCCCTGCAACATAGTACACTGCGTCTACATGGTTGAATACTGCTTTCGTTCTGGCATTAAAATTGGTGCGACATATATAGTTTAAACAGCTGCACGAAGGAGTTTATATAAAGCTATCCAGCATTCAGACTATCCAGTCCTTTTGTCAAGTGTTCAGGTACCTTCAAATTTACATACTTTTGTTTGCAACATAAATGTCTTACGTTTTTTCAGTATACGATATAAATTTTTGTCATATTACGCTTAATTAAAATGTCTATTAATGTTGGTATCCTTATGTCTTTTTAAACCAATAGGTGCCTCAAGCATTTCCAAAATGCAGGATCAGTTACTTATAAAAAGAAAGACATTGGACGCTATAAAGTGACTGGTTCAAATCTAGAAGCAATAAATAAAGTTATGACAGAAAGGCCCCAAGCATACCTTCTCGCAAAACAGTGTTTAAGGGGAAGAGAGAAAGGAAATATAAGAAAATGGGCTCTTCTTTAGAACAAGTGCCCCGACAAAATTTTGTCTTTATCCAATATCGGAGGCACGCACGAGCGCTGACGTCAATAGCAGAAAAATTTAATTACTGCCAACATTGATCTAACAACTACACTACTTTTAAAAAGTTAACTTTCGATATTATTTAAATTACTTTTTCTTATCTATATTTAAAAAAAGAATCGTCCAATACGACTTAACTTTGGAGGCATAAATCACAAAAAGTGATAAAAAAAGAATAAATAAATATTGTTTTTTCAAACCAAGTACCTTTAGCGACGGACTCCGAAAACTGCTCATTATGTCCTCTCCTGCAGGAAAATATTTGGAATTTCTGCCCCCGTTTTGTTACGGGATGTAGGACGGCATCGCACTACCGGCACAACATTCTAGTTCTTAATAAACTTTCGTCATACAAAAAACTGCATGCACTTTTCCTCATTTTTGCATAAAGACGCAAGATCGATAAAACTTATAAATCGAGCCATTGGTTTCAGATAGAACTTCCAACGAATAACTTTATTTACTGAATGCCAAAGCCCAGGTGGAAAATTCATTTTCAGATTTTACAGTTAAGCTGCTACCTTGCTAACAGTGTATTTTCGAACAGATGCTTGGGTGTTGGTTTACAGGTTGGCAACTGAAGCTTGCGCCAATAACTGGGAGCACTACAACTGCATGGCCACTTCGGCAGGTTCTGCCAGCACTTGTGCATGCATTCGATGTTGGACTTAGACAAAACTTCTTACGGGACATGTTCTAAAGAATATCCAGAAAATGGACACACAAGACTATGTACTAGAGGTATTTTCTTGTTTAGATTGGAGAAAAGCTCTGTAAATATTGTAACACTAATTTATTTTTCATTCTTAGAACATGTTCTGCTAATTTTCTGGTTTGTAATGAAGTTACATTGTGAGGAAAGTGGATGATAGAAAAGAATTGAGATCAAATTGCAATATTTCTATTTTATGTGACAGGTTTACAATATGCATATATGTCTGCTATAACAGAAAAACAGATGTTCATTGTGAAATAAGTGTTCATGACTTATTTTGCATATTCTTCATGGTATACTTTTATGGCTGCATAATTAGCTTTGCAGTGCACTGCATTGCAGTATATACTTTTTTATAAACAGTTATCGTATCTACGCACCAGCGAAAATACACACCTTTATAGCAATAACTGGAGCATTGAGTACTAGTTCGACTCCAAATGCTGTTGTTGTTTTCAAATGCTAGGCTTTGGCAATGACGCCATTAGCTCTTGCTCTCCAATATTTCTGTGTAGTGTGTCCGGCAGGTAGGGCTTCACAGTTTAAAAGATGTTCTTCAGTCATTTCCTCTTCTTTGTTGCATAGAGGACAATTTGGATTTGTATAAATTCCTATTCTGTGTAAGTGTTTGGCCAAATAAATCATGTTCCGTAAGTAATCTAAAATTTGCTACTGCAGCTTTACGTGGGATTTCTGGAATAATTTCTGGTTTATTAATTAAAATGTTCCATTTTTTATCTTTGGCTTTGTTAGATATTGATTGGTTTTGTTTGTTTTTATATTTGTTTTTGATTAATCTTTTTATGGATGTAAAGGGTAAGTTTTTACTTTTGTTCTAAATTAAATTTGTACATTTTTTGGCAAGAAAATCAGCTGATTCATATCCAGCAATTACACAATGTGCAGGTATCCACTGTAATATAATTCTTTTCTGTAGTTTTTGAAGTTGTTGGATCATTTTATAACATTCTTTACTTTGGATTGACCTCATTTTATATGAACTTATTGCACATAATGCTGCTTTAGAATCAGAAAGTATGACAGCATTTTTGAATTTATCTATTCTGTATAGAAGGTGTTGGAGTGAAATATGAATAGCCGTTACTGCTGCATCAAAATTTGTTGTGTGGTATCCTGCTGGTTGATAGAATGAGAAAAGTGCACACTTAATTCCTGCTCCTGATTTGTTGTCCAAGTTAGATCCATTTGTGTAGATATGTAACCATTTTTCAGGTGGGTATCTATTGTTCACAGTTTCTAATGCTAGTGCTTTTAGTACAGGTTTGGAAGTTTCTGATTTTGTAACTATTCTAAATCTAATTGAATATTAATTGGTTCAAAAGTCAGTGGGTTTTCTTTGATTAAAATGTTTTCTTTAGGAAGATTCAGATCTGTTTTTAATTCTGTAACTTTGTGTAGGAAACTTGTTTGTGTTTTCATCTTGATTGGTTGTAGTAATCTTTTCTCCCATTTTGTTGTTTTTAACCGCAACATTTTTTTCATGTTGTATTAGTGCCTGCTCCTCTAAAGTTAGATGTATTGGATAGTTCCGAGTTAAGGCTTGCATTGCTGTGATTGGAGTTGATTTTGCTGCACCGGGAATTAGTCACAGGGCCTGATTTTGGCATACTTCTAGGTGATTTATGTTAGAACTGTTTGCTGTAATTATTACCTCTGCATTATAAAGAAGTATTGGCTTGATGAATGTTTTGTATGTAGTGTTCAGTGTTTCCCGATTACTGCCCCACTTGACTCCAGCTAATCTTTTCAAAATTGAAAATTTTTTTGTTGATTTGTTAACTACTGCTTCAATATGATGTCTCCAAGATAATTTTGAATAAAAAATTGTTCCTAAATATTTTGTTTCAGGTTTGTTTTCTTGAACTGCAGATTTAGTTTAGGGATTTTCTTTTTTAAGCTAAATATTTGGAATGTTGTTTTGTCAGTATTTATTTTCATCAAATTGTTGTCAGTCCACTTTTCCAAAAGATCCGAGCCTTTTTCATTGAAGTTTTGGATATCTCTATTTGTGGGGAAGATGTCCACATGATCATGTCATCTGCAAAAAGTGCTGTTTTTATTTCTGTGTTTGATACAGCCGCGGCAAGATCATTGATGCAGATGTTGAACAAGGTTGTACTCAGTACTGCACCATGTGTTAGGCCCATTTTTATTTGTCGAAGTTTAGATGTACTGTCATTGTATTTTGTAGCACAGAAACATTGAGAGGAAAATTGAGTGATCCAATTTAAAATATCTTGAATGCCTAGTTTTGAAAGTTTCTCAAGAAGTTTATGCCTCCATACTGAATCGTATTCTTTTTTCAAAATCAATGAAAACTGACAGCATATCTTGATTGGTGTTGAAAGATTCTTTGACATCTTGGGATAGTTGAATTGTATTTTCTTTAGTGGATAAGTGTTGTCTGAATCCTGTTTGAGCAGTTAAATATGTTATTACCTAATGGAAATTATTCTTTCACACTGGCCGTGTGTAGGCTAAATTGTGGAAACGTTGAGTCAGACTGAAAAATTCAGTGCCATAGCCGGGATTTGAACCACGGATCTTCTGGTTTCCGTCCAGCCGCACTACCATTGTGCTACTAACTATAAAGCCCGGGCCTTAAAGTACTTACATGTAGTAAGTCGCCATTAAGGTAGTTGTCTCATGTGTTTATGAGAACTCCTAAGTGGTTTCCCGGGAAAATACGAGTCAGTTGGAGAATTTAATGTCATATCGGCACGTTGGCCATAGTAGCACAATGGTAGTGCGGCTGGACGGAAACCAGAAGATCCATGGTTCAAATCCCGGCTATGGCATTGAATTTTTCAGTCTGACTCAACGTTTCCACAATGTTATTACCTATGTTATGTACTTATTACATGTTAATATGTTATTACTTTCTAAGAACCAATTTAGCCTTGCTGAAATCATACGTTCTGCTGTTTTTGCAATGACACTTGTTAAGGACATTTGTCTGTAATTAGTTATTTTGTCAGGTGCTTTGTCTTTTTTTAGAATAGGAATAATAATTGCTTTTTTCCACTCTAGGTACAGTAGAGGTCCATGATATATTAAATAATTTCAGTAGCGCCTTTCTTCCCTTTGATCCTAGGTGTTTCAGAAATTCAGCATGTATTTTATCTGGTCCAGGAGATTTATCTTTCAACTCATAGTGAATTCTTTGCTGAATATATCGTTTGTTTGTTCTAGACACTTTTTAAATTTTTTGAGATCTTTTTTAATCTGTCTTTGTTTTCTTTTTGTTTCAGAGCAAAGTTTATGCTGAGAGCTGTAATACTTATTAAAGGCTTCAGAAATAGAGTAATTTGAAGTAAGTGATTTTCCATTTAGTTGAGTGGTTCTTTCCTTGTTTCATTCTGACAATTAATTTTACTTATATATCTGTATATAAGTTCCACTCAAAATTATTCTATTGTATTATTCAATTACTATTGTATTATTCATAATTGTATTCTTCTTCCGTAGCACTACAGCCCAACTTGAGCCTTGGCTTCTCTTAAACGTTGCCCCCATTCATAATTGTATTACTCATTAGAATTGGAAAGATAACCTGTCAAAAGTGTGGGGGCAACATTCACAACTACAATTCATCCCTCATCTCTACCGCTCAATGTCTATTTCGACTGGATTGACAGCAATGGAGCCTGAACATATTTCAAGATATCCATAACCTCTCAATGTCTATTTCGACTGGATTGACAACATTGGAGCCTGAATGTATTTCAAGATACCCATAACTGCTCAGTGTCTATTTCGACTGGATTGACAGCATTGGAGCATGAACATACTTTGACATACCCATATATATGTAGTTTTTCTTGGCAATGTATTTTTGTTCAAGATTCAAAATAAATTTCTTTAATATTTTATGCTTGAAAATTAGCAGTTGTACTCCCTTGTTACCCATCTAAGTGAATCCAGTAATAGTTCTCAGCAGTTAAGCAGAACCTAGAAAAACAAGAACTCGTTACCAATGCAGCAGACAGAACCAGGCCGTTTGTTTTTCAACCATATTGAGATGGAGTGAATATTCCATCGCAGCATCATTAAGGAACGAACACAACTAATTAATGTAAGTTTTTATTAAAAAACCTTAGCCTAAGTCAACCTCCCATGAATGAGAAACCTAAGCTTATATAATCAAAGGATTGTTAAGGAACACATTTCATTTATTATTCACCATATGATTTATACATATAAATCCAGTTTTGTCATTACTACTATATTTTACAGTTACAACACTCAAAACATAATAACATATTTCTTTATTTACTAAAATATACTAAACATTCATCGACACTATAGAAACCGTGTTTAATTAGAATTGCTTTAAGTGTTCTTTAAATTTCACAGAATTATGTATCTGTAATTTATTAGTAACTGAATTATACATAGTTAAACCTCTGTGATGTATTGAATTCAATTTTTTAGCTGTTCTGACCATATTGAAATGAATATGATTTTGATTTCTGGTGAAATGATTATGTACGAGGGCTGTTCGATAAAGAATGATCACAATTCTTTTTTGACAACGTACCTTTACTCATCCTCATAATTTTGATGGTCCTTCTCAAAATAGTCTTCCCTGATTGCGATGCACTTTTGTCCCAGCATTTCTGCCAGTTTCAAAGACCTGCTGGAAACCATTTTTTGAGACATCCTTCAAAATTGCTTCCGGAGCCTTCACCACTGCTTCTGATGGATAAATGCCTCCTACGAAGGGGTTTCTTCAAGTTAGGGAATAGAAAAAAGTCACTATAGGGAGGGTGAGGGATGCACTTCACCTTGATTTTTGCAAGATATTCAGCAACAACATTTGCAATATGCGGCCACTCATTATCGTGGTGCAGCATCCAGCCTGCTTCACGGAAATGTGGTTTTTTGCACCTGATATGGACTTGCAATGTTTTCAAAACATCCCTGTAGTATTGTCCAATTACTGATGTGTGTGCAGGTACATGCTGATAAACCATTCCATGAATATCAAAGAATGAGATGACCGTAACTTTCCCAGCAGAAGCAACCACTTTTGCTTTTTGGGGGGTTGGTGATGGAGATTTCCACTCTGAGCTTTGCTGTTTGCTCTCAGGATCAAACTGATGTAGCCAAGTTTCATCAGCAGTGATTACGTTTGAAAGAAACTCCGGATCTTCCTCTAACATCAACTTTAACTGCATGCAGACCTGCATACGAATGTCCTTTAGTTCGGAAATAAACAGTCTTGGAACCCATCGCGCACAAACATGTCTCATGTGTAATGTTTCTGTCACCAACGTGTGGGTGGCACCGAATGAAATGTTCAGTATTTCAGAAAGTGATCTTAAGGTAATTCTTCGATCCTCTCTCACAATGGCAGCAGCCGTGTTGATGTTTTCTTCCGTAAGAGCAGTAACTGCAACACCGGATCCACCTTCCTTTGAAATATATTGTCTCCCCTCTTAAAACATTTTAAACCACCTTCAAGCTGTGCTGTAGGAAAGAACAGACTCTCCATAGCCCTCCTGTAACATTGTATAGGCCTCAACTGAAGATTTGTTGAGACGAATGCAAAATTTCAAAGTCGCATATTGTTCCTCACATGCTACCTCCATTGCAGCGGTACTCAATACTGAACATGACTGAACTTGCTTAGTTCTCACAGGTGGGAACCAAGAGTACCAACAATGAAACTACTGCGGCGTGTTTGTTTCACATTAAGCTGACAGAATATAATAAGATTGAATTTTAGTGCGAAAAATTATGACCGTAAAAAAATTATGATCATTCTTTATTGAACAGCCCTCATATATCCTTGTTGATATAGAAGTTATTAATATGCCTATGAATACAATGAACAGTTTAAAATATGAAGACCAGGAACAGTTAGAAATGTAAGTTCTTTGAAATAAGGTTTACAGTGATTTAGGTAATTTAAACTCAACATTTCTGAATAACAAAATAACTTAGTCCACTGGAAGATCCCCAAACTGCTATTCCATGTGATATATTTTCTACATGTGCTTTTACAGTTTCAAAGTATGCAGGTGCAAATATCTCGTAACTTTAAGAACATAAAATGTGCTCTATTCAATTTAATTATGACATTATGTATGTGATGTTTCCAACTCAAATGATTATCAAGTGTGACTCCTAAAAAACCATTATCTCATCTATTGATATATTTGGAAGTTGTACAGATCGACCTCTGTTTGTTAGATCAAAGTTTATACAATTGGATTTGCTAGTATTTAAAATAAACTTATTACATTTTAACCAACTACTAAGTCCTTCCATTAGTCGGCCAATAGGCAATTGTAATTCCTCACTGTCTTTGCCCTTAAAAATCATACTGGTATCATCTGCAAATAGGACAACTTCAGTGTTTGGAAAATTTTTAGGCAGGTATTAATGTACACAAAAAATAAGAGTGGCCCTAAATTAGAGCCTTGTGGTGTACTGTGGCTTACTCGCTTTACATTAGAATTACAATGGCCAATTAAATTGCTATTTTGTAATACAACTACCTGTTCTCTACCACTAAGGTAGGAATTAAACCAATCATAACCGAGACCTCGTATACCATACAATTCCAATTTATCTAATAAAATACTATGGTTTACAAGATCAAATTGCTTTTGTTGGGTCCATAAACAAGCTCAAAGTTGTTTCATTTTTTTCAATGCCATTCACTTCACATGCCAAATACATGCCAAATATATTGCAGACTTTGGTTTTAATTAGTGCTCATGTGTACCTTTTCCTAGTTATACAACAAAGAATGAGGTATATGCGCAGTATAGCGACTAGAAGTCATGCCCCAATACAGAAGTATTATTGCTATGCAAATGAAATTTCCCATTGAATGGGATGGTGTGATGTGTAAAATATTTTCATGGTAATAACAATTTCTTTCATTCAAGAATTATTTTCTGTCCATTCATCACAAAATGCTCATGAGTAGAAGGGTTAATAGAAAACATTAAACAGAAAAAAAAACATGGAGATTCA
Source organism: Mantis religiosa (assembly GCA_030765055.1). Lineage (NCBI taxonomy): Eukaryota > Metazoa > Arthropoda > Insecta > Mantodea > Mantidae > Mantis > Mantis religiosa. The sequence goes on from CM060947.1 coordinate 85,089,691, forward strand.
GCAATCACTGGCCATATACATGACATTGCACATATAATCATTCATACACACAAATTCAAAATTTTAGAAATTATCTACAGGTTGCAACTTTAGTCAAAATTATATACCTCGGAAGCTTCCTATCTTTGCTCCTCTCTGCAGAATCTAAGAGTTGAAATTTGATAGTGAAAGATTGTGATTCACATTATTTTACCTGGTTACATTTTTCATTATAGTAGTCATCTAATACAATTTGAGTACCAACATCTGATCGTTTAAGATTTTAATTTTGAAATTGTATACTGGGAGCTAAATATAATTAAAATGATTGAATTTCGACAAATATAACAATTTGTAACTTAAAACTTCAATTATCTTATAAGAAAAGGTGATATTTTTTCTATAAATTGTCCGGGATCGCAATTTCATGTAAACTTATACACATCTTCAGCCGGAAACAAAGCTGTCATCATTGTTACAAATACTAATGTTAATATGTTCTGGTTAGTACCACCAAAATCTGAAAATAAAACAAATTTAAAAACAGAATCGACTGCTGGTATTTCAAAATTCATTTGAATTTCAAAATTGTTTCTTAAAATAAATATCTTTTCCCAAACCATTAAATCTATCGGACCATTTAGTTGTTTTAATAATTTAACTTCTGAATTTATTTCATGGTTAAATGGCCAAAAATGATCTGCTATGGCCGATTTATCAGTCTGTTTATACTTAATGTTACGAAAATGTTCTTTCGTTCTGGTTTCTAAATTACGTTTTGTCTTTCCAATATAAACCTTATCACATTCGAAACAATTGATAAATACCAAATTTTTTATTATTAGGAATTTTATCCTTTTTAGATAAATGTAATCAATCTACCTTTTCTAGATCTAAAGATAACAATAATAAATTAAACTTGATATTTATAGGAAGTCTACTCATATTGATAATTACATACAAAATAAAAGTTTTAACCCTTTTGCACATAAATTTTCTGTTTTCAATAGTTTGATTTATAGATTAATAAATATACCCCTGAATAAAGAGGAATTTTATATTGCCAGTTTGTGTTTTTAAGCGGTGTGAGAGTGGTATTTTTTGATATTATCTTGAGTTTTTCCTTTCTTTTCATCATGTTCCTTGTGATGGCTGGGTTGAACCCATTTAATACTGCTCTTTTATGGGTTGTTCTTTCAAAAACTCCTCCTTACTCACCGGCTGTACAACGTCCCACTGACTAAGGAGTTTTTGAAAGAACAAAAACATATAAAAGAGATAGCAGCATTAAATGGATTCAACCCAGCCTCGTAAGGAACACGATGAAAAGAAAAAAATTACCACTCTCACACCGCTTAAAAACACAAACTGACAATATAGAAAATTCACCTACCATCCATGGGCTTTTAGAACATTTGAACGAATCTTCAAAACACTAAACTTAAAACTAGCACCCCAAAACAAATTCAGTCTGAAGAACCTGCTAAATAAACCACTAAAATAAAAATTCAATCCCCAACACTTTGAAATCGGGAATTTATCAGATAAACTGTGAAACCTGTGATAAAAGCTACATAGGAAAAACTAAGAGAAACTTGTTAACCAGGCAAAAAGAACACCAGAGGAACATAAAGTTGAAACAAACAGAAAAATCTGTAGTGTCACCATTTTTGGACAGAAAACCACAACATTGGCCATAACATAAAACTGTTAAAATCTTTAAGTACACCCATAGAATTGGATATTTGGGAAAAAGTATTCATAACCAAAAACCATGATAAAGTTATAAATTTTTAAATCCCAGCATTAAATGAAGTATTAAAACTTGGTGCCCCTAACACCAGATGGCAGAGGGATCGGAGCACCGTAGTGTGGAGGAAGAAGAATGTTCATTTAGTCACCAAACAGTTGAGGATGAGATCGAATGATCTTGAAAACTTTTCAATTATACAACAAAAAGTAAGTGAAGTTCGAGTGTAAACATAGTGACTCATAATTCAAACTCAAAAATCACAGGTTCATGTTACAATTTCCAAAGCAACGTAAGTCCCAGAGGAATGAGGCGCAGTGGGAGTTACTAATAGGGATTCAGCTCTGTGTGTTTGAGGGGAGAGGAGTGCGGTTAGGAGAGAAGTAAGCTGGTGACGTGTGACAATGCTTGCATAAAAATAAATTATCACTTGATAGTGTTATTGTTTCTTACATGATCATCAGTGGCCGTGCAAAGAAACTCTGTCCGATTGTTAAGCACAGGATACATTTTTCTTGGCTCACAATATCTTTGATAAGAGTCTTAAAAACTATTGGCTTCAAGTGGAGAAAATGGGGGAGCAAACAGAAGATTTTAATTGAGAAACCTAAAATTCTACCGGGCATGAGTATCTTGTATACCTATTAAAGTTCTGCGGAAATCTGGTGGAAACTTATTTATTTGGATTAAACTTAGTTGGACAGTAACCCAAGAAGAGGTTTTGGCAGATGATGAGGTTTCTGAAGTTGCCGAAAGTTACAATGCATGCACTTGGTTCATTGTTTAACGGTTCACACTGGAGGGAAGAGGGGGGGGGGGTTGTGCATTTAGCGAAACTTCTCTATAAGGCAGGAAGCACCAGTGGGGATTACTATGACCAAATGAACCACCAGAATGGTTCAAGTGGTTGAAAGAAATATTTATTCCACACATACCACCTTCTTTAGTTATAATTTTGGACAGTGAATGTTTTCTGAAAAGTGTCCAAATATTCTACCTAGAAAGAGATAATGAATTTCTTGCAAAAACCCAAAACGTGGTGTTAATTGTAACGAATAAATGAGAAAAGGAAATTTATTCCCTTTCTGGAAGTCCATCGCCCGAGAAAATAAGTAAGAAAGTCAAGGAAACAGAAGCTGAATATTGGGGGGGGGGGGACAGACGCACAGACAGAATCGTGTCGGGTGTGATAGATTACATCATTGTGAATACCGCAACAGATGATAAGTTCAACAGAGTGAAAATAAACATTTTTACTAGCACAACCACTGTGGTGTGAAAGTGAATACATAACAATGGTTATGAAGGTCTATATGTTTCTTAATTTTTGCCAATATTAGGCGTTTTGAATGAAGTTAAACTTAAATGTACACTATACAAAAAGGTCGTCCTTAAATAGTGTCATACTACATGACACTAATAGTGCCAGTTGCTGTGGTTTTGACATTTATTTGCACTATTCAGTTTTATGCATTTATTGAGAAAACTGAAATGCCACTATTCATCTGGCTGTTAGCACTCCTCTCCCCTCGCTAGTGCCATTCTTATTCAAAGCAAACTTGAGCACATTCAGCCACACAGAGCTGGGACTCTTCTGATACCCTGTATGGTGGTTTTTTATGACACTTGGGTCAGTTCAGTTACAGCCAATTCAAAAACATTCTGATGCCTTCTACTTTTATGAATAAATCTTCTCAGTGTTAGTATACAGAGTGAATAGGGTGCATGTTTTTTTTAACAGTTCTTCTCCTTGTGTAGCATGTGTTCTCTCGCACACATTCACTGTCCTTGTCGCATGTATAAGGGTAGCACATTCCTGTCAGGGACTTTCTTTGCATTGGCAAACAGTACCATGCCATGTTATCTAATGGCAATATTTACCTTAATATTAAGTTCACATTTTGATGACATGCCATGAGAGGCAGTAAGGATTCATCCTATTTATTCATTTTGCAAGCCAAAAGCGTAAATAAAATTCTGTTATTTAGACTAGAATTCAGGCTATAAAGATTTTACAACTTTTATATGGCTAGACATTACTGAGAAAATGCTTAAATTTACCCATAAAATGGTCATATTAGCAACTTGGAGTAAACAAATGAAGTGCTTTTCCATTCACTATCTCCTTTTTGGAAAGGTAAATTGGAATTAACACTGAAGTAATTTAATACTTAAAATTACACTATTGTCTTATTCATGACTTGCTATGTTATTGTTTATGGCACTTACAAAGCCAGAACTGCAAATATGAGACTAACACTACCATTAACTTTAAAGAGAGTCGATTAAAGACACTAGACAACACTTACTTTTAAATTTTTCCGGAACATGTTTCTGAGGCTTTGCCTCTATCATCGGCCGGCTCTCGACTGGTTCTCGTTGGTGTAGCTGACGATATTTTGTCACAGGTCTCCTCTGGTGGCGGTTCAAGGAACTTGCTGAACAAATCTTTCTTAGGGATGTCGAAATTGAATACTTTGTTCCTATTTTTTGAAATGAAGATTTGTTCCCACTTTGCAAGTGGCTAACAAACAAATTCAATTCATTTCCAAAATTCGACAGCCTAAGCATCAAAAACACCTATGAACTTATAGAACACATTAAGGATACTGAACTAAAAGAAGAGGACACACTAGTCTCATTTGATGTTAAATCACTGTTTCCCAGCATACCAGTTAATCAACTCCCACCGTTGATAGAAAAATGGCTCAAATCACTTGGAATGGCATCATCTGAAATTTCAGACTACATTGAACTAACCAAATTATGCATAGGACAAAATATCTTCCAGTTTCAAACAAAATATTATCACCAAACTTCAGGGTTAGCAATGGGCAACCCCCTATCACCCTTCCTGGCCGATCTGTACATGAGTGCATTAAAAATAAGGATCAACAAAGGTTTCCCTTGGATGTTCAAACTCTGGCAACGATATGTAGATGACATCTTTGCAATAGTACCAAAAAAACACATCAGTGATGCACTAAAACTTTTAAATATCCAAGAAAAAAGCATCAAATTCACTGTAGAAATAGAAAAAGATGAGCAATTACCATTTTTGGATCTAAAAATAATGAGGAATAAAAACAGACTAAACTTTGGCATTTACAGAAAACCAACACAGACAGACAACTACATAAAAGCTAATGGCTACAACCCAAGATCCCACAAACAGGCAATCTTCAATAGTTTAGCACACAGACTGGTAAACATCCCTCTCACAGCAGAAGAATACAAAACAGAATACAACAAAATAATTGAAATAGCACAAAAAAATAACTTTCCCAAATCATTAGTGGACAAAAAAGTGAGCTTAGCAAAAAAGAAGAAGCTACTAAAGGAAACCACAACTCTCTCAGCTACAGAAACTAATATGATTTTCAAAAAATTCACTTACCATCCATGGGCCTATGATAAATTCAAAAAAGTCTTCAAAAAACAAAATATTCAACTAGCACCAGTCAACCATTTCTCCTTAAAAAAACCTAATTTGCTCAAACATCAAAGATGCCATTCCATCTAACAAAAAATCTGGTATATATCAAATTAAATGCAATGACTGTAGTCAAATTTATATTGGAAAAACAAAAAGAAATTTAGAAACAAGAGCAAAGGAACACTTTAGAAACATAAAATATAAACAATTAGAAAAATCAGCAGTTGCCACACATTTTTGGGAAAAAAACCACAACATAAATCCAGAACCAAAACTACTAAAACATACATCAGGAAAACAAGAACTATCCACATGGGAACAAATCTTCATTTCAAAAAATAGGAACAAAGTATTCAATTTCGACATCCCCCAGATAGATTTGTTCAGCAAGTTCCTTGAACCGCCACCAGAGGAGACCTGTGACAAAATATCGTCAGCTACACCAACGAGAACCAGTCGAGAGCCGGCCGATGATAGAGGCAAAGCCTCAGAAACATGTTCCGGAAAAATTTAAAAGTAAGTGTTGTCTAGTGTCTTTAATCGACTCTCTTTAAAGTTAATTTATCATAACACTGTTTTCAACACTTCCAAGAAAGGAATTGTAACACTACCATCTTTGTGTGAATAATGACTCCTTTAGAACTCTAAACTGCAAAGTGTAGCTGAAGATTAAGGGTTCGAAGCTGCAAAGAATAAGTTGTGGTCAGAGAACTACAAAAAGCATAATTACAGATCTGTAAATCTATATGCATGGGAGGAAAGAAATCTATAGCATGGGAGGAAAAGCAAACTTAAAAATGGTTGACACATATTAAATATTTGGAAAGGTAGAGTCATACTGAAAAATTCAATGCAATATCTGGGATTTGAACCATGGATCTCCTGGTCTCCGTTCTGTTGCTCTAACCATTAGCAGGACATTAAATTCTTCAACTGACTCATATTTTGCTTATAAACAACGAAGTCTCATTTACAATGAGATACATGCCTTATTATATGTTTCAAATGGTAAGAGTTCCCGCCTGTAGCGAATCAGATGTGTTAGAGCCTTCACTGTTGCCACCTCATTATCCCCACTCTTTTTATATTTACCTCTCGCACACTTGCGAGTCTTCTTGGCGCTAGACATAAGGGAACACAAACTGAATTTTCCAAAGTTTTATAATAATGCAGTTGTTGAAATCACAATTGCAACTTGAATATTCATATATTATGCAAATGTTTTAAATATTTAGTTTAAAGTTAATTATAGTTTATGAATTACTTATTTTTCTAATCCAACGAAAATACCAGCGGTGTATCCGTATAGTTGTGAATGCTACTTATGTTAAGAGATAGTTCATCATTGTCATTGTCTTCAACGTCTGAGTACTGCAAATTTATGATGATAGGTTCCAAAATCTTGTTACATGATATTTCTTTCCAAGAGTCGTCTTCTTGTAGTTTATCTGATGTTTCGTGCAGTTTTCCCAGTCTTGTTGTGTTCCTTGTAAATTTCTTTGTGAATAAGCTGTTCAGTGTCAGTTTAAAAATATTATTTCTGTTTGCAACATAATTTGAGTCCACATTAACTCTGTTGGATTATTCTGCAGTAGTAAGGGGGGGGGGGGGAGGGGAGGTTGATCACGTCTCATTGATCCAGCTGATACACTTTATCACGGAAGAGTAACTGAATAATGCTGCTTTGAACTCTCTAGAGTAAATAGAGATTACGAACCATTCATAAACAAAGATATGTGACCAGACACGTTCAGCCAGACTAGCGGGAAGTGTATCGTTTCCTCTCATCGAATTTAACAAACACCTTGGCTTATTCAAAGTACATATTTCTTTTATCACGTCATGTCAAATGTTTATGTTTCAGTTCTGAGTAATTTAAAATATACATTCACGCATACATGCCAACCAGTAATGATATTCATTACAGTGCTTACGTCACAATGCATTCTTATAATATGTTATCTACTTTGTTTATTTGTATTACGAAAACTATTTGAGATAAAAGGTTTTTTTATGGTTATGTTAGATACATTACTCTCTACCTTTCTCATGGATTAGTTTTTGCAAAATCTGAAGTTTTGTCTTAGCGCGAATGGTATTTATTAGAAATTGATTAAGTTTGCCGCTCATCACACACCACTTAGGGGAATGCAATACAACAACACTGCAGAACTCCAATTGGTTGCTCACCTAGTAACACTCAAGGACAAACACCTTCCCATTTGAAACACATAATAGTGGCAACTTGTTATGCTGTTAGTACTTGAGCCCCAGGCTGCATAGTTTAAACTACTATTAGGTAATTATTGGAAATTAATTGTTCTTTCACGCTAGCCCTATGTAGGGCAACATTTGGAAAGGTAGAGTCCAAATGAAAAATTCAGTGCAATAGCCAGGATTTGAAACACAGATCTGCTGGTCTCCGTCCAGTTGCTCTAACCAATGAGCTCTATGGCAATATACCAGCATGATGTTCAATTTTTCAACTAACTCGTATCTTCCTGGTAAACTACGAAGAGATCTTGTACACAGTACCTTTTTTTAATTTACGTCTGCCCCAACGTTAAGTTATATCGGACGGTGAACGAATTGGGTGAAATGATGCTCAAATGAGTCCAGGGTCCATAGAGCTTAGTTACCCAACATTTGTCTTGAAGGATAAGGGAAACCCCCGGAAAAAACCTTATCTAGGTAACTCACCCTGACCGAGATTTGAACTCGGGACCTCTTGAACGTGAGGCAGACATGCTACCATCTACGCTACCAAGGCGGGCATATACAGTACCTTAATAGTGACTTACTATGCTGGAAGTACTTAAGTCCAAGGCTTCATAATTTCAACCACTGTTAGGTGAATTACTGGCAGTAAATTTTATTTTCACACTAGCCATGCATATTATTGTTGTTATTTTAATTTATATCCTCCAACGTTAAGTCATACTGATGTATGAAATGGGTGAAATGATGCTCAGATGAGCCCAGGGTCCATAGAACTTAGAGTTACCCAACATTCATTATTAACAATAAGTAGAAAAAACCTTATCCAGGTAACTCGCCTTGACCAAGACTCAAACTCAGGACATCTTGGACTTTAGGTAGACATGCTACCACTTAAGATACAGAGAGCCATGTGTAGGACAGTATTTGGGAAGGTAGAGTCAGATTTTAATGTACAACTAATGCAAAAGAACAATTAATTTCCTAATACTGGTGTAAACTATGAAGCCTGGTGCGCATAGTAAGTTGCCATTATGGTACAATGAGTGTAAAAGGTGTTCGTACACATAAGAAATTACATTGAAGTTCTTGGAGATACACGAATGGGATGTTTGGCAAATTTGTAAATAAATTGATGTCCAGTAAAGCATTTATGTTGTATTTGGTAATATTTTAGGTAACAAAACATATAAATAAATAATTTCTTCTTAAAATAAAAAATATGCTGTTATTTTGCACAAAAAGTGATTGTACACCTACAATTTCAATAACATTTTTATAATGTATACCGTCATTCAATATTAGGTGGGCTTTCCTTTTCCTTTTATAAATGCCTCCAGTCTCTGCTGCATTGATTCCATTAGCTCTCTTGTTTTCTTTGGTTCAATTAAGTCCCATTCTGTTTGAAGTTCCTGTTTTAATCCTTTATTGGAAAATGAGTGATTTCTGATTTCTCTCTACAAAATAGATCACAAGTGTTCTATAGGGTTGGTATCTGGTAACTGGGGAGGTGAATGAAGTTGCTTTGGTGTGTTATAAAGCAGCCACAAATGAGTATTTCCAGTTGTATGTTTGGGGTCGTTGTCCTGCTGAAATATAAAATTGTTCTCAAGACCTAGTTTCTGGGCACTAGCGTGGAGATTTTCCTTTAAAATGTCCATACAGATTTTATGGTCCATAGTTCCATCAATAAAGTGCAGTCGACCCACACTTGAAGCGCTCATACACTCCCAGTATTTTTCTTGCTCCATATCGTATGCCTTCCAGTAGACCCAAAAATATTGAACTTTCATTGGAAAATATCACTATTCCAGCAGTCTGTTCCTTTATTTCAGTACTCTTTTGTGAAATTCAGTTGCTTTATTTGATTTTTTTTTTTTTTTTTTACTCATCCAGCACATTTTCCAGGGTACATGACCATGATATCCAGCTTCTCGATGAACATTAGAAACGCTGCTGGCCGAAACATTTATATTACTTCATCCCAGATCCGTAGCCAACTTCACAGCACTGATTTTTAGATCCTTCGCCATTTCATGCAGGATAACTCTTTTATCTTGCTCTGTCAACAACTTTGGTCTTCCGGTTCTTGGCCTGTTTTGCACCATTTTTAAAACACAAAACCTATCTGTTATTGTCTGCACGGTGGAGCGAGGTCTGTCAACAAATTGAGATAATTCTCATAGTGATTTGCATTGATTATGGAGTTTAGTAATCAATTTTATTGTTTCTTTGCTGGTTTCCCTGCACTTGCTTCCCATTTTGATGGTCTTGTGTGTTTGTTCGCTGTTGACTGACATCTGACCCCGCTCTGTTTCTTATCATTGCTATCCACAGGTAAGCTGCCAGGTGAATGTGTATTGTTATGCCTTTGAGCTTAGGTTCTCGAAGCACTACCACAGGTGTACAATTTCTTTTTGTGCCTAATTTAGACATCTTTTTGTGCATTTCATTTAATTTGTACGATTATACACATCGCTGTTCTATTTGTGTACTTGTGCAAATAAGTGTTTTGTATTGATGTCTTGTATGTTACATATTTCTTAAAACCTGTGCTTCTTGTTTGATACACTTTGTAATGCAAAATAATATAGGTGTACAAACACTTTTTACACTGTATGTATCTCATTGTATATGAGAGCTCACTGGTTAGAGCAATTGGGCGAAGACCAGGATCTCTGTGGTTCAAATCCTGGCTATGCGACTGAATTTTTCAGTCTGACTGTACCTTTCTAAATGTTATCCTGCATGATTAATGTGAAAGAACAATTAATTTATCACAATTATCTGTTATTAAATTATCTGTTATTAATTAAAATTATACTATGAGTCGACTGAGACACTCTGTACTTCACATACCATAGATTTTCTTTCAACACGTTTCATCTCCACTTGAAGGCATTATCAAGAAATTGTCATCTGGCTAGAACTTTGGTGTTCCAGCTGATCATGGTTCTTTGGAGACGAGACATCTGGCGATGATCCAATGAGGCTAAGTAAAATATTTTCTTTCGATGGAATATCAAAATTCATTAAGTGTGTTTCAAATTTCTTTATATAAATATTTTCCCAGATGTTTAATTCTTATTTTAGTATTCCAATGTGTAAGGACTATGATACAATGAAGCACAAGATTAATATAATTTTGAGTCGAACTAGTAATCAATGCTTCACTTATTGCTAGTATTTACTTAGATCGCGTTCCATTAGGATCTTCCTAACACCATCAGCTGTTGTCAACTAATAGATGTTGGTTTGGTGAACTCCTTGGAGGTGATAGGTGCGTCTCTATCGGTATCTTGATTAAATTGAAGTTTGGTTTTTTTTTTTTTTTTTTTTTTTTTTTTTTTTTTTTTTTTTTTCTCCCAGTAGTGTCGAAATTAACTTTCTTTCATATTTCTTTATGGAGATATTTTCCCACGTGGTTAATGTAGCTGGATCTTGGACACTTTTTAATAAGTGGATTTCTCGTTCTATATCATGATACTCCTTCCAAAAATGGTACGATACCGCCAATTTATCTATTTCTTTGTTCCTGATGTTCCTAAAATGCTGTTTAAGCCTAATGTACAAGTTCTTTTTAGTTTATCTGGTACACACCTGATTTTTTGTCTGTAGGTATCTCCTTTGTATTTTGTAATTTCAAAAAGTGTTGTACACTAAAAAAGGTCCATTAACAACATAATCACCCTGCTACAAATTATCCAAATGCCTAAACAAAAAATTTAAGGAGCTACCAAAATTTTCAAGCCACAGTATTAAAAATTTGTTGGAATTCATCAACAAAACTAAAAATTTACAATTTTCTTCCACTGACCGAATGGTATCTTTTGATGCAATCTCTTTGTTCCCAAGTGTGCCAAGAGACAAACTCATGGAGTACATGCAAATATGGCTTCAGTCCCTACAATTAGACCAAAACATCATAAAGGAATACCTTCACTTAACAAATATTTGCATTGAACAGTCCTTTTTTACATTCAATAAAAAAAATTTCAAACAAAAATCAAGACTATCTATGGGCAACCCATTGTCCTCACTTTTGGCAGATCTCTTCATGAGCTTTTTGGAAACACACATCACAAAGGCATTCCCACTAATTTTCAAACAGTATAGATATGTGAATGACATTTGGGGATAATAAATGAGAAACAAGTGGATGATGCATTAAAACTACTTAATTATCAAAATCCTGCAATAAAATTATCCATAGAAAAAGAGACAATGAAATCCCTTTCTTAGACTTGAAACTTACCAAAATAAACATACAAAACTTGAATGTGGCATACATAAGAAGGAAACACACACAGAAAATTTCATAAAATCAGATGGATATAACCCAAGACAACACAAGCATGCTGTTATCAACAGTTTAACTTACAGGCTGGTTAATGTACCTTTAAACAAGATGGAATATATCAAAGAGTACAATAATATAATTCACGTTGCAGAATACAATGGATTCAGTGCTGAATTGGTAAAAAAGAAAGTTGATAAATTCAAAAGACAACAAAGATGCAAACAAGTAACCACTCTTTCCCCAATCAGCAATGAAACTTCATACAGAAAGTGTACATATCATCCCAGAGCTACACACCTTTTCCAAAAAGTCTTCAAAGAGCACAATATTACTTTGGCCCCACAGAATAAATTTAGTGTACACCTTTTGAAATCATATAATACAAAAGAGATACCCACAGAGAAAAAATCAGGTGTGTACCGAAACTGCAAAGGCTGTGACAACTTTTGCATTGGAAAAACTAAAAGGAACTTGAACATTAGGCTTAAAGAGCATTTTAGGAACAACAGGAACAAAGAAATAGATAAATTGGCGGTAGCGTACCAATTTTCTCAATATGAGAAATCAACTTATTAAAAAGTGTTCAAGGTCCAGCTGCATTAATCACGTGGGAAAAAATCTTCATAAATAAATATGAAAGAAAATTGTTTAATTTCTACACTACCTTTGAGAAAACCCAAACTTCAAGTTCATCAAGATACAGAGATGCACCTATCACCTCCAAGGAGTTCACCAAACCAACATCTATTAGTTGACAACAGCTGATGATGTTAGGAAGATCCTAATAAAACGCGTTCTAGGTAAATACTAGCAATAAGTGGAGCATTGAGTACTAGTTCGACTCAAATTATATTGATTTTAGTAGTTTGGTTTTATGTCCTATGTTGTGGTTATGATGCCAGAAATGTGCTGCTATAATATTTTGAAAGTCATTTATTATCCATGGGCAACCAGAAAATGTCAAAAGATGTTCAATAAATTTAAAGCACCCTGGCACCAGTATACAAATTCAATATCAGAAACCTCATCAAAAAACCAAAAATAGACAAAATTCCTCTGAAAACAAGTCTGGAAATTTATAGAATTAATTGCTCAGACTACAATTAGATATACAATAGAAAGACAAAATGTAACATTGAAATCAGATTAAAAGAACCTTTAGGAACATTAAGCAAAAAGAAACAGATAAATCTGCAGTAGCAACACATTTCTGGGATCACAACCACAACATAGGACTTAAAACCCAACTACTAAGATTAGTTCACATGAATCAAGAATTAAGCATCTGGGAAAATATTAACATAAAGAAATTTGAAACACAATACGTAAAATATGAAGCTATTATCAGTGAAGCAAACATATATTTACAAATATAACAATTTGTAACTTAAAACTTCACTTATCTTATAAGTAATGACACTTCTTATAAATTGTCCGGGATCGCGATTTCATGGAAATTCTTCCACATCGTCAGCCGGAACCTACAAAATTGTTGTCATTGCTACAAATGCTAGATGTTAATATGTTCTTGTTAGTACTACCAAAATCTGAAAATAAAACAAATTTAAAAACAGAATCGACTGCCTTATATTTCAAAATTCATTACGCGATGTTTGTTTTTTAAAATAAATATTTTTTCCCAAACCATTAAATCTATCAGACCATTTAATTGTTTTAATAATCTAAGTTCAGGATTTATTTAATGGTTAAATGACCAAAAATGATCTGCTACGGCCGATTTATCAGTCTGTTTATACTTAGTTTATACTTAATGTTACAAAAATGTTCTTTCCTTCTGGTTTCTAAATTACGTTTTGTCTTTGCAATATAAACTTTATCACAATTGAAACAATTAAATTGATAAATACCATTTTGTTTATTATTAGGAATTTTATCTTTTTTTAGAGAACTGCAATAAATTTTTAATACTATATTTATTTTGAGGAACTAAAATAAATTTAAAATAAATATAAAATAAATATAGTTTGAGGAACTAACCACAGAACTGATGATAGGGAAGAGGTTCCCAGAAACTAGTCTTCATCAAAAAACTTGTAAGTGAAAAGTATATACAAGGTTGACTCATTTGCCTAATTTTAGTAATTCGATTTCTTGTTTGTTACAGAATATTGCGGAAATATCTAGTAATATGAGTAGAGGTATTTAAGGAAGCGACGACTTGCCAAGAGTCAGTCGTTAATAATTGTAAACATTGTGTAGCTGTAAACGAGAGTTGTAATTGAAACTGGTGTGTTTGGAAGTGAACCCTTTGTTTGTGGTCAACGACCTTGGTAGATTGTAATTGTGTATGTGACCTTCCTGCTACTGTAAGTGTATTTCTACGGAATTAAAATTTTGAATTTCTGCATCAGACTTTTAATTCTACGAACCCACAAAGTCACAATATTAACATCTAGCGTTTGTAACGATGATGACATGTTTGTTGGTTCCGCCTGACAATGTGGAAGAGTTTCCATGAAATCGCGATCATGAACAATTTATAAGAAAAGTGTCATAATTTCTTATAATGTAAGTGAAGTTTTAAGTTACAAATTGTTATATTTGTATACACTTAATGAATTTTGACATTCCATCAGAAGAAAATATTTTACTTAGCCTCATTGGATTTTGGATTGGATCATCGCCAGATGTCTTCTCCAGAGAACCATGATCAGCTGGAACACCAAAGTTCTAGCCAAATGACAGTTTCTTGATAATGCCTTCAAGTGGAAGCAAAACACATTGAAAGAAAAGTTATGGTATGTGAAATACAGAGTGCCTGAGTCAGACTCATAGTATAATTCTAATTAATTACATTACTTCACAGTGTTAATTTGAATTTACCTTTTCAAATTACAATTATCTGTATTTATTACCACTAATGAAATAACATTACTTGTAAGTTAAAAAAGTAGGCAGATAGGATTTTCATAGGTCTGCTCTCTAGGGAGCAGTAATCCCTCACAAAAATGCACTAAATTCACATTGATTTTACTGAAAATAATTGAAATACACACTACTTGCAAAATAATTGCATATCTCAAATTTGTGTTATGCAAATACATGCATCTACTGTGTTTTGAAACAATTTTATGTGTGCACTCCTACGACTTTACTACTCACTTCTGCACAAAGCTATCTCTTAAAATGTTTATTTTCCATTTACTTCATATTAATTGGGATAAATGTGAAAGTGATTGTATCACACAGTTCCTCATATGTGCAATGGGAATATGCAAATTCAGTATGTTTAAGTGACAGTCATATCTTTTAAAAGTTGGTTGCTATATAATAGTTTGACATTCCATTCATGGCTAGGACATACAAAAATCTGAATTTTACTCATGACTCCCTCTACCTTTTAACAAACTACGAGGGCTGTTCAGTAAAGAATGATCACAATCTTTTTTGACAATGTACCTTTACTCATCCTCATAATTTTGATGGTATTTCTCAAAATATTTTCCCTGAATGTGATGCACTTGTCCGGGCATTTCTGCCAGTCTTCAAGGACATGCTGGAAACCATTTTTTGAGAGATCCTTCAAAATCACCTCCGCAGCCTTCACCACTGCTTCTGATGATGGATAATGCCTCCCACAAAGGTGTTTCTTCAAGTTAGGGAATGGAAACAATCACATGTGTCTAAATCCGGACTATAGGGAGGGTGAGAGATGTACTTCATGTTGATTTTTGCAAGATATTCAGCAACAACATTGGCAATTTGCAGCCACGCATTATCGTGGTGCAGCATACAGTCTGCTTCACGGAAATGTGGTTTTTTGCACCTGATATGGACTTGCAATGTTTTCCTGACATCCCTGTAGTATTGTCCAGTTACTGATGTGTGTGCAGGTATACATGCTGATAAACCATTCCATGAATATCAAAGAATGAGATGACCAGAACTTTCCCAACAGAGACAACCACTTTTGCTTTTTGGGGGAGATTTCCACACTGAGCTTTGCTGTTTGCTCTCAGGATCAAAATGATGAAGCCAAGTTTCATCAGCAGTGATTAAATTTGAAAGAAACTTCGGATCTTCCTCTAACATCAACTTTAACTGCATGCAGACCTGCATGCGAATGTCCTTTTGTTTGGGAATCAACAGTCTTGGAACCCATAGCGCACAAGCACATCTCATGTGTAATGTTTCTGTCACCAACTTGTGGGTGGCATCGAATGAAATGTTCAGTATTTCAGAAAGTGATCTTAAGGTAATTCGTTGATCCTCTCTCACAATTGCAGCAGCAGTGTTGATGTTTTCTTCCGTAAGAGCAGTAACTGGAGCACCGGATCCACCTTCCTTTGAAATTGATTGTCTCCCCTCTTTAAGCATTTTAAACCACCTTCGAGCTGTGCTGTAGGAAAGAACAGACTCTCCATAGGCCTCCTATAACATTGTATAGGCCTCAACTGAAGATTTGTTGAGACGAAAGCAGAATTTCAAAGCCGCATAATGTTCCTCGCATGTTACCTCTGTTGCAATGATAGGTGATACTGAACTTGTCCAAACTTGCCTGGTTCTCACAGGTGGGAACCAGTGGTACCAACAATGAAACTACTGTGGCGTGTTTGTTTCATATTAAGCTAACAGAATATAATAAGTTTGAATTTTAGTGTGAAAAATTATGACCGTAAATCAATTGTGATCATTCTTTATTGAACAGCCCTCATATATTTACAGAAATTTATTCCTCATTCTACTTCATTTAATCTAGATAAACATTATTTTGTTCTTAATGAGTAAGTACTATGATATAATGAAGCACAAAATTAATATAATTTTGAGTCGAACTAGTACTCCATCCTCTATATATTGCTAATGTTTACCTAGAACGTGTTTTGTTAGGATGTTCCTAACATCCTCAGCTAATGTTGACTGTTGAATTTTGATTTTGTGAACTCATTGGAGGTGATAGGGGCATCTCTGTTGGTATCTTAATGAATTTGAAGTTTGAGTTCTCTTCAAAGTTCTATCAAAATTGAGGAGTTAAGACAACACAAGCATGCTGTTGTCAAGAGTTGAACCTACTGGCTGGTCAATGTCCCCTTAAACAAAATGGAATATATCGAAGAATACAAAAAATTTATAGTTCACTTTGCAGAATACAATGGATTCATTGCTAAATTGGTCAGAAAGATAATTCATAAATTCAAAAGACAATAGAGATGCAGACAAACTACTCTTTCCCCAGTCAATAGTATTGATATTGATTGATATTGATATTTTATTGGTCCAGTTTATCAGTTGCACATTGATTTTGGACATGTCATTTCTATACAAATTATTTTTCAATATGACATTATTTTACATGACATTATTATTTTACAACATGTATGCTAGTACCAAATTTTTTCATATATAATTTACAATTCACCTAGGCTGTATATACATTTATTTAACAAATATTTTAATTTACTTTTAAATTTTGGTTTTGAGCTATTCGTCAAAATTTTGTATCTCACAAGGTAGTTTATTATACAGTTTGATCCCTCTGATATTAATGTCCTTTTCAGTAACACACCTGCTAAGACTATACATGCGATAGTTATCGCCATTCCTTGTACTGTAGTGGTGAATTTGGCTGTTTCGTACTAATGCAAGTCTATCGGTTATGAATAATATAGTTCTGTATACACACAGAGAATAGACTGTGAACATATTTTGAGTTTTAAATGTTTCTCTTCACGACTCCCTTCTTTTAGGCTATAAATCAATCTAATACATTTCTTCTGTTGAATTAGTAACCTGTCCATGTGACATTTTGCGGCTATACCCCATATTTCAATCCCGTAGTTAAAGTAAGGATATATACCTACATCCAAAATAAATAATCTGCAGAAGCCTAGTGTCTCTGTAACTTTGAAAATACCTAAGCAAGTATATGCATTTACTAATGTTATTACATATATAATCTATATGTTTAGTGCATGTTAACTATTTATCGACAAATATTCCAAGAGACCTATATGAATTTACTTCTTCAATGGTGGTGGTGTTTATTTGCAATTCTGTATTGGAGGTAGTTTTTCTTGATGTATTGGACCACATTACTTTAGTTTTTAGCATGTTATGCTAAAGTAATCTTTATTTCCATTTCAATTACAAATTATTATATATTTACATACTTATTATTACACTGAGTTGCTGGTTACCCTTGGGCCCAGTAGACTCAAACTCTGAGGTTATCGAGGTAATGGGTCCCTATTGGCATCTTATCTAAAATAACTTAATCTTCATTTTCGTCATATTTACTTATCTTCCTCAACCATCATTTGGCTCTTACTGTGCCCAAAAAGTTCCCAATTTCAATTAAATTTTTCCTAGTTTTCACACTCATTAACTTCATTGCTTGAATTTCTTTTGGTAGCCTTGCCCATTCTTTTTAACCTATCTTCTGCCTAACCAACCTAGTTTCTTCACATTCTAAAAGCAAATGCCATTCTTTATCCCCTTGGTGACACAATGGGCATTTCTCCAGATCCCTCCCTCTTCCCAAACCTTTCAGTTTTACCACCCCTGTTCTGACCCATGCAAAGCCTTCTCTTGCTGTTTTATCACAAATACCAATGTATTTTTGCCTGTTCCACATCACTTTCATCTCTCTGTAAACTTTCAGTGAGCTTTTCAAATTGAAGCCTCCTAACATTTCTTGCCTTTCAATATCTTCCGTTCTTAACTTCTTTCCAAAATCCACTTTGCAATAATTCCCGGTTTTCCCACATGACACCCAACCCTATTTTTAACATCATTTCCTTTATCTTATTTAGCCATGAATCTTTCTGATTTAGTCTTTCCCGTACTATCAAGCATTGACAAAGAATATTCTGCTCATCTAAACTCCTAATTGTCGCCCAATATTCTCCAGTCATTAATAAAACTTCATACAGAAAATTTACATAGCACCCCAGAGCTACATACTTTATCCAAAAAGTCTTCCAGGAACACAACATTACTTTAGCTCCACAGAACAAATTCAGTATACAGCACCTTTCGAAATTACATAATACAAAGCAGAAACCACACAAAAAAGCTCTGGTGTATACCGGATAAATTGCAAAGGCTGTTTACACAACTTTTACATTGGGGAAAAAAAAAAAAAAAAAAGGAATTTGAACATTAGGCTTAAAGAGCATTTTAGGAACATTACGGACAAAGAAATAGACAAATTGGCAGTAGTGCACCATTTTTGGAATGAGAAACATGATATAGAACAAGAAATCCATTAATTAAGGTGTGTTCAACCAATTGCATTCACCCTATGGAAACAGATATTCATAAAAATATGAAGGAAAACTGTTCAATTTCGACACCACCTTTGAAGAGAACCCAAACTTCATCAAAACACCAACAGAGATGCCCCTATCATCAATAGGGAGCGGATTTATTGCCTTAAAAATGTGTGAAATAGGCAGGCAAAAAGGCACTAAAATGGGCAAAATAGGCACTTAAATAGGCTCTAAAAATTTGCTTAAGTAAACACTTAGAAATACACAATTTTAGTAAGATGGCTCTTAAAATGCACTATAACAAAATGATAATCATCGCAACATATGCTGCAACCAAATTTGCTAAACATATTATTTTGCGGTTCCCTAGGCGAAATAGTTCTACATTTATTCCAAATTTCATAAATGGCTCCACAGCAAGTTAAAATAACAGATTGTCGTATAATTAAAATACATATAAATCCACTTCACTAAGTAAGAACCATAATGTGCAGAAAGGTGTGAAATAATTAACGTCAAAAAACAAAAACATGGATTTTGGGTTGGGGGCTTAAGGGTGAAAATTGAAGCTTTTGTTAGTTTTGTTTGAAATTTCTACCTTTTATTTTTGTGGTTGATCAAGAATGGAATAAGACCAAGTTTCAGCTTTCTAGTTAAACTAGTTTCTGAGAAATTAACAGTTTATATCTAAATTACAGGTGGTTTTCAAAATGTCCCACATATTGTAATTTAAAAAATTAATGCTTGGGGTATAAGTTTCTGCACCCATTTTAACCTATTAATGATGTGTACCTATGTGAAATATTTGTCTTTGTCATATCAACGAAGGGGAAAAATAATCATACCTATTTAACAATTTTTATTTTCCTAAGCATTTTCAGTAAGAAGTAAGCATTATAATCCTTTTCAATACAGATAACAAAAACACAAATGTAAATTGGTACACTTAATATGCAGTTGCTCCTACAGACATGCTTAGAATTTCAAACAGATTAATAGAAAACTGCATCCAGTGGAACATTTTGAAGTTAGGAGAGAAAATATGGAATCTGAGGTTAAAATTACATAATAGCAGCTATGATACAGGAATAGGGTTATTTAAATAGTCATGTGACGTTTTCTGTAGTGCTGTAAGAAAAAAAAAAAGCTTTATATTATTGAAGTATGTCTATATTAATTTTAAGAAAAAAAACAACTAAATTTGGGATTGTTGTAAGTTTTGGGCCAATTTGCACAGATGTCTCCTTATATATTATTATTATTATTATTATTATTATTATTATTATTATTATTATTATTATTATTATTGAACTAAAAAAAATATATAGTTATTTTCATAATCTTCATCGCTGTCGTCGATATCTTCATGATCTTCATCACTGCTACTCCAGTCTGAGGACTCATTGTCGTCAATATCGCTTTCTTTGCCAAAGAAATACAGAATAAAAGAAAGGTGATAAGTGACTGTGGATTAACAAATGATGCAATAGACCGAATGCGGTATTTCTCTCGCACCCGCTTGCCGCATTCGCATCTCGGTAGACTATTAATGTGTCTGACAAGGTGTAAGTACCATGGAAACTGTATGACTACTGAGGAAACATCTTTTGATAGTTCCCCAAGTAACATATATAAATTTTAGTTAATTGATGGAAATTAATCATTTCTTCACACTAGCTGTATATAGGCTAAGGTTTCTGATGAATAGAGTCAAGGTGAAAAATTCAATGCCATGGCCGGGATTTGAACTACGGATCTCCTGGTTTCCGTCCAGTCGCTCTAACCCATTGAGCTACCATGGTCAACGTGCCGTCCTGACATTGAATTCTCCACGGCACGTTGCCCATGGTAGCTCAATGGGTTAGAGCGACTGGACGGAAACCAGGAGATCCGTGGTTCAAATTCCGGCCATGGCATTGAATTTTTCATGTTGACTCTATCCAACATATATAAAATTCAGCTTTTGTACCATAACGTAAGTATAACTATAATGCAATATAATTTAAAGAGTGTCTGATAGGGGGTTGCAACTGCACTAAGTGCCTGGACGAGCCGTGGCTGAAAGGTTAGAGCACTTCGTTCACCCCGACTGCCCGGGTTCGATAAAGTGAGATTTGTGGTCGACAGCATGGCGCTGGGCATGGACGATGCGACTTCTGATATTATTCCAAATAAAATATACTTTAACCAGATCTACCTTACGGTTTACTGGATTTTCCGAAGGAAAAAAAATTGCTGAAACTTTTCTATTTATTTATTGCTAATTTTACATACTCCAACCTTAAGACATATCAGAAAAATTAAGAAATCATTCTCAAATGAGTCAGGTTCCATAGGGCTTAGAGTTACCACTAATCCTTCAGGATAAGGGAAAAACTCGAAAATCATGTAATATCAAACGATAAATGAAATGATGCTGAAATAAGTACAGGATCCATAGAGCTTAGAGTTACCAGATATTCATCTTTCAGGATAAGAGAAAACCTCCAACGTTAAGTCATATTGGACGATGAAGGAAATGATGTTCAAATGAGTACAGGGTACATAGAGCTTAGAGTTACCACACATTCATCTTTCAGGATAACGGAAAACCTTCAACTTTTAAATGATATCGGACGATGAATGAAATGATTTTCAAATGAATACAGAATTCATAGAGCTTAGAATTACCAGACATTCATCTTTCAGGATAAGGAAAAACCCTGAAAAACCTCATCCAGGTAACTCTCCTTAACCGAGATTTGAACTTGGGACCTCTTGAATGTGTTGCATCCTTGAAAGATGCTGAAATTTATGTGTGTGCGCACACACAGGAACCATTTTCTAAAATCTTTCTCATATATTTGGGGTTCTCAAATATGTATTCTGGGAGACCTCGGTATCAAACTTTTTGATGGAATGCATTTAATATTTCCCAAAGTATTTGTATAGTGCACAAAGGAAAGGCTGCCCTGCAAATTAAGATGAGTAATGACATCAAATTTACAGAACTATCTGCTTTTGGACACACATATACACACTTTCTCTGTTTCTCTAGGAAATGATATTTATGGCCTACACACTATTAATGAGATGACAGTGTTCTGAAATAAACATACCAGGTGGCCTAACTGCCCCATCTGTTACGTAAGCAGATATCCCTTAACGCGTTAAAAGAGTTGCAGGGAACACCGGGGCAGTTCCGGTTAAACACACGGCAGTAGCGTGAACGTACTTGTTCTGCTACAAGCAACAAGAGGCACTTCCCAGCTTTGAACTAACCACTTAAGTATGACAACACTGCAGGACTCTAATTGGTTGCTGCCCTGTTAGCGTTCTAGTCCCATTTCAAAGTGACAATAGTCAGACCTCATGCATCAACACCACAATAAAAGAGCACGTGTGTAATCTTCTAACCTGCCTTCAACATTCTTTGTTTACGTTGTGGCTGGTGAAACTGACTAATCAGTGCCCTGAGAGAAACGTTACTCGCCCTGAACATTCATGTCCATAATGGAGTTTAGTCTAAATCAGGGGGTGTTACCTGGGATAGAGACTCTGAATCCGCATTAAGCTTCTCGAAACTGTCATGCGACAGATTGGGCGCTGCACATCAACTTTAAAATCTGAAGAAGTATGATAAGAAGTATGCAAACACGTTTTAGCGCTGATTACACAGTTTAGTGTGCTAAAATAAGCAAATGAAACTGCAACATATAGGTTACGATGTTAAATTTTTATCTCTTAACTGTAATCATACTATTATTCTTGCTCTCGGATTTATTTAAAAAAAAAAGGATTTGTTACCATACAGTTGATTGCTTTTGCTGTAAGGCTCCATAGTACACCTTTCTCGAAGAAGTATAACATAATAAAATATGGTGTAAGCCCATATCAGTATATAGGTAATGCAATGAAACTATATCCTGCACCCATAGTAGCTTTAGACATTGAAAGCATAGTAATTTTTATTAATTAAATTTATTGGGAGTCGATTAATGACACTAAACAACACATTTAAATTTTCCTGGAACTAGTTTCAGAGGCCTTCCCTCTATCCTCAGCCGGACATCGACTGGTTCTCCTTGGTGTAGCTGGCAATATTTTGTCATCAGTCTCTGGTGGCGGTCCGAGGAACTTGCTGAACAAATCTTTCTGGGGGATGTCGAAATTGAATACTTTGTTCCTATTTTTTTTTAAATAAAGATTTGTTCCCATGTGGACAGTTCTTGTTTTCCTGTTGTATGTTTTAGTAATTTTGGTTCTGGATTTATGTTGTGGTTTTTTCCCCAAAAATGCGTGGCAACTGCTGATTTTTCTAATTGTTTGTATTTTATGTTCCTAAAGTGTTCCTTTGCTCTTGTTTCTAAATTTCTTTTGGTTTTTCCAATATAAATTTGACTACAGTCACAGCATTCAATTTTATATATCCCAGAATTTTTGTTAGATGAAATGGCATCTTTGATGTTTGAACAAATTAGGTTTTTTAAGGAGTAATGGTTCACTGGTGCAAAACATTCAACTAGCACCAGTGAACCATTACTCCTTAAAAATCCTAATTTGCTCAAACATCAAAGATGCCATTCCATCTAACAATCTGGGATATATCAAATTGAATGCTGTGACTGTAGTTAAATTTATATTGGAAAAACCAAAAGAAATTTAGAAACAAGAGCAAAGGAACACTTTAGGAACATAAAATACAAACAATTAGAAAAATCAGCAGTTGCCACTCACTTTTGGGAAAAAAACCACAACATAAATCCAGAACCAAAATTACTAAAACATACAACAGGAAAACAAGAATTGTCCACATGGGAACAATTCTTTATTTCAAAAAATAGGAACAAAGTATTCAATTTCGACATCCCCCAGAAAGATTTGTTCAGCAAGTTCCTCGAACCGCCACCAGAGGAGACTGATGACAAAATATTGCCAGCTACACCAAGGAGAACCAGTCGATGTCCTGCTGAGGATAGAGGGAAGGCCTCTGAAACTAGTTCCGGGAAAATTTAAAAGTAAGTGTTGTTTAGTGTCATTAATCGACTCCCAATAAATTTAATTTATACAACAACACTGTTTTCAACACTTCCATGAAAGGATTTATAGTAATTTTTATTACAGAGTAGCTGCTTCCTTTCATCATATTTTATATTTGCTGCTGTGGCAAATCACCTGTATTCTTAGTATTGTGATCTTACAGGGCAAAGCTTGTTTTAAACGTACTAATTTTAGTGTGCAAAACTGTCAAGGTGTTTCCTTTAGAAACATTTTCATCAATTTGCTGTAATGTGCAGTATGCATGTACAGGATAATTAGAGATTTGAGAACTGTTATGTTGATCACAATTGTTTTATGGAACTGTATGTATATTATTTGTCTTCAGGTAATGAGACAAGTCAGGCAGTCTTACATTGCCAGCTTAATAACTTTGCTATTTATATCCACCACAGATATCTGTGCAAAAAGAACAAGACTAGACTGTATAGTGCAGGAATGCCAAAGATGCATTGAGAGGAATCATGTCTAAATGTGTGCAGACCACATTATTAATAGTGTGAACCTTTATTATTTGAAAATTAGTAGTGTAGTCTCCATTTCAAAATGTTATATACATACACTTAAAGCAAAATATGTTCTGAAATGTTGCTCAAAAATTAAGCATAGAAATAAACAGAGAATTTGACTTTTTGTCTCTGTTGGCTTTGAAAATGTGTCATTATTGATAGCCAATCATTACAAAATGCATTGAAATTAATGTCATTTCATTACTGCAATGTATTACACTTTGGTGGATCCAGGCCGCATTGTGGCTCAGTGGTTAGACCGCTTGGCTCTCACCAAGGCAGTCTGGGTTCAATCCCAGGCGACCGCAAAGTGAGATTTGTGGTGGACAACACGATGCTGGGGCGGGTTTTCTCCGGGACTTCCGGTTTCCCCCGCCATCTCATTCCACCGGTTCTCCATCTTCATCTCATGTATCATCAATGTCACCGCCTGTGGTTTCATATGTAGTAAAAACGGGCGTTTAACACTACACATTTCATTTCATTTCGGTGGATCCATTTCTCTTGAAATAATAGTCAGTGACCTGGTTCCAATGTTCTTGAAAGTTTTTACTCCCTTAACATGAATTTAAGGCTCCCCTTTATAATAGAATACTCAATGTATATATTCCAGACTTTGAACATTGTTCAGATTGCCACTGACTTCATATCAGAGTAATTAATTTTGCTTTCAACATATGTTTGTATAGAATATTATCCACACTGCAGTGGTGTGTGTGTATGTGCATGTGCACATGTGTGGTGTTAAGGTAAGCACAGTTGTCATTTGCAGCTGAAAAAAAAGTGGTTTGTGAACTGTCGTGCATTCAGAACTATCATGCCTGTGGTGGGAAAACTGAATTTATAGTAGATAAATGATTATCTAATATAGAAATGTTGTGTGCTTTTTAGAAGCTTGTTTGCATTTAATTTCAGGTATAACGAATGGGCTAAATTTTCTGGTAACCCAAACCTCCTGGCTAAGCTCAGGAGAGTGGCATACATGTGCGGATGCCATTTTCAACCTGACCAGTTCAGAGATGAACCACACCAGATTTTGAGGTATAATGCTATGCAATCATTAAGACTTGGGCAAGCATCTCCAGGGCCTGACTCAGCTAACATCCCTTCCTCTGCTGAAGTAAGTAATGCCAGTACTGATCATGCTGATGTTTATTTGTCCTGCTGAAACTCTGCTACATCCACAATAAGACCTTCCCGTGCTGTCCGTCTTTTTCAATCCCAACTGTCTTCTGAGTTTGACTCAAATGTTCTGGCTACACCTTTAGATTCCTCTGTCTGAAGATGTTCTTTCAGGTGTACTTGCAGCTAGTACACCTCTAAGAACATCTGAGTCAAAAAGGAGGAGTACGGTTTTAGCTGAAATTAATGTATCCAGGCAGAAGGAGTTGACTCCTAGGAAAAATTCACTTTTTGGCAAATTAACTTCCCTACGTAAACAATACTTCAATTTGAAGAAAAGATTCAATGACCAGACATTGACTTTGAAAGAGCTTAGTAGTATATTAAAAACTACAGAGGTAAGAATGTTAGAGTTTCTCTCGAAGTCCATGTCTGCAAGTTCTGCCAAACTTTTGACTTCTCAGGTGAGAAATTCAAAGCGTTTGCCGAAAGGTCGAAGGTGGACAGATGAAGACAAGTTGCAAGCCCTTCTCCTTTACAAACGTTCCCCTAAGGGCTATAGTGCTCTTAGAGCACTATATCCTTCCCCTTCACAGAGTACCTCGCTCTCCCTTTTATACCGCATTCCTTTCTTTCCTGGTATAAATGATCACATGTTCACAGTTCTGCATGACACTGTATCTCATTTTGAAGAGCTGGATTATATATGTTCCCTAATGTTCGACGAGATGTCCATTAGGGAACATATAGACTACTGCTCTAAGTCAGACAGCATCATGGGCTATGAAGACAAGGGCACTGCAGGTGCTTCCAATGCGGTGGCAAACCATGCCCTTGTATTCATGGTCCAGGACCTGCGTAAGAAATGGATGCAGCCAGTAGCATTCTACTTCAGCAGAGGTCTGGTGAAGGCTGAAGATCTGGTGGAGATCTTAAAAGAAGTGCTCGAAACTTGTACAAATGCTGGATTGCATATTGTGGCCACTGTCTGTGACATGGGCACCAACAAAGTAAAGACAGTAAAAGCTTTGGGCAGTTCTGTTCAGAATCCAGTCTTTTCATACAGAAGACAAGAGGTGGTGACTATTTGATCCACCCCACCTCTTGAAATGCCCTCGAAACAGACTTCTGGAGTCTGATGTGCTGATGTATGAGGAGATTGGAGGTGAACCTTTGGTACCACTGATAGCATCATGGAGAGATATTCATGATGCTTTCATGGGTGATGAGCCTAGCCCCTTTAGGCTTCTGCATACTATCACATGACAGCATGTAGAACCTAAAGGTGCCTCAAAAATGAAGGTTAAATTGGCAGCGTAGGTGTTCAGCCAAAATATGGCAGGTGCCATTTACTACCTTGTCGCCAACGGTAAGCTCTAATACTACAAGTGCTACTTGTAACTAATATTTAACAGTTTAATCCAAATGCAAGTAAAATGCTACATAATATCAGCCATTATGCGTAACAGTTACCTATAATAAACCTTTATTACACTCATTACATTGTGTCATCCATACTCCTTTGTAGTACATTACAAATGGGAAGTGTTTTGCTCTCCAGTATATGACATGCTGTTACTAATTATATGTGGCCATTTCATTATGGATGTCATTATTAATTTCTGTTAAAACAATTGTGTAAGCCAAAAGTGTGGTTTTCATGGTTGTATCTATCTTCCTTTGGATTAATTTTTGAGAAGTAATATTTGGACTTATCACAAGTAGTGCTCATTTCAGATTGATTCAGTTGCTGTGCAGTACTTCTTACTAGTGAAAACAGAATATGATGGTACAGCAAGAATCTCATTTGTTGACAGTCTGGTGATACTCAAAGATACACTTAATCTCTTTTCATAAAAACGTTTGAAACATGTAGTAAGTATAATGTAATATAATACAAATAACTATGAACGTTAGTATTATGTTAATACGCTTTCAATATGTGTTTTAATTTTTAATTTATAAATGAGTCGTATTTATTATACATCTACTTCACTTACGTACCTATTTTGAGGACATGTTTTGCAAACAATGATTTGCGAAACATGTCCTCAAAATAGGTACGTAAGTGAAGTAGATGTATAATAAATACGACTCATCTATAAATTAATAATTATTTCGCTTCACTGTGGTGTTCCAATACAGTTAAATCTCAATGTGTTTTAATGTTGCTGTTCCCTTAAGCCATAGCAGCTTTTTTCCAGAACAATTAACAAATATTATTCCCATTGTCCTTTTTTCTGCAATATCTGGATGGAAATATACTGGTAGTAAGTCAATGGAGATAAAGGCTAGGATATAGTGGGATATTAACACATTTTGTAGCAGGCTGTTGTATTTCTTAGGCGAAACACCAAGACCATCTGCTGTTGGCACAGCAGCACTTTGTTCATTCTTGAACAAATTGTTTGACAGCTGCAATGGAAGAGGAAAGGAGCCAGGAGGTCCAGGGAATATAAGATGTCGTGTAGATGCTAGTCGATGATGATGATGATGATGATGATGATGATGATGAGTATAAGGGCGCTCAACTGCAGAGGTTATCAGCGCCCTTTTTTAAAACAAACTGGTAATGGCAAAAGCCAGATATAAATTTCTCTAAAAACACTATAAATATGTAAATAGACTTACAAATAATATGTGCACGTAAAAAACTATAAAAACAAAAGAAATATAAATCTAAAAAGCCATAAATTCTATTCGCTAAATCCTAAAGTCTAATCTAGAAAAGAATCTCAAAACTTTCTCCACTACTGCGTTATCGTCCGCTAGCATTTCTGCAAAGCTGTCCGGCAGCTGCAGAGACGTCCTAAGGTGTGCTAGGGAAAAACACTCTAGCAGCAGGTGTCGCACGATAACGCTTCATTGCAAAACGGACACTATGAGTAAAAAAGCAGTGCCCAATACGCAACCGAGCTAAACTCACCTCGCGACGAGATGGCCGATAGGAGGTAACCCAGGGAATCAGAAGTTCTTTCACAGATCTAAGTTTATTATTGCGGAGAGCGGACCTTTCTTCCTGCCAGCAGGTTTGCACAGCTCTCCACAATACGGCCCTAAAATCTTCCGATGTCACAGATGGTACTCGAACCCTGGGCTTCATGGTAGCCGTCTTGGCTGCGAATCCGCCATTTCGTTCCCCCGCAAGCCTACGTGACCAGAGATCCATGCACACTCCACGCTAACGCTAGAAGCGTATAAAACGTGGAGGGCATCCTGGATACGCTGCACAATAGGGTGGTAGTTGTACAGCTGCCGTAGACTTTGAAGTGCACTGAGGGAATTACTTAGGATTAAGCAGTCCCCCAACTTTCGTCGACGTACGTGTAAAATGGCTCGGTATATTGCGCAAAGCTCTGCAGTAAAAATGGAAGTGCTAGTTTGGAATCCGAATGTATACGGTTCGGTTCCACACACGTAAGCACAACCAACACCATTTGAGTTCTTGAAGCCATCTGTATAAATTACAAAATGGTCCTCATATCGCGATAAAAATTCTAAAAAACATGTACGGATACTAGACATAGAAATGGTAGATTTATCATAGTCATGCCCAGATCAACGTGGGACGCTCTGCACAACCAAAGAGGGTATGTCCTCTCCTCTCCCCCCTAGAATACATATTGGACATTTCAGTATCAAGATGTCTAAGGAGCTCCCGGAAACGAAAACCAGGTGGCTATGGTTTAATGTAAGTGTTCCTATAACGCACGTCCCTGAAGGTGTTAAAGAACGGCGTAAACGATGGATGTGTGGGCATGCAATTAAGTTCACAGCCATAATTTGCTAATAACATGTTGCGCCTGTTCTGCAGACTCAGCATACAGGCTTATAACTTGGCTCGTTGGAAATGCCCCAACTGCTATACGTATGCCACAATTATGGACTGTGTCTAATCTTTTCAGCACAGATGGCCGTGCTGAGCCATAAACGATACTACCATAATCTAATCTGGAACGGATGAGTGCGCGATAAAGTCGCAATAACACTGTACGATCCGCTCCCCACGATTTTCCACTTAGTACCTGCAAGATATTTAAAGATCGGTCACATCGTGCTTTCAGTTGTGCTATATGCGACGACCAACTAAGTTTTCTATCAAATATCAATCCAAGGAACCTCGTCTCATCTGCAAAAGGTAGTAGATCAGCGCTTAGCCGGAGCCTTGGAGGTAGTCGATTCTGCTGGCGCCAGAAGTTAATACAGATGGTTTTCTCAGCGGAGAATCGGAAGCCGTTTTTTAAACTCCAACTCTTAAGGTTGTCCAAGGTGGTCTGAAGACGGCGCTCTAAAAACGGAGTGCGTTGAGATGTACAGTAGACGGCAAAGTCGTCTACAAATAGGCATGACGAAACCCCCGGAGATACACATTTCGAGATAGGATTAATCGCAATAGCAAACAACGTAACACTTAGTACCGATCCCTGTGGTACACCTTTCTCTTGAACAAAAGGTTTCGAAAAAACCGAGCCAGCCCTTACTCGGAATACGCGGTCTTTCAAGAATTCCTGAAGGAAGAGTGGTAGGCGTCCATGTATATTCCAGGTGTGCAGAGTACGTAGCAACCCTGCCCGCCAACACGTATCATAAGCCTTTTCGAGGTCAAAAAATATTCCGACTGTTTGACAGTTTTTAAGAAATCCGTTCATAATCTGTGTCGACATGGACACAAGATGATCCACTGTTGAACGGCGTCGTCGAAAACCGCACTGGATATTATTCAGTAGGTTGTGCGTTTCCTTCCACCATACCAACTGCCCATTTATCATGCGTTCCATCACTTTGCATACGCAACTGGTGAGGGAAATAGGACGGTAGCTAGAAGGGAGGTGACGGTCCTTGCCAGCTTTCAAGATAGGTATAATGGTGGCTTCTCGCCACTTGTCAGGAAACGTGCATCAACCCAAACACAGTTATAGACCTCGAGTAGGAATGCCTTACCTTCAGGTGAGAGATGTTGTAACATTTGAACGTGGATTCCGTCCGGTTCTGGTGCTGTCAGTCGCGATGATGAAAGAGCATGTTCTAACTCTGCCAAGGTGAAGAGGCGGTTATAATTTTCAAGGTTTCTGGAACTAAACACGAAACCTTGAGATTCTACCTGAGTCTTAATTGAGATAAACTCACGAGCATAATTACTTGAGCTAGACACCTGAGCGAAAGCACAGCCGAAGGTGTTAACCACGACAAACGGATCAACAGCTCCTGCAGTTGTTTTCAGACCAGCGATTGGCAAGTGGGTTGATTTTCCGGCCACGCGCCTTAACCTATCCCATACAACAGAGGAAGGTGTGCATCTGTTAAAAGATGATACGAAGTTGCTCCATGAGGTCTTTTTGATATCTTTAATTATCTGCCTAGACTTTGCACGCGCTTTCTTGTACTCAATTAGATTACTTAGGGTAGGGTGTTGCTGGAATACCCTCAGAGCAAGTCTACGAGCACGAATAGCATTCCGGCAGTCGTTGGTCCACCATGGGACAGGAAATCGACCGAGGTGAGTAGCCGAACGTGGAATAGACTGCTCTGCAGCAGAAAGAATTTTCTCTGTGAGATGATCAACTAAATCATTCACAGAATCGTGCTCGTAATCAAAGACAGCCAACTGGGTGTAAAGGTACCAGTTGGCACGATCAAAGCGCCATCTAGGGATACGCGAGGGAGACACATCTTGTGCTAAGAGATTAAGAAGACATGGGAAGTGGTCGCTGGAATGTAAATCAGAGATGACATTCCACTGTAATGAAACTGCTAACTGGGATAAACACACTGCCAAATCGATGTGCGAATAGGTGTTGAAGGCGTCTGAAAGGAACGTTGGCTCTCCGGTGTTCAGCAGAACCAAGCTATTGCTCTCCAAGAATTTTGCAATGAGGTTGCCTCTCGAACATGCCCCATTTGAGCCCCAAAGTGGGTGATGGGCATTAAAGACTCCCACTATGATAAAAGGTGTTGATAGTTGGGAAACGGGATCTTCAAGGTCAGTTAACGAGAGGTCATCTGATGGCGGTATATATACACTGCAAATGCAAAATTCGATTGATGGCAGCTTAATCCTTACAGCTACAGATTGTATGTCAGATTGTAGCTGTAACAGATCTACAAATATATCATCCCTGAGGAGCATCATAATGCCCCCGTGAGCAGGAATGCCATCTTCCGTTTCAATATCACACCTCAGTGGTGTGTGGCGTCTGATTTTAAAATTGTCTTGAGGTCGTAGCTTAGCCTCTTGTAAGCATACCAACAAGGGGTTATGCTTACTGAGCAAAAGTTCCAGTTCTGGTCGATGTGCTCTTAAGCCTCGTATGTTCCATCGAAGGATAGCCATGGCAATAGTAATGGGATATGTCAAATGAGTACGCATATTACGTAGGTTTCAGTGGTGGTCGGATCAACTTGCTCTTTTTCTTTGGTGGACTGATTTCGGCAGGTTTGTCCTGCCTCTTCTTTGCTGCCGATGCAGCAGTATGGTCAGGTACATCCTGCTCCATATCTTTTATGGAAGAGGACCGTTTCACTTCTGTAACTTTCGGTTCGAGAAGCTCGAAACGATTGGAAATTTCGACCGACGTAGATGACTGTCGCCGGTCGGAGTCCTCCCCATATGATGACTCCGAAGATGATCTTGGAGATGCTCTTGGACTTTTCTTGTTTTAGTCTTTTCGGGAGCAGGCTTTTCGCTTTGCTTCAGGAGGGCAGTTCTATCATACTGAGTCTTGAATTTTATCTCTGGTGCTGGGAACATTACGGGCAATTTGGTCCTGTTGCTAAACGTCGATACTTTGTCAGGCGACTTAACTGACTTGTTCTTATTTGCATTAGTCTTAGGTGGTGTGCTCGGAGCTTTAGGTGGTTACTGATGCTATTGGTTGCGATCTAGGCACTAGAACTTTCTCAGAAATAGTTGCCCCGTTCATATCGCTTGTTTGCGTACCAGCTTCCCGTTTTAGTGACGGGGTAGCTGCCACAGAGCAGTAGGTACGGGAGCTAGTTATAGAGGGCCTGTGCATACGAAGAAGTTTCCGGGCTTCCGAAAAGGATACCTTCTCTTTAACCCGGATCTCCTGAATGGCTCGCTCTTCAATATAACGGGGGCATTCTCGTGAACTTGATGGATGTTCACCGCTACAGTTAACGCATGCTGGAGGTGATGCACATGCATTTTCATGCATGCCGTCTCCACAGCTGAAACATGTAAGTACACCTTTACAGAAATCACTAGTGTGACCGAACCGCTGACATTTGTAGCATCTCAGAGGGTTAGGTATATATGGTCTAACTTCTATCACTTCATACCCTGCTTTGATCCTTTGAGGGAGATCTACCCGATCAAAGGTCAAGAACAGGGTACGAGTAGGAACAATTCCCCTCGCTCTCTCCGTTGGAGACGATAGACTGCTGTAACACCTTGCTCTTGAAGGTTCTCCTGAATATCCTCATTGGACATTCCATCCAATGCGCTAGTGTTTACGACATCGTGAGGAATTCAGGGTCCTATGCAACTCTACTTTCACTGGATAACTGCCCAGCATGTTGGCTTTCAGTATTTTAGCTGCCTGGGAAGCTGAAATTGCTTCCACCAGCAGCGTGCCATTCCGAGCTATTTTATCAAGACCTTTCTGTATTAAAAACGGATTAACCATTGCAAAAGATCTGCCTTCCTCTGTTCTTTTAATTACTAAGTAGCGAGGACCACACTCAATTACTTCTTTTACACTGTTAAAACTTTGTTTTGTTTTTTTATTTAAAGGAGGGTGTACCATAATAAATGGGCTAAATTTCATCCCCCAGTGCTCCCCATCCACCACGGAACCCAACAAGGGGTCATCCCACTGGGATGACAGGGCTACACAGGGGATATAGCGAGCTCGCCGTCCCACTCACCCTGGAGTTTGGTACAATACCTAGACCTGGCCGATTGATAAGGGGTGGGTTAGTCCCTAACCTCCCGTATAGGCGAAGCAGAAGCCAAAGTAGTGTATTAGAAATGCACACCCTCCCCAAATTCAGAAGAAAACTGTTACGAGCTCAGATACGCATCCCTCAACCACCAGCACAAACCTTTCCACCGACACGGGTCTCCACGCACGGCCTACACGTGGGTGGGCCTGTTGACCATCTCCCTCGACCACGAATAGGAGCCCACATGAGGGAGACTGTTGGCTTGGGACCCCGGGCGCGCCAAACCCGTACCTACCACAGTAGGCCCCTGGGGGGAGATGCCAGTCGAGTAAACTTGCACCTCCAGTTTTGGGAGGAAGCTGTTGCCAAAGTTGATAGTTTACAGTTTCTGAAAAGGTCTGCTGACAGTGGTGAACGTTCTGATTCCAGCAGCTTATGTCGTAAAGTATTCTGTCCACCATCTCAAGATGGCTGGATTGCCACCTCAAATGGTTTGCGGATGTTGTGGCATAAGCTGAAGGAAAAGGGCTTCACCTTCCTTGAAACCAGAACCCTCAACCAGAATCCCATTGAGCACTTGTTTGGTTGCATTTGATCTTGCTGTGGATCAAATGACAACCCAACAGTGATCCAGTTTCTGGCAGCCCTTAAGACAGCCATTGTCAATGGTATGGCTTCTAGGGATCTCAAGGGTTTAAACTGTGAATTGGAGGAAAATACTGGTGAGGTTTTAAACAATCTTCACAGCTTTGTTAAAGCTGAACCACAATCTGCTACAAATCAGGTTCCTAGCTCTGATTTGCAGCAGGATCCTCCAAATCTCAGTTTAATGGCTGAGGTGGTTGAGTCATACTCAAACACGAAGGTTTCAGGGTACATTGCCAGTAGGCTTCTTTGTCATAATCTCTGTAACAAATGCCGGATTGCACTCACAACGGACTCAATGGAGAATAGGCACTTGGGCATATATTTACAAGAGTATAACGAACACACTACTGTTCTAACATATCCATCTGAGGATTTATGTAGAGCTGTAGCTCTTGGTAGCACTCTTGTGGAAGATATGCTCAGTACCAGCAGCCACTTGCCTGGTGTGAAGCACCGTGCTACAGAAGTTATGCGTGGAAATGTAAACTTGGACTGGATTGGGGATGTATGTGTAGATCATGCATCAGCCATGAAAGATGGCATAGTCAGCGTCCTTACACAGCTGTGTATACACTGGTGGTGTAAGAGACAGAACAGATTACTAGGCATCAGTACCCGCCACAGAAGTACTGCACAACGTCTTAGGGTGTTTCAACACCATTAATACATATGTAAGTTTTATTTTCATCAGTATTTGTGACAGCAAGTTTTGTGTGTACATTTGTAAAATATGCAAACTGAATATCATAGAGATACTTCTTCAGTTTTTAAGCTTTGAACATTCATGGTTTACTTATCCTCTCCTGAACAGGATTTACACATTGTAATTTATTTTTTATTCATTTAGTTCATATACTTAGCAGTCATCAAAGACAGCAATACTTTACCAACTGCTTATTAGCTTCATTAACATTTAATATTTTTTTTGCATGTCTTTACAAAACTTTAAACTTCAACTCCTGAGCATTTTGTAATAGTCATGTGTACAGCAAACTTATACAACAGTGGTACTACTTTCTACTTCCTTTCCTGATAACGAAATCTAAAATATATGAACTGTTGATGAACTTTTTAAAAGAATATATCTGCATTGGTTCCTATTGTTTGTTTCAGAGAACAGAATCTATTTTTAATAGTGTGATACACTGTATATGGTTTGTGTATTACCTGCTTCATCGTGTCTATCTACCCCAAGTATGTGACTTTCTGATATACCAAAGCTGTGGCTGTGATTTTGTGCAGAATTCAGAGACTTCTGTCTGAAACTTATGTAACCTTGGAATGTTAAATGATGATTAGCCACTGTGTATAATTTGTAATTAGGAAAGACGGTTTCTTTTGGTTTAGCATTTCTCAAGTACCTCAAAAGATCTCAAATAAGTAGGTTTATTAACCATCTTCCTTATTAACACATATATTGTTTATTATTATGTCACTTAACACTTCAGATATTTTAGGAATGTTTTAACCATGTTTTAAGGATGACGTTAAGTGCACTTGACATTAAAACTACATAGTGGTGAGCACCCCATATATTGCAACACAATTGGGACCAATGGGTTTGCAACAATATACGACTTGTTAAAAGTGACATTTTCACCCAATTGAACTATTATTCTGTGGTCCATCTGTTCTCAACATGTACTTGTCTCCCTTTATGAGTAATATTAGTGCATAATTTAGTAATGATAACAATTTTATTGGTGATAAACCTTCACTAGTGAGACCCACTGTAGTTTTATATTTCTTCTAAGTTGGGATGAAACCCTCAATCTTCGGCATAGAAAAAAATGCTCAACCAAATATATGAGCCATCTGTTACATGCAGCGATGCAAAGCCTCATAATATTTTTGAAAAGCAGATATAGCCACACATATTTTATGCACCTGTTGTTTCATTCCAGTGAACAGAAATAATGAAAAGAAATAATGCTTAGATGTGTATGCATTTTAATTAGACCCATTAAATTATTTTCTATTAACAACTCAGACACACAGTTCCAAGTTAAAGTAAGCCATTTACCAAAACAGTTGCTGAACCTACACATCAAGCAAATCATACTTCACAGTCAGATAATTATATGAAATTTTGTCCTATTGGAAGATACACTTTGCATTAAAATTGAATTTTAAAACTGCATATTGTCTTTTTCTGCATTTATTACTGGCTTATACATGTCATTAAAGCATTTAAAAATTCAAGGCTGTAATATTTCTGTGTTGGAAAGACAAAGTTAAGCTTAGGACAATTTTAAATGAATGATACAGTTTTTATGTACTTAATATTCTTCTGAGATTCATTGAACTATATGTTTCATTCAAATCATAATCATTTATACTGCATGTGTGAATGATAATTCAACCAATGTGATCAGAAGTATATAAACTACTGTATTTTATTAAATGTGTGTCTTCTGTTGCTGACACTGCCTCATGTACTAATTTGTGAGGTTTTACTATACTATTAATGTCATGAATCAATCACAAATTTTCTTTGAATATTGTTTTATAAACTTGTGCTGAAAATAATGTATGTACTATAGAGCTTTTTAAAGTCTTAGTAAATATAAGCATTAACAGAACTTCTTTGTTTTCCATTTAAAGAGATAGTGATTTTTTTTTGTACACTTACAATTTATATGTAAATTTCTTTAGTGATGTTTTTTGTCATTTTTTTAACACTTTCCTTCTAGGGAACTTTTCAACACTATTCTGTGTACAAAGAAATTGCATTTCTCATAACCTTGTGATATCATTTCCTGTTTTCCTGTACCTGCAGAATGCATTAATTTAGTGTCAGGCTAGCTTTCTTATAATTTTGTAATTATCACAGTAACAAGCTTTGGAATTCACACGTCAGGGAAAGGAAGTACAAATGTATTGTATAATCTCAACAACATCTTGAGTGATCTGATTCTGTCATTGTTAAAGTTACAATTGTTTTTTCAAGATATGCTTATTCATTTATTACTGAATATAAAAGCTATAATGCTTAGTGGTAACAGGAAAAAAGTTCAAATTTGGAAGTGGCTTCTTAGACCTTTTCTCCGAAATTAATTGGTCAACTTCTTCCGAAGTCAGATCTTGCACACTAATGAATAATTTACAAACATTTACCCAGCATATTTAGCGGTTATTGTGCTAATATGTGATGAATCAATTTACCGTAAATTATTCATCAATGCGCACGATTAGGCTTCGAAAGAAGTTGCATTCAATCAGTTGCGTCACTGAATACGATAGGGAAGGGCGGGAGGAGGCGGATGTACTATAGCTCGATCGAAATAGAAGCTCACTGCATTACCGGCGACAAGTTGGTTAGTTCACTTCTCAATAGACACCAGTGCAGTGTGCTGTTGACAACCCATAGGTTACAGAATACGGCAGAAGGTTGTAATTGTAACTTCCTAAAAACCGAGTTCTTATGTTGTTTACCACACCAATTAAAGGAAAAGCAAGACTTGCTAACGAAAAATATATGTAATTTGAGCTAAAACATGCACAAATATCTAAAAATTTAACATTTTTAACTATATAATCATCTGAAATATTTAATTACATATTAAGTAGTAGTAACCGCGAAACAATTCGTAAGAAATATTGTCGAAATATTCTGGTTAATGTGCATTCCTTTTTCAAATAGATGGCAATTAAAGACATTTTCGAAACAGCAAATTTCGCTCAGAGTCGAGGATCGATGTTACAAGCTTGTCACGCGAGTGTTCATTCTGTGACGAACATTGTTAAAGAAGGCAAACAGTTTACCAAATTAGGAGAGTTTCCATATTTAGATCTCCAGCAAAACATCGAGCAGTTAGCAAAACATGGTGCTACTCACTTAGACAATTTTCCAAAGTGTGTTTTACGTAGAACAATTTATGATTTTTATGACAATGGTGAATATCCAACTGCCAAAATGCTGATCAATTTAATGAGGCAGAAATAGAATATACGGACTCTGTATCTTCTATGCATAGTATTCTGAACTATCTCCTTAACTATAGGAGAACCAATGATGGTCGCAATTTTCTGCATGACAGAAGGCATATTGTTGATGCAAGACTAAAATTTCTGCGCACAGTGCATAACATTAGCTCATGAGATTCATGGTGTAAAAATGCTTTAAAAATGCACATTCATATCTTCCGTATTTATTAACTATTTTAATGAAACAAAAATTGGTTTAACGTCCATTACAGGCGGTATGAAACATGGTATCATTAAAATAGAAACTTTATTCACAAATCAATGGAATGGCAATAATTTGTTTCACTGCAGCAAACACCTTTCGTAGAAAGCATCTAATTTGAATCATTTTGCTTTGTGTGCATATGAACGTTAGCTAGGTAGGCGAACTGTTCTCCAATTCAAGGTTTTAGGTTTCAGATTATGCGATAATCATTGTTTATGTTCTCACACACATGCTAAAATATTAAGCGAACTTATCTGTCAGCATCTGTATGATACTTGCTAGGTGGATTCGGTGAGACAAAGACAGATATATCTTCCACCTCTGTCACCCGCTAGCCGTGGGAATGGCAAAGTCAAAGCAGTAGGATAACCGTATTGGCTTAACCCATGTTCATTCTTATTTTGTAGCTATTCTAAATAATCATGTGGAATATTTAATTACATAGTGTCGCCCTGGCGGTAGACTCGCGAAACCGAAGCCGAAGCCGGTGGAGATTCAGAAAACTTCGGAACCAATCGTTACCGGTAGCGACAGACAGTTGAATGTAGAGTTAGAGAAAATAAACAGTTTTAGGTTAGCTAGCAAATGGTGATGTGAAGAATGTATTTGCTAGGAAAATAAAGTGCAGTTTTAGTGCTTCGTAACCTCGTTTTATTATTTCACGAACCCACAAAGTCACAACTGGTGTCAGGAGTGGGATAACAACATCACCGAAGATTATGGCCATGGAATCGGTATTGGAAATGCTTTTGCAGAAGATGAACGAATTAACAGCGAAGTCGGAAG
Organism: Mantis religiosa; assembly: GCA_030765055.1. NCBI lineage: Eukaryota > Metazoa > Arthropoda > Insecta > Mantodea > Mantidae > Mantis > Mantis religiosa. Next base: position 85,128,804 of record CM060947.1, read on the forward strand.
CGGCAAATAACAACTTAGCCGCGAAGATGAACGAGTTAACAACAAAAACAGAAGCGGCAAATAACAACCTGGCCGCAGAGTTGAAAGAAATAAAGACCGAATTGACCACAGAAATGAAGGCAGCGAAAGACAGTCTGGTCACGGAAATGAAGGAGGCGAACGAGGTCCTCGCCGCCAAATTTGAGGAACAGTTGGCCGGCGTGAGGGATGACGTGACGGAGTTGGGCAAGTGGATGGGCCAAGTGGACGAGCGCGTCGAGGACCTGGCGAACCGCTTCAATGACCTAGAGGAAAAGCCCGCCAATAACGCCAAGTCCCTGAACGCCATGGTGGAGGACGTCGTCTGCAGGAGACTGAAGGATTTGAAGGCTGACGCACCGGGACGCGACACAACATCGGCGCGCGTCAAACCTCCGAAATATGACGGCGCGTCAACATTCGAGGTCTTCCGCCGCCAGTTCGACACAGTGGCCAAGCACAACAGATGGTCACCGGAGGAGGAGGCCACACAGTTAATAGCCAGCCTCCAGGGACGGGCCGCGGAAATCCTAAACGCGGTGCAGACGACGGCGGCGCCCAAGGACATCTGGGAGGCCCTAGAGAATCGCTTCGGGAACCACCGCTTAGCCGCAGCATACCGCAGCCAGCTAAAGACAAGGTCGCAGCAGCCGGGGGAGACGCTGCAGGAGTTAGCCATAGCGATTGAGCAGCTAGCTAGCAAGGCCCTGGTTGACCTGCCACTGGAGTTCGTATCCCGGGAAGCCGCCTACAACTTTGTCGACGGGGTACGGGACACGGAGATTCGTCAGCGCCTAATGCTCGGCGATTATAAAAACATCCACGAGGCGCTGACAGCGGCATTAAGGATGGAGGCGGCCAAGGTAGCATCTATCCCGACGTCGAGAACGAGGAGTGTCCGCTACGCCGGAGACAGAAGACCAGCTGAGGGACGCCGGCGAACACCTAGTGGCCTGTGTTGGGGGTGTGGACAGCCCGGATACCTGCGGAGAGACTGCCCACACCAGGAAGAGCAGCCGGAAAACGAGTAAGGGCCGTCGTGGAGAGGGGCACGTCGGTGCCATTACCACCATCCCCTCGAGTGACAATCCGCGCCGTCAGCCAGCGGATGGATGACAACCTCATCGCGGACGGCTGGGTAAGAGGAAAGTCGTGCCGCGTGCTAGTGGACACTGGGGCGGCCGTTACCATCATCAGACCTGACGTGGCGAAGGGTTTACCGACGAGGAAGCCGAGCCGACCATACGAGCTTGTGACGGCATCGGGCGACACCATGCTTGTGGAGAAGGAGGCCCTGCTGGAGCTGACCTTGGGACGGAGTGCCGTGCGTCTATGGGTGTTCGTCGCGAAGGTGGCTGATGAGGTGATTCTGGGACTGGATGCCCTCAGGAGCCACGAGGCGACGGTCGACGGCGGCAGGAAGATCCTGAGGCTTAACGGAGAAGAGGTTATAATCCGTCAACCAGAAGAGCGCCTTGGAATTTGCAGGGTCATCTTGAATGAAGACGTGGTTGTCCCCGCGAGGAGCGAGGTGATGGTGACGGCGCGACCGGAAGGCCAGACAGCACGTTGGGTCCAGAGGCAGCAGGAGTACGACTTCACCTCGGAACATCGCAGAGGGAAGAGTCACGGTAACGCGGACGCTATGTCCCGAAGACACTGTCCAGAAGATTGCGGCCAATGCACAAGAATGGAGGGGAAGGAGCGTGCCGCAGCAGTTCGAGTAGTCACGGCAATGCCTGCGATGGCTGGGATAGCGCAGGCCTGAGGAGGGAGCAGCTGGCGGACGCAGACTTGGGGCTACTCTTGAGGGATGTGGAGAACCTGGTGGACCACCTCCACGACATGCACGAGATGGCTCGCCATAACATCCAGAAGGCGAGAGACCGCATGAAAACCCGATACGACAGGCAAGCCAACAGCCAAGGGTTCCAGCAAGGTGACCTGGTCTGGTGGTACCGCCCGACCCGGACCAAGGGACGCTGCCCGAAGCTTCAGCAGTCATGACAAGGACCGTACCGTGTGGTGAAGAGGATTAACGACGTGGTCTGCCGCATCCAGAAGGTGCCCCGAGGAAAGATGTTGGTGGTACACCTGGATCGCCTGGCCCGCTACGAAGGCGCTGTTCGGGACGACCAGCCTTGAGGAGAGAGCAGTGTCGCCCTGGCGGTAGACTCGCGAAGCCGAAGCCGAAGCCGGTGGAGATTCGGAAAACTTCGGAACCAATCGTTACTGGTAGCGACAGACAGTTGAATGTAGAGTTAGAGAAAATAAACAGTTTTAGGTTAGCTAGCAAATGGTGATGTGAAGAATGTATTTGCTAGGAAAATAAAGTGCAGTTTTAGTGTTTCGTAACCTCGTTTTATTATTTCACGAACCCACAAAGTCACAATATTTTATTCTAAAATTATGGATTCATATGTGAAGTATGTTTTTGTGATAGCGGCATCATATTTCATATTTATACTTACTTTCAGATTGTAAATGAAAGTAAAAGAAAATGTTTACCAAAAAAGCGCTTCTCTAGTCATTACTCGCATCCTAGTTAGCAGAGATATGAGAGCGATGAGCGGAGGGGTTCATGATTGGTTACTGTTACTGACAAATGCATCCACCGTTCTTCTCTTTCTGATTATGTCAAACGCAGAATTCTGAGATGTTTCACAAGTATGTGGGCTTGGTAGCATTCAGAGTCTGCAGAGTCACAGGTCTCGCATTTGACCACTATTTTATTCCTAAAACCTTGTCTGTCTCTTGTAGATACATACTTCACTACATAAAAAATCAAGTTTGCAATCAATGACAATCTACTCACCACTCAGTGTTTATCTGTCTTTTATATTACTAATAGGACTGCACAGAGAACTATTTGCTTTCAGTGGTTGAATATATTATATCAGTATCAGTATTATTTACTTTAAAGTTACAGCTTTATTTCCATCACTAACAATAAACCTCTCTCTCTCTCTCTCTCTCTCTCTCTCTCTCTCTCTCTCTCTCTCTCTCTCTCTCTCTCTCTCTCTCTCTCTCTCTCTCTCTCTCTCTCTCTCTCTCTCTCTCTCTCTCTCTCTCTCTCTCTCTCTCTCTCTCTCTCTCTCTCTCTCTCTCTCTGTCTCTCTCTCTCTCTCTCTCTCTCTCTCTCTCTCTCTCTCTCTCTCTCTCTCTCTCTCTCTCTCCTCTCTCTCTCTCTCTCTCTCTCTCTCTCTCTCTCTCCCTCTCTCTCTCTCTCTCTCTCTCCCTCTCTCTCTCTCTCTCTCTCTCTCTCTCTCTCTCTCTCCCTCTCCCTCTCCCTCTCCCCTCCCTCTCCCTCTCCCTCTCCCTCTCCCTCCTCCTCCCCCTCTCTCCCTCTCCCTCTCCCTCTCCCTCTCTCCCTCTCCCTCTCCCTCTCCCTCTCCTCTCCCCTCTCCCTCTCCCTCTCTCTCTCTCTCTCTCTCTCTCTCTCTTATTTTTCTTGGACTTTCGTGCTTCAGGCTTTCCTCAGTGGCAACATTGAATACATCATTTAACAACTTCAATAAAACGAACTGTAATGTGCAAAGTAACCACAGATTAAAAGCACTAACCCAGCCCGCCTCGGTAGCGTAGATGGTAGCATGTCTGCCTCACGTTCAAGAGGTCCCGAGTTCGAATCTCGGTCAGGGTGAGTTACCTGGATAAGGTTTTTTCTGGGGGTTTCCCTTATCCTTCAAGACGAATGTCGGGTAACTCTAAGCTCCATGGACCCTGGACTCATTTGAGCACCATTTCACCCAATTCATTCACCGTCCGATATAACTTAACGTTGGGGCGGACGTAAATTAAAAAAAAAAAAGTAACTAACCCGTAGGCACACCCGTAGGTACATGTAAAAACGTCAACAAAACAACAAGTTTTTAGACATGCGCTCAACATGAGTACTTCAAAACTGAAGAAAGTGTTCCTCATTCCAAAAATAAATTGAATGATGTAGCATATTTTGAAAAAAAGAAGAAAAAAAAAAGAAGCTTTCGCATTTTCATTTCTGAAAAAACAACACTTCTATTATTTTTATAGTGTCTGTGCCTTTCCTGTGCATATGCGGTTATTAAAAGTAAAAGTAGGGGGCAGCACAGCACACGGTAAACTTTTTGTGCCGAATTTGAAGATTAATAGGAACTTAAAATTACAATTTTTGAAGGATTTTGTCGTCTAAAAGGTACGAGAGCTAATAAAGGAACATCTAACCAAAGTTTAAACGCCTTCTATGATATTTAAGAATGCCTGTACCAAGTAATGTAAGCCATGCACCTCAAATATTGGGTTAACTTTCAATATAAAAACCAATTTTCGGTCTTTGGACCGTTTTTGGCCCTTAATCTCCACTTACACCTACAAGGCAAGTAGCAATAAGATAATTTCTGCAAATATTTATTTCAATTTAAAGGAAGTAGAAGAATAAAACTTATTAAAATATTTCGTACAACCATAGAGAAGGTCATGACCTGTGGTCATGACTACAACACATAATTGTTCATTGTTTTATCTGTTATCTCTTGGATGTGAGAAGTCACATCAATAGCTCGATTTTATATGAACAACATGAAGCTGTAAAACTAGATGTAACGTTCCAGAACAGCACAACTTGATAAGAACAAGATGAGGCTGTAAAAGTATATGGAACCTCCAAGATCGCCCCATTTTATAAGAACAAGATAAAGCTGTAACGACATATGGACTACTGCAGAACAGCAGTACTTTATAAGACCAAGATGAGGCTGTAGAAGCAGATGAAATTTCCCAGAATAGTTACGCCAAAGAGTTGAATGAACTGAACATCACAATGAAAGCTTCATACAACTGGTCAACTTTCGGATACAAGTTTTCATTAAGAACAGCGGAGTTGTAATCCAGAAGGAGAAGCATTCATCACAAGGTTGTGTTTGCAGAGAAAACAGAGGTTCTTGGTCGTCTTGCTGTCGCCCAGGCTTATCCTTGGCAGTCGGTGATGTGAGCGCCTCTTGGCTCACTTAAAAAAAGTTTGCTGTCCAGTGGTTCAGATGATGTAGTGTGTGCTTTTTTGGCTGCTGTGCTACAATTACTTCTTTGCTTATATACAACGTGAGATTGGAGATATTCTCCACTAGACTCAGAGCCCTTTTTCATATATTGAACTTGAAATAGATTCAACATGCCTTTTTTGTTTTTGTTTAATTTGTAGCTCTTTATGCAAATAGGTATATTAAATATAAATATATTTTGGAATGTGTTTATCAAAACAGTTGTTTTACTAAGAAAAAAGGAATGGAGTTTCAAAGTCATCCATAGCGACCAGCTTTTCAAGTAAGTTTACTAATCACTTTGTCATTATTTGTAATTATATCAATCAAATTAAAACTTTAGAGAGATTGTTACATGTAAAATATATACTGCGCAGCAACCGACGTTTTGAATTTAGTTTAGAAAATTTAAATTGTGTGTTTATTTATGAAGGCTTTTAACTGCTGTTTCACAGCATGCCATTCTCGACTGGGCGTGAAAGAAGGCTTAATTTTGCTCAGGGGTCTCTTTAACAGGCTTGAGATTATTTTACTAGCTGTAAATCTATGACATGGCACCATCGACTTTATTTCCTTTATAAGGTAAGCCATGCTAAAGGCTTTCATGCCAGAGAAACTATCTTCCTACTCCAGGTTTGAACCCACCACCTCAGGAACCAGAGACTGCCATATTACTTCTAGAGTACAGAGGACAACAGTTTTGCAGGTGAGTGCTTGAGTAGGGCAATAATCAACATTAAGTTGAAACAAACAAAAATCTGCAGTTTCACACCATTTTTGGGCAGAAAACCACAACATTGGCCACAACATTAAACTGTTAAAATCTTTAAGTAATTGGATATTTGGGAAAAAATATTCATAAACAAAAACCATGATAAAGTTATAAATTTTGAAATCCCGGCATTAAATGAAGTATTAAAACTTAGTGCCCCTAACACCAGATGGCAGAGTGATCGGAGCTCCGTAGTAGTGGAAGAAGAGGAAGGTTCATTTAGTCACCAAACAGTTGAGGATGAGATCGAATGATCTTGAAAACGTTTCAATTATACAACAAGTAAGTGAAGTTTGAGTGTAAACATAGTGACTCATAAATCAAACTCAAATATGAAGAATACTTCACTGTTAATAATGTTTCTGCTTTTAATATTTATTCAATAATCAGAAATTAGTTTTTGTTTTAGCTAAGGAGTACAGTGTTTTCTTTTTGGATCCTGAAGAGATTAGTTCTTGCATTTACGAAATATTAGTTGGGGAGAGTGCTGTACCTAGGGACAACTTTTTACAATAAAATTTTTACTTTTTTAAATTTAATTTTACAGCAATAATTACGTCACTTTATTAACCTTCATTTATTAGCTAAAAGGTAGAATATTATTTGCATAAATTTCGTTGCACATTGAGCGTTAAAAACATTTGTAATATACTGCGAGCTCTTCCGAAGTACATACTCATGCTGTACCAAGGACACAACATTCTCTAATAAGATGCACTTGCAACATCTGAGTACTTTACTTACAGAAAAGTAAAACACATGCATCTACGAATTGCCAACAATATTTCAGTATGCTAAATTAAATTTAGTAAATTCTACTGGAAAATGCAATAGATTTTTGTTTTGAGAAGTTCCTCCAACCGGCTATGTTGCTGGTAATTCTCAAATAACATCTGCAGCAACAGAATAGAGTTCTGCTTCCTCATTCACGATCAGTTATTTTACATTTTCCTCCCATTTATTTTATTTTCCTCCCATGTTAGCATAAACTTCTCATTACTCTTAGCATATGTGTAAGCAAGTTTCCTAGTCTGATAGGTTGCCAAACCATTCTGCAGATGAGAAGCATTTTTCAAATAATGAACCTCACCATTTTCTTCTTCCTTGGTAAACACCCTTTTTACATCAAAATTAAGATAATAAGTAAACTTTTGCATTGGAAGAAACAGTCCTTGCTTTACAAACTGAATGTGTTATGGCAGATTTTGAAATCTGGGCTTGTCAGCGATTCTCGAAGATACAACTTCCTTTCAATAACAACCCTCATGACATCCCTCATTATACGAGGGCTATCCAGAAAGTAGATTACGTTTTCATCTGTTTCCGCTAGGGGCGGGGCTAGCGCTGCCATCTTGGGGTCAGAGCGTTGCGCAGCTCAGTCGGCATCTAGCCGTGCTAGTGAGAGGTTCGTGCTGTGCTCCGTTCAGATACTGTGACGGTTTGAAATGACTGCGTTAATTGAAAATCCCGCGAGGTGCGTGCAGTAATAAGGTTTCTGACTGCAAAAAACTGTAAACCGATAGAAATCTATCGGCAGCTTTGTGAAGTGTATGGGGACAACATTATCACTGAAGGTGGAGTGCGTCAGTGGGTCATCAGATTTAAAAATGGCCGAACCAATGTTCACGACGAAGATTGAAGTGGGAGACCCAGCATAGTGACTGCCGAACTTGTCGAAAAAGTCGATGCTAAAGTCCGTGAAAATCGAAGGTTCACAATAACGGAACTTTCTTTGAGTTTTCCACAAATTTCGCGAAGTTTGTTGCACGAAATCATCAGCGAAAAGCTTGGTTACCACAAGTTTTGTGCAAGATGGATTCCAAAAATCTTGACAGGGGACCACAAAAATCAGCGAATGGCTGCAGCGTTGAACTTTTTGGACGTTTACCATAAGGATGGTGACTCTTTACTCGATCGCATCATTACTGGTGACGAAACATGGGTGAAACACGTGAACTGTGAAACGAAATTGCAATCAATGCAGTGGGGGCACACAAGTTCTCCCCAAAAACCCAAGAAATGCATGCAAACAATGTCGGCAAGGAAGATGATGGCGACTGTTTTTTGGGACAGAAAAGGTGTGATTTTGGTGGACTTCCTGGAAAGAGGCACTACAATAAACTCTCAAAGGTATTGCCAAACTCTCCAAAAACTCAGAAGAGCCATTCAAAACAAGCGCAGAGGAATGTTGAGCTCTAAGATCTTGTTGATTCACGACAACGCCCGGCCCCACACGGCAAATGTCACTCGTGAAGTTCTTGAATCTTTTAAGTGGGAGTTGTTTCCTCATCCGCCGTACAGTCCCGACCTGGCACCGAGCGACTTCCACCTATTCCCAGCAATGAAGAAGTGGCTGGCTATGCAGCGTTTTGATGACGACGCACAGCTGCAAGAAGAGGTAACGAAGTGGTTGAAGGCGCAGGCGGCCGAATTTTTCGACGAAGGAATTTCCAAGCTCGTACATCGCTACGATAAATGCCTTAATTTGAATGGTGACTATGTCGAAAAGTAGTATTTGAGTGTGGCTTTCATCTGTATATAATAAAATTTGTTTCCTATACTTTGCTTACTTTTTATTCCAAAACGTAATCTACTTTCTGGATAGCCCTCGTATCTTTATCTGGTGGTGGTCTCTTGATGCCATTTTGCTTCATGGCATTTTCTTCACCTAAGAAACAGTTCAGTAAACAAAAGAAGAATTCAAGTACTAGGGAACACATTATTGTACTAATGGATGTCCTTTGGTACATCATATACATGTGTCCCCTGGTACAGTTTATGCACCTTCATTGAAAAATGTTCATATTTGCAGATCAAGAATAAATATTGAGACAAATACCCTGACCCATGTTAAAACATATTCTTAACATTAACATTTCTTGCAATATTACCTGTATAATACTTAGGTTCTCCAGCAGTATGAAAATGTCTAGCTACCGGCAAAATGCAAATATTCTTCATGTGTGTTTGGAGGAATTTTGTAACAGTGACGTCAAAATTAATCATAAACTATTTGTAGTCGGTTTATTGACACTCGTCACTTACTTTTCTTATATTATTGGGAGACTACTTAGTAGTTTCAAAGGCTATCACGTCCATTTTCAACCTCTCTCCAATTAACATCTATTGTCTGCTCTCCTCTCTGGTATTGGAACTATGAACTTCTTTGTCGAATTGTCTACTGGTAGGATTTCAAAGTTCATTATGCGGTCCTTATTTTTCCATATGAATATGTTCTCCCATGTTGTTAGTTTATTTTGGTTTATCACTCCGTTTAATAATTTTGGATTTGCTTCAATGTCATGATTTTCATTCCAAATTTTCAATTCAAATTCCAAATAAATTTTGTTTTCAATTTTAAAATTGCTAAATTCAAAAACAGAAGATGAGGTCCCATCAGTTAACAGATCTGGAATATACAAAATAAGTTGTAAAAATTGTGAAAAATGCTACATAGGTCAAACAGAAATAAATTTAAAAACCAGAGTCAAAGAGCACTTTAGAAATGTCAGATTGAAACAAGAAGAAAAGTCAGCAGTAGCATTTCATTTTTGGAATGAAAATGTTGACATTGATCCAAATCCAAAATTATTAAAAGGAGTGATAAACCAAAATAAACTAACAACATGGGAGAATATATTCACATGGAAAAATAAGGACGGCGTAATGAACTTTGAAATCCCGCCATTAGATAATTTGACAAAGAAGTTCATAGTTCCAACAACAGACAGAGGAGAGCAGAGAACAGATGCTAAGTGGTGAGAGGTCCCTCAATAATATAAGAAAAGTAAGTGACGAGTGTCAATAAACCGACTACAAATAGTTTTTCGATTAAATATTGGTCTGTTCACTGCTTAACAGTAATTACCATTGCAAACCTATTTGGAGTGAATCTTGCAGAGCAGCCAGCATAATATGCAAGTCTATGCTAACTTCACAGATGTTTCTATAACTTAAAATATCCCTTGGTACAAATGTTCCTAGGTACAGCACTCTCCCTTCATGTCTAAACACCAAGATCTTTATTACTGAATTTTATATGAATGAATAAATAAATAAATGCCTGTGTACATGTCATAAAATGTAAAACAAAAGCTTTTCTCAATTGACCAATGGTCACTGCTTGAAAACATTAAATATGCAATAATTCTACCTTAACTTACCTATTATCACTTAGAATCCGATTTTAGCAATTCATGCCACAGCCTTAAACATGCTTAGGATAACAAGTGTTCATTAAAACAACAGTGTTACTTCCTTTGTTTTAACTACTTTATCAAAATTCCCTACCTGTGCATTGTGGGCTGCAGTACATCTGTGTTTTATAAATACTTTAAGCAGAGGGTTTTTGGTACTTTTGATTGAAAATGTAATGATACTCATGTATTGAGTTAAGTATAGTTTTCCTTCTATAGTAATGATATGTTACTTTGTTTCTCTGTATTAAAATGTCACTTGAGGTAGAATTTAACTTTTGGCCTGGAAATGACACAAGGGTCTGTTTTGTTTGGATAATTTGTTATTCTAAGCTGTTTTTGTGTGATAACATGCATTTGAGTTCAAGGTGTCCCTTGTTAGTCATTACTAGGGGGCGGATTTTGCCCTATTTGCTTATTTTATTCCTTTGTTCAGAAACAGGCTTTTAAGTTATAAGCACGTTTCCTACAATTATTAGCCTAATTTCTTAATTTTATTGTGCCTATAAATGCCTGTTTCATACGTTTGTACCTATCCCGCCTGCCATGGCCCCGAAACAGTCACGAGGCCGATCCAGAGAACGGAGTCCGCCTCCCCATTCCACTTATTAGTACCTAAAATTTCAATTTTAGGTACTAATTTCTTCTGCTTGTAATTTGTGTCAACAACTTTTACATTTGTTTCAATGCATTATCATTGAAACAAATGAGCATCAAGGCTTATTTCTTGAGCTAATAGTAATACTTGTGGGAGGGATTATTAATTAAATTATTGATGGTGTAAATTGTTAGCAGTTATATCAGATCACAATTAGTACTGCTGGTAAGCAGGAATTTACTCCTGTAAGATTTCTTTTACATGTGTGTAAATCTACTGATATGTAGCTGTTGTTTTACCCAATCTTAAAATCACCACTCTGGGACTCTGTTCAGTTTACAACTTGAACTTGTAAGGCCAGCACTTAATTAGCTAGGCTACACAGGTGTGTGTGTGTGTGTGTGTGTGTGTGTGTGTGTGTGTGTGTGTGTGTGTGCGTGCGTGCGTGCGTGCGCGTGTGCGTGGGCATGGGGGTGGGGGTGGATGTGGGGGTGGGGGTGGGTGGGTGCGTGCGTGCGTGATTGATTTTGGCATGCTTACATTTTTCTACATGTAATTCAAGGAATCATGAAATTGATTGTTTGGAGACTTCCAGTGTTGTTTCCGACATTGAAAATGAAAGTGCAGACCAATAAATCTTAATGGTTTGTGTAACATTTTACAGAAATGCCTTTATAAAAGTGGGTACCAGAATTCTTTTCACGATACCGTAATTGCTGTGATTCTGTTTGAATGAACAGAAAACGCTTCCTAGAAAGCTGTCGTTTATTATTTGTTCTTAGTCGACAATGGGGCATTTAGGGTTTTTATTACAAAATCTAGGATTCTGTAGCTTTAGCTTTTAGTTGATTTTTGTTTTGTTCTTTGTATCTTTCTGGCACATTGTGACATCACTTTAAGTGATATTAAGATTCCTGTGATGAAATTTTGAGTTTCTTATCTTTCCAACAATCATTTCTATTAAAGAAACACATCTGTGCAAATTGGCCCAAAACTAACGACAATCCCAATTTTTTTTTCTTTTTCTTAAAATTAGTATATACATACTTCAATGATATAAAGTTTTTTTTTTTTTTTATCTTTTTCTAGCGGCACTACACAAAACATCACATGACTATTTAAACAACCCTATACCTGTATCATTGCTGCTATTACATAATTTTAACCTAAGATTTCTCAGATTCCATATTTTCTCATTTTCCTAACTTCAAAATGTTCCACTGGATGCAGTTTTCTATTAATCTGTTTGAAATTCTAAGTATGTCTGTAAGGGCAACTGCATATTAAGTGTATATATTTACATTTGTTGTGTTTTTGTTATTTCTTTTGAAAAGGATTATAATGCTTACTTCTTACTGAAAACACTTAGGAAAATAAAAATTGTTAAATAGGTATGATTAATTAACTTTAAAGAGAGTCGATTAAAGACACTAGACAACACTTACTTGATTATTTTATGATTATTTTTTCCCTTCGTTGATATGGCAAAAACAAATATTTCACATAGGTACACATCTTTAATAGGTTAAAATGGGTGCAGAAACTTATACCCCAAGCATTAAGTTTTAAAATTACAATATGTGGGACATTTTGAAAACCACCTGTAATTTAGATATAAACTGTTAATTTCTCAGAAACTAATTTAACTATAAAGCTGAAACTTGGTATTATTCCATTCTTGATCAATCACAAAAATAAATGGAGAAATTTGGAACAAACCTAACAAAAGCTTCAGATATTTCAATTTTCACCCTTAAGCACCCCTCCCCCAAAAATCCATGCTTTTGTTTTTTGACACCTTTCTGCACATTATGGTTGTTAGTGAAGTGGATTTATATGTATTTTAATTTTACGACAATATCAGTTATTTTAACTTGCTGTGGAGCCATTTATGAAATTTGGAATAAATGTTGAACTATTTCACCTAGGGAACTGCAAAATAGTATGTGTTTAATGAATATGTTGCATAATATGTTGCAATGATTGTCTTTTTGTTATAGTGCATTTATAGTGCATTTTAAGAGCAATTTTACAAAAATTGCATATTTCTAAGTGTTTGCTTAGCAAATTTTTAGAGCCTATTTAAGTGCCTATTTTGCCCATTTTTAGTGCCCTTTTGCCTACCTGTTTCACACATTTTAGTGCCTATAAATCCGCTCCCTAGTCATCATGTACAAAGGAAGAAAATTGTCCCCATTTAAACTAATTATAACAGAATTAAAACAAGATACTTTTGTGGTGAAGAAGATGATGATGACAATGATGATTCCATTTTTAGGGTTTTCTTTCAGGATTTACCCCCATATGCCACAGGACAAGGCATCCCTGCAACGTTTGAATAGTAATTTGAAATTCCTGCATACAAAACTAAAAGTTCAGCATTTTGTTCCATAGTATAAGTTTCAGCTTTAGTACCCATTTCATCTATATTCATTTATGTGCAATAAATTAACATAAATTCCAATTTTTTACTCTCCATGTATGACTGGCATTTTGGAACATGTATGTGGAAGAGAAAAAAAATGTGTATTATATAAAAGAAATAATCAGCAGCTTGTTTAGTATCAACATATTAGGTACTTAAAAATATGTAAGAGTTTTTGATAGATAGAATCAACATGAAAAATTCAATGCCATGGCCGGGATTTGAACCACAGATCTCCTGGTTTCCATCCAGTCGCTCTAACCCATTGAGCTACCATGGTCAATGTGCCGTCCTGACATTAAATTCTCCAGTTGACTCATTTATTACCCCGTTAGACCACAAGGGGCTCTCGCATTCGAGATACACCGTTTGTGGCAACTTACTATTGTAAGTACTTGAGTCCCAGGCTTCATCATTTAGCTCTTATTATTTTTAGTTAATTGATGATATTAACCATTTCTTCACACTAGCCGTGTATAGGCTAAGATCTTTGATGAAGTTATGGGGTAATATATGAGTCAAATGGAGAATTTAATGTCAGGATGGCACGTTGACCATGGTAGCTCAATGGGTTAGAGCGACTGGACAGAAACCAGGAGATCCATGGTTCAAATCCCGGCCATGGCATTGAATTTTTCAGGTTGACTCTATCTATCGAAGATCTTAGCCTATATATGGCTAGTGTGAAGAAATGATTAATTTCCATCAATTAATTAAAAATAATAAGAGTTAAATGATGAAGCCTGGGACTCTAGTACTTACGATAGTAAGTCGCCACAAACAGTGTATATTGAATGTGAGAGCCCCTTGTGGTCTAACGGGGTAATAAATGAGTCAACTGGAGAATTTAATGTCAGGACGGCACATTGACCATGGTAGCTCAATGGGTTAGAGCGACTGGGCGGAAACCAGGAGATCCATGGTTAAAATCCCGGCCATGGCATTGAATTTTTCATGTTGACTATCTATCAAAGATGTTAGCCTATACATGGATAGTGTGAAGAAATGATTAATTTCCATAAATTAACTAAAAATATGTAAGAGTACTTAATGTACGTACTTCAGAGAGTTCCATTGTACTCTGAAGCTACTATTAACAAAATGCAGTAATAGCAATTATTTACATGCTGCCAAACGTATACACATACTCCAAAAAGTATTCATCTAAGACTGTATAGAAGCAGAAAATTATCAGAATGAAATACAGTAGAGACACTTGCTTGTTTATTAATGAATGAAAAAGAGAATACAACAGATAAACACATATTTATATTTACACGAACATAGTAAACAATTCATAAGTAAATATAGGCAATTTAGGGGACAGAATAAGTATTTGTCTGTAATATTAGAAATGCCATTTTGAACATTGAATATTATTAATTAAATTAATTAGAATTTAATTTAGATTAGAATTACTAATCGACTTCTAATTAATTTAATTATACAACAACACTGTTTTCAACACTTCCATGACAGGATTTATTGAATATTATGCTTAATACTTCGTAGGCCCTCTCCTCTTCATTACCTCTTGCATTTTCCTAGGCATGATATTATGACTGATGTTTGTACTGCAATGTTTTCCATTCTTCTGAGCATTATTTAGTATCATTTCCATTTGATATCTGATGTTCCCTATATTTTTGTTGAGTATATTCCACGAATTCTCTATTGCATCAACATCTGTGAATTGCACTAGTGTTGGCATCCAGCAGGGAGTGTTATACAATACCCACAGTCTTGTGTCTGGTGCTGTATGCTTAGGATCATTATCTTGAGTAAAAATATAGTCCACAGAAAGACCCTTATTATTCACTTACTGGAAAGATGCACTCTTAGGATGTTCATGTAAACTTTGTGGTCCATAATTCCATCAATAAAACACAAATCTCTCTCACCATTTGCACTCATGCAGCCCCATACAAGTAGTGAATCTCCTCCATGTTTAACTAAAGCTGTGATATTTCTTTCTTCAAGTTTACAAGTTTTTTTTTTTTCTCAACACTATTATACACCTATTTGATTTAAGCAGCTCAAATTTACTTTTGCCAGGAAATATAACTTTCTTCCAGGAATCAAAACTATTGTACTTATGTTCTTGTGCATAAGAAACTTGCTTTGTTATTTATTGATATACAATTTTCTGTGGGCTGTTCAGCCTTTATAGCCAGGCCAGCTTCATTAAGCTCATTTCTTATAGTCTGTGCTGAAACAGACTTTGCTGTACATTGTCGAACTGCAGCAGCATGCTTTGGAGCACTTAGTTTTGGATTTTTCTTGACTTCTCTAAGTAGCTGTCACTTATCCCCCTTGGATTAAATCACAGAACAGCCAAGTTTTGGTTGGTTTTTGTAATTTTGTACTACTTAAGCTGTATATAATACTCTCCACTGTACTGATGGGTCCACCAATGATTTCTCCAAATTTTTGGGCAAGATTTTTCTTTTTGAAAAACCTGGTGCTCATTTCTCTTTCTTCTGTTGTAGTTTTGAAAATTCTTTAACCCATAGTAACTAAGTATTACCCAACAGCTTTAAAAATAGTGATAGAATACCAACTGCAGTGGATGAAACATAAGTGCATAAAAAAAGAGAAAGGTATGTGTGTTAGAGATGCACCATACCTGGGATCTTGTTTACTAGATGAAGAACTTGTTTGATATCAAATTGGGCATTTTCTTAAGTAATGCAGATTGTTGCACTAATTAAGCAGAATATGGTACAAAATAGTGTTTCATTTCTAAATGAAGATATTAACCAATGTAATGAAATAGTTATTGGAAATAATCATTTCTTTCACACTAGCCAGGTTTGGATAAGTAGAGCCAGACTGAAAAATTCAATGCTATAGCTGAGATTTGAACCACAGATCTCCCACTCTCCGTGCAGTTGCTCTAAACCACTGAGCTATTATGACCAACATGTCGACATGACATTAAATTCTCCAACTAACTTGTATGTGTCCCAGTATACCACTAGGGCTTCTCATATGCTAGAGACACGCACCTTTTGTGGCGACTTACCATGCTGTAAGTACAGTCCCAGGCTTCATAGTTAAACCACTATGTTTTATTTTTAAGTTAAGTCTGGCTCTACTTATCCAAACCTTAGCCTACACATGGCTAGTGTGAAAGAAATGATTATTTCCATCAATTTACCTAAAACTAAAACATAGTGGTTTAACTATGAAGCCTGGGACTTAAGTACTTACAGCATAGTAAGTCGCCACAAAATGTGCATGTCTCAGATCATATGAAAACCCCTAGTGGTCTACCGGAAAACATACAAGTCAGTTGGAGAATTTAATGTCATGTCGGCATGCTGGCCATCGTAGCTTGGTGGTTTAGAGCAACTGCATAGAGAGCGGAAGATCCGTGGTTCAAATCCTGGAGATGGCATTTAATTTTTCAGTCTGGCTCTACTTATCAAAATAGTTATTGTTCATTTCCTAACCATATTTTAGGACAGTGCTTGTTATATTCTATGCACTATGGTCAGATGAATACTTTTTGAAGTCACTGTATAAGACAACCAACTTTCAAAACAAAACAGAAATTACAAATCGTAATATTAAACACTATGCTCTTATGTTGTTAGAGATTGTGCTTGGTTACCTTGTTATTTAAATGAATATTTTTAAAATTCAGCTTTAAAAACAACATAATTACACATTACAAGCACATTCTAGCTTTGATTGCTTCTAATTTGCAAAATGTAAAACATTTTTGAGGTTAGAGTGCATTTTACTGTGGTAGGTTGGTGACCTTAACTCAAATTGAGTAAAGTTAAAATTTACAATACTATATGTCTCAAAATTGCTATACAAGTCATTAGTACATCAAAAAGTTTAAAAATTGTACAGCTGAATGTATAATCAATTTCAGACAATAACAACAATGCATTTTCTTAATCAACAAAATGTTTAAGAATTGAACTACCATTAGGAATGAGTCTGATATTATACTATAAATATTGTACCACAGATCCAACATTTGCTTTGTCATTTATGTACAGCTTTAGTGCAAAAGTTATAGCCATTTAGAATTCTACACCAATGTACTGATAGGACTGGCTCCCTTTTGTTATATTATCAAAAAAGCCAAATTATTTCTAATGATAGCATTTTTTATTCATTCCTTGCAACTTCTATGGTGGCATTTCCATATTATACTTTTTGATCTGAGGCATTCTCCATTGCTGTTATTTCATACTTTCTGAAATATAGTTGAATGCTTTCTAAAAGAACCATTGTTTTATAGTTACACAAATTAGAAGCAAGTGAGAACTGTAACAGATGCCCAGTTTAACTCATGAATATTAAAAAATGCTCTTAACAATGGGCTAGAAACAGCACAGAAGGAAAGGGAAAAAGAGAAAGAGTCTTGGGATAGAGAGAGGAAAGAACCAAGATGTTTTAAAATTTCATTCACTGCTGTCATTCAGCAATTTAATAGAAGAAAAGTGGTTCATTACTTTAAATGGCACAATGCAGCATAGAAGAAACGTTATGTAATAAGGAAACAGTGATACAAGTTTTATGTATCTTCTAAGAAGATAGTACAGAAAATAAAAATTATCAAAACATTCAGGGGCAAACACCAACAATAACAACTTTGTCTTTGGTTTTAGCTTATGCTGTTACTAAATAGTTCTATATAGTATTTCTATACATGCTGATGTTTGCAAAAATTCACCAATTTCCCCAATTGTTTTATTCAATCTCTGAACGTACATGTCAAAATATTTTTATTTAGCTTTAAAATTATAATTTAAAAAGTTTTATATGTCACTCAATCTTCAAAAATTCCAAAATTTTATTTTGAAGGCTCAAATTTGCATTTAAATGTTTAACATCTTTCTGTGCACTAAACATCTCCTAAAAAGCTATAAAATATTAAGTAAAACAAATGTCTGTACAGTTGTAGGTCATAACATTATACACCCTTTGTATCTTATTATTTGGGAATTCCTAGGCCTTTTATTTTGTGTAGTCAAGAAGTCTTCAGCCTTTGAAGGAAGTAAGAGAGTATTCTTCATTGCATAATCAGAGTTCCACTCCCTAGAATGATGTTCATAAATTCAGCTCTCTAATAACTCATATTATTGTGGCAGTGTCATCACGGCTGGAGCTCAGAAGGCTCTCATCCTGAGCACTGGTGATCACAACAAGTACACTGAGCTTAGAGAGCAAATCCTCATTTCACAACATTACACACAACTTGCTGCGAGTCTTATTCTGCTTGTTCTTTCGAAGTTGCACAAATGATGACTGTGCTGGTTTCTTTGGTTCAGGGACTGTGGTGGAAACCAAAACTGGTTCTGTCTCTTGTTCTCCACCTCCTCGCCCACTGGCGCTATTGCTGCTATATAAGGAACTACTCAGTCTCTCTCGAACAGCTTTTCCAATTGTCCTTCCACGTCGCAAACTGGCAAACCTTCCCATCATAATTCCAGTACTGCCACTTCCTGCATTGCCATTAACCTTTTTAGCTGCTCCAGCATCAACTCCAGCCTGAATGAGAAAATTGATAAGATTAAATATTTGAGCACAAAATGAGTAGGATTAAAATTTCTTTCTTATAAGAATAAATATCTAAAATAGTTTAAAATGAGCATAGAAATTAATAATTTAATAGGTCTATGTTTCACAAAACAGCAAAGAATAAGTTTCAAAATATCTAGGTTTTCATCACTAGTATTGAAAATTTTAAGGGCAATTTTGTCCTTTTTAACTATGAAATTACTTCTGCTAACTATATCAACAGTAGTTTCAAGGGATTCAAATGAATCTTATAAATGTTTTAAGAATTTAAAAGCCTTAGTTATGCATCTTGCTGCTTACATATTGCTTTTCATCTTTACTGCTAAAATGTGTATGAGGGGCATCATTTATATTTTAGTGATAATGAAGAAGAATAGCACAAAGTTGTGCATATGATTTGGGATTTCACTTTTCTTGTCTGATTATCTCACTAATCGACTGTTGTCTTGCTTTGCACCTGAGTACGTGGTATCTGTTGCAATGGTTGTCACAACAGTGTACACGCCTATGTCATTTGGGATGTGGAACTTTGTTGATCCAACAACTTCAAAAACTACAAAAAAGAATTTTATTACAGTGGATACCTGCACATTGTGGAATTGCTGGAAATGAATCAGCTGATTTTCTTGCCAGAAAAGGTGAAAATTTAATTCAGAACAAAAATAAAAACTTACCCTTTACATCCATAAAAAGATTAATTAAAAACAAATATAAAAACAAACAAAACCAATCAATATCTAACAAAGCCAAAGATAAAAAATGGAACATTTTAATCAAAAATCCATAAATTATTCCAGAAATCTCACGTAAAGCTCCAGTAGCAAATTTTAGATTACTTATGGAACATGATTGTTTGGCCAAACACTTACACAGAATAGGAATTTATACAAGTTCAAATTGTCCTCTGTGCAACAAAGAAGAGGAAATGATTGAAGAACATCTTCTACCCTGTGAAGCCCTACCTGCTGGACCCACTACACAGAAATATTTGAGAGCAAGAGAGCTAATGGCTTCATTGCCAAAGCCTAGCATTTGAAAACAACAACTATTTGTAATTTGAGCCTTGGCAACCCTGAATGCTGTAGGTGCCAACTGACGTTTGTAATGGAAAATTTGACATTGTTGACCAAAATCTACTTCAGACATTTTCTCAATAGTGTCATTTGTTTTGTTTACATTAACTTGAAATTTGTGTCTCAACAAAAACATGGAATTAACTCGTCAAAATGTTCATGCAATGATTTATTATGATTTTCAACATGGATTATCAAGACAAGAGTGCATCGATCAAGTAACTTCCACATTTGGTGACAAAGCTCTATCCTTTGCACTGAGAAATGCTGGTTTAACAAATTTAATCGTGGCAGCCATTTGCTCAATGATGAAGTTTGTGAAGGACGTCCATTTCAGTTGTGTCAGAAAACATTGATGCTGTGCAAAATCTAATAATGCAAGATCATCATGCGACATATTGTGAAATTGAGGCAGCCCTAGGCATTAGTTCCACCAGCATATATAAAATATTGCATGATTTAAGTTAATTGATGGAAATTAATCATTTCTTCACACTAGCCATATATAGGCTAAAGTTTTTGATAGAGTCAACATGAGAAATTCAATGCCATGACTGGGATTTGAACCACAGATCTCCTGGTTTCCGCTCTTACCCATTGAGCTACCATGACCTGGATTTGACCAGAAGATCTGTGGTTCAAATCCTGATCTTGGCATTGAATCTTTCATGTTGACTCTATCAAAAACCTTACCCTATATATGGCTAGTATGAAGAAATGATTAATTTCCATCAATTAAGTTAAATAATAAGAGTTTAATGATGAAGCCTGGGATTCAAGTGCTTATGGTAGTAAGTTGCCACAAATGGTGTATCTTGGATACGAGAGCCCCTAGTGGTTTACTGGGAAAATATATATGAATGAATTGGAGAATTTAATATCAGGACGGCACGTTGGCCATGGTAGTTCAATGAGTAAGAGCAACTGAACGGAAACCACGAGATCCATGGCTCAAATCCCAGTCATGGCATTGGATTTTTAATGTTGACTGTATCTATTGCATGATTATTTATCCGTTAAAAAGGTTTGCTATCATTGGATCCCACATAATTTGACACAATCTCAAAAAATGCTCGTGTTGATTGGTGTACAAAAATGCTCTAAAAATATAATGGTGGTGCCTCAAAAGATGTGTATAAGATTATAGCAGGTGACAAATCATGGATCTATGCATATGAGCTGGACCATAAACAGCAGTCACTGTATGGGTGTTTCAAGATGAAGCAAATCCAACAAAAGTTGTTTGCATTCGAGGCACTTCAAAGCAAAAGGTCGCCTGTTTTTTCAGCAAAACTGGCCATGTGGCAACAGTGCCTTTAGAGGAACGTAAAATGGTGAATGCCAAATGGTACACAACCATTTTTTGCTGTAAATCTTCAGTGAAGTTAGGAAAAGCAACAAGAACCTAAGGATCGTTCTTCATCGAGACAATGTGAGCACACACATATCTCGTCTAACAATAAGTGTATTTGAAGGCTCAAAAAATTGAATTGATGGGTCATCCGCCATACAGATCTGATTTGGCACCCAATAATTTCTTTTTGTTCCCGAAAATCAAGAATAAATTGTGTGGACAATGATTTTCACGACAGAAGAAGCCGTTGGTGCCTTTAAAAACCTTGTTTTGGAGGTGTCTCAAGAGACTGGAATAAATGCTTTGACAAGTGGTTCAAATGGATGCAAAAATGCACTGGTCATAAAGGAGAGTATTTTGAAAAACAATAAAGCAGTTTTCAATCAGAAATTAGATACTTTGTTTTAATTACTAGGCTAAAAATATAAATAGTGCCCATCATACCTGAGCTATAATTCTACTCTTCACTTTTAGAAAATATTAAAATCCTGCCTAAGCTACAGAGTGAGTCAAAATGTTTGGGAAACCCATTATTTTCAAGGTGGAGTCCATGTCTTTTAAATGAACTAGAAGTTGACTGTAAACCCTCTGACCAGTAACTCATAATTCGTTTTTTCCTCTCTTTCCAAAATAATTCAGTGTCCTGGCATTTTTGACTCGCCTATAAATAGGCACTATATACCACATATGCTGTATTAAATGACCATAATGATGATTTTTATATAATTTCTATAACTGATTCTAACTTCTTCCAGTATAAGAAAGATGTGTTTTTTTCTACATTTTCGCAAATAAAATCCATATGATCTGGAAACTTAGGTAATAAATCAGCACGATCACTATCCTGAAACACCATATCCACCCTTTTAAAAAGTACAGATTACTGCTAATTTTCATTCACCACTTACTAAGCTATCCACAATTCTTGGATAATGCTACTGAAAGCTTACAAATTTGGGTTTTAATAACTATTATCTTTAGAGATCATAAAGATCTCAAATTGTATGAATTCAGGATGTGATTTTCTGCTAAATATTCAAGATATTTGTAGCTTTATAATATGATATGATTTATTGAGTACTAAATAGAATACATCCTGGGCTACCCTGGAATTGAGCCCTAACCCATCTACTATTAGGGTAGCCGTTCAGGACATATAAATTGATACACTTCTATCAGTACAACCCTTTAGAATATAAGTTTTGCTTTTACCATAAAATGTGTTCAGGATGACTTCCTTTTCGGTAGTTATCTTCTATACAAATGCTTTTCAATATTCTTGTCATCATAGTCTAGTATACTGTTATGCCTAATTCACTCTGCTAATAGTTTCTATTTAATTTTTTTTTTCTCCACTGATTTCTTTATATTTCACTCCAAATTTTAACATGTCTTTACCTCTTCTTTATTACCTTTCTTTCCCATTTTGATTTTCTTTCACAGTTTACCACACTTTCACTGTCACTCATTATTCCCTTTTCTTTTCTTTTTCACCTCAACATCTTACCTCACTTATGTTATATTATCATGTAGCATTGTGTTTCCAATTTCTGTGTGCTCTTTTGTTCCCTATATAACCTAACATCACTATTCTCTTCTGTTTATCACCTGCCTTTTTCATCTCACCATATCCTAAGTACCTTATTTTGATCAATTCCTCTGCTTCCCACCCAGAAAGTGTATTTCTTCCCCATTATCTTATCTGCCCATTCAAACTCCATTTATTTTAACTTGTAAGATTTAACATTTTTTACAGTGAGCGTTATTAATCAAAGTGTCATGGGTGACACAAGCCCTACCGCTACCCACATGATGAAGGCTATATATAAGGGAACAGTCAGTCAGCTTTTTCATTCATTATTATGGCCTGAAAAAGACCAAGGAGCTTGGAATGGCCGAAAGCTCAACATTATTAACTTTGATGAGGTTGATCAACTGTCAAACTTTGATTATTTTAATTTGTATTGGGAATGACTCCAGTAATATTCTTACTAGTTGGTCTCATCCCTCCATTTCATCTACTGCTGTTGTTGTCACTGCTGTTGTCTATCTCTCCTCTTTTGTTTTGCTGCCTATTAGCATTCCCTCTTCTCCTGTTCTATCTCCAGCTTCACTGTTTCCTGATGTAACTTCCAATGTAGCCACCTATGTATTTTTATCCTTCCTTTCTACTCTTGTTAAGCTGAATCTGCATTTGCGGATCCCACAGTTCTTATGTCAGTGTAATATCCTTGGTTTCTGTGTTTGTCAACATGTTTTAAGTTATCTTGGTTCAAAATATGCATTACCTCCTTCTCTCAGCTTGCTTTTATCCACAATTTAAAATTCCATGTATATGCCAATTTTTCCTGTGTATGACTCTTCTGCTTTAGGAATTCTATTTGCTCGTAGTTTAAGTCCCTGTTGATATAAATGTCAATGCTATTTATCTTCTTCACCTGTTTTATTGCCTCAAAAACACTAATGTACTTATTAAATTTTAGATGAGTCGTATTTTTTACACATATGCTTCACTTTCGTGAAGCAGATGTGTAAAAAATACGACTCATCTAAAATTTAATAATTTTTCGCTTCACTGTGGTGTTCCAATACAGTTAAATCTCGACTAATGTACTTGTAAATTTTGCCAGTATTTTTCTTCTTAAATTTCCCTTCCCAAAATGGAAAGCTTCATAGATCTCTATCTTTTAACTTCCAGTCCTAGGGTTCCTTCTAAAAACTTTTGTACTTCATATTTTGATCCCATCCTGCATTCTCTTCAATTTCCAAAATCACCGGTTGTATCTTCTGTTTTTATCTTCTAAATTTTCTGTCAGGATTTCTCTCATAATTTAAACGAATGGAATGGCTCAGGCAGTTTTGTCTGCAGCCTTCATTTGGGAGGTTTGGGTTCTATTTCTGCTGCTGGCCTGCCTGACCTATGGGCTATATCAGGGGTTTTCCCGCATCGCCAGGCCAATTATTGCTAGATTAATTACAACCCCTGGATTTCCTGCGCATCCATTTCATCTCCATTATCACTTCACATCATCTCTCATCTGGTGATCTCTTTCAGGGTAGAAATGTCAGCAGGAGTCTCAGCACTGCATGGCATAATGAAATACTCCTAGTAATCACCTCCTCCTATGGTAAGACGATCTCCGGTCTCTGGTTTCTGGGCTGGTCTAGTGGTTCGTTCAGGACCATTATGGTTGGGATGTGGGATGTACTGGCCTGCATGGGAGTTTCCAATGGGTCAATATGAGGGACACTGCCCTCTGCACTATCATAACTCTTTGGGTCGGTTACCGTCTTTCTCCTCTTGCCTCAACTTACCTCCAAGGGATGCATAGGCACAAATTTCAAGTCTGGTTGACATACCGAATCCCCTCCATAAGATTCTATTGTGCCTTTTCCTCTCATAATTTCCTCTAATTTGCTGCTTACTTCATTTTCTTTATTGTGTTTCTCTAGCTCAATATGTTGTTTCAGCATATTTTCTAGTTCCTCTGATTCTCGAATTCTCTAATTCTTGTACTTTGTCTCTTCAGACTTTAGTTGCCATGATCTTTGTTACTATTTTGCTATCACTTGCAGGAACAACTCAGTACACATCCTCTCCTTTCTGCTACACATTTAGTACTGGTTTGTGCCTTTATTTAATGTTTATCCTGTTGAAATTATCTTTCCATTTCTTTTTACTTTCTCTGCTATGTATATATATATATATATATATATATAGTGGTAGTTTGTATTCCATCCATACTTTTAAATAGACATTTTATCAGAAATAGACATTTGAAGCATAAAACAGAATTTTTAGAAAAAATCCATTTTTAGAAAATGTGTATATGTCTATGAACAAATATAACTCATAAACAACAAACAGTTTGTTAAATATCAAAATTGATATTAAAGCTCACTTTCTTTCTCGGATGCAATAAGAGGTGTGTTCAAGTTAAAATACCTCCTTTTTTTTTCAGGACTGGCACCAGATAGGAACTTCCTGTTTGTTTTAAAATTACATGTGGACTCTTTGTGAATGAGTGACGGAGATGGCAGCACTGTACAGTGCATAGAACTCTAGTGGAAGCGACAAGAGTTAGGACTGTTTTTGATACTTAAAACGGCAACGTTTTCATTGCAAGAACAGCTTGCAATCATACATTTTCTCCATTTTCATGGTGTGACACCTATTGAAATTCATCAGTAGTTGAGTGAGGCATGAGGTGATGGTACCATGGATGTGTCTAATGTGCATTCCTGGGTGCGACAGTTCAATGAAGGCACATTAGACACATTCAAGGTACAATTGAACTGTGCGAGAAGAACAAAGCTTACTGCATAGAAAGTACAGATCTCATTAAAACAATTTATGTCTAATAATATTTTTTGTGACATTAAGCATTTCTGACAGTCCTTGTTAATTTTTAAATATTTGTACTTCTGTCAAGAGGAAAACCATATATTTATTTTCTTGGTTATGCATAGAGAGTGGAAATTTCAAAGACATTACAGAGCGGCTGCTTTTAAAAGATTTGACTTATGCTTAAATATTGAATTTCAGTAATCTTAAAGAAATATACAATAAAACAATTTCTATAAATAAATACATAAAATATGAAGCTATTAACAATGAAGCAAACAAATATATACAAATATAATAATTTGTAACTTAAAACTTCACTTATCTTATAAGAAATTATGATAATTCTTATAAATTTTCCAAGATCATGATTTCATGTATATTTATACACATCTTCAGCTAGGTACACAGATTATTTCAGCTGAAGATGTGTATAAATATACATGAAATTGCGATCCTGGAGAATTTATAAGAATTATCATCATTTCTTATAAGATAAGTGAAGTTTTAAGTTACAAATTATTATATTTGTATAAATTTCTATAAATGCTGATCCCAATTAGCAAGATGTAGATACAAGAATAAGCTTTTGTAACAATGGTTTGTTAAATGGGTAGAGAAAGAAATATCAATGCAAATACATCACTTATTCTTTTTTTGTTCTAAATCTGCAGACTGAAATTTTTGTACATTGTCCAAACAGTAGTTTGGAATCAACTTTTACTAATTCATTGCCCTGCAGATGAGTATTTTATACTGGGGTAAACAGGAAATAGCACGGTGTACTACAATGCATCTGTGTACCTAGCTGAAACATGAATAAAGTCCATTATTAATCCATCTGAGTACTCACAGAAGCTAAAAAGCTACAGATTTATGAACGGATAAATTATCCCAACATGTTTTATCTCAAAAATATTTTGCTAACAGAGATGAATAATGAAGTTTCATACATGTCATTTAAATTCACTATGGAAAAATAAATCTGGATTCACTGTATATAAGGATTTAAGTAAATGTCTTTCTCAGGTTGTTGGAATGCTACTACTTTTCTGCTATTGATATAAGATATTATTTTTCAGAAAGTAACTTAAACTTCATAAAAATGAAAGAAAAACAAAT
Source organism: Mantis religiosa (assembly GCA_030765055.1). NCBI lineage: Eukaryota > Metazoa > Arthropoda > Insecta > Mantodea > Mantidae > Mantis > Mantis religiosa. Next base: position 85,155,266 of record CM060947.1, read on the forward strand.
GTTTTGCTACTAAAGGAGTTATAATATGCACTAATGTCTGCTTAATTATTGTGATCAGCATTATTCCTTATATTGTGATCAGCAGAAAAAACAACAAAAAAAACTTATATAACATGTAATTTACCTTTTTTTCTGTGTTGGCACAGTTCAATGTTGTTACAGTGAATTCAACATCCTTTGGCTCTGAATTGGCTGCAACATATAGACATGGGTATTAAATAATATACTAAAAACTTGTGTGATGAATAAGTTTGATAAATCAATTAAATTTCATGCAATTCTGTTGCAATTATAACACAAATCTTATAATGTCACTAAAATTAGGCAAATGAGTCAACTTTGTATATACTTTTCTCCACTTACAAGTTTTTTGATGAAGAGTAGTTTCTGGGAACCTCTTCCCTATCGTCAGTTCTGTGGTTGACTGATGATGCATCCGGTGTCTGCATCTGGCTTGGTGTTGTGCTGCCATCTAATGTCCTGGTAAGTTTGATGACATCATCTATGGCGGGAATTTCAAAATTCATCAAGAGGTCCTGTTTCTTTGTAATAAATATGTTTTCCCAAATCTGTAGTTCTAGAAGTTTCTTTGCCTGTTTGATCAGTTCTATTTCTTGTTTTATGTTGTGATTCTCAGACCAAAAGTGATGTGCTACGGCCGACTTGTCCATGTGTTTGAATTTAATATTTCTGAAGTGTTCTTTCATTCTTGTTCCTAGATTCCTTTTGGTCTTACCAATGTATATCTTGTCACAATCCTGGCAGCTCATTGGTAAATGCCTGATAATTGAGTTTTCAGTGTGCTATTTTTTAGAGGGTGGTTTAGTAAGTTGCGGATGTTGTGTTTGTTCTGAGGGGCTAATTTTATGTTGGAGCTCTTAAATATCTTTTCAAATTTTTTGAAATATATTGGATGTAATGTAAATTTACCATATCTGGTGTTTGGGTTTTCTAGTTCTTTTAACGTAGTAATGTCCTTTAAGTTTTTGTTTCTTTTGTGTCTGGAGATCAATTGTTGATGAAATTTGTGTTATAGTTGTTCTTTTCGGCAACCTGGTGTATGTGAGTGTACTCCTGTTCATATTCTGTTTTTGTTAGCGGAATGTTGATTAATCTGTGAACCAAACTATGGAATACTGCATATTGATGTTGTACTGGGTTGAATGGGTTACATTTAATGTAATTGTCAACATGTGTTACTTTTCTGTATATTCCAAATTGTAATCCTATTGATGTTCTTATGATTTTCAAATCTAGAAAAGGTAGCTCATCCTGCTCTACTTCAATGGTGAAAACTATGGATTTTTCTTTTAGGTTTAGCAACTTTATAGCATCCTCGGTTAGTCTTCTAGGAATATAGCAAACACATCGCCGACATATCTATGCCAACATTTGAAAATATGTGGAAAGGCTTTAGTAATGTGTGTTTCCAAATTGCTCATGAACAGATTAGCTAGTAACGGTAAAAGGGGGTTACCCATGGCCAAGCCTGCTGTTTGTTGGAAGATTTTGCTGGAGAACGTGAAGCTGATGAACGTGAATTTCATCAAAAACTTGATCTACAGACATAAAGGAAACAAAAACTTAAAGGACATTACTACGTTAAAAAAACTAGAAAACCCAAACACCAGATATGGAAAATTTACATTTCATCCAAAATACTTCAAAAAATTTGAAAAGATATTTAAGAGCTCCAACATAAAATTAGCCCCTCAGAACAAACACAACATCCGCAACTTACTAAACCACCCTCTAAAAAATAACACACCAAAAACTCAATTATCAGGCATTTACCAAATGCGCTGCCAGGATTGTGACAAGATATACATTGGTAAGACCAAAAGGAATCTAGGAACAAGAATGAAAGAACACTTCAGAAATATTGAATTCAAACACATGGACAAGTCGGCCATAGCACATCACTTTTGGTCTGAGAATCACAACATAAAACAAGAAATAGAACTGATCAAACAGGCAAAGAAACCTCTGGAACTACAGATTTGGGAAAACATTTTTATTTCAAAGAAACAGGACCTCTTGATGAATTTTGAAATTCCCACCGTAGATGACATCATAAAACTTACCAGGACATTAGATGGCAGCAAGACACCAAGCCAGATGCAGACACCGGATGCATCATCAGTCAACCACAGAACTGACGATAGGGAAGAGGTTCCCAGAAACTACTCTTCATCAAAAAACTTGTAAGTGGAGAAAAGTATATACAAGGTTGACTCATTTGCCTAATTTTAGTAACAATGGCACTCCACTTTCTGAAATACTTGTTTTTATTCTATATTATAATGTCACCTTCTCCCCAAACATTTTTCTACAATTTGCATATTCTATTTCATAGGCATTTGGTCTCTTTCCTCTCTTCTCTCTTGTGGGCTTTTTTGGTCTCATATCACTGCTATTTTTAAGGTCCATAACACTGTATACAGCTAGAAAACAAAGAAAATTTTGGTTGCTAAATTTAAGGAACATTGGAGAAACATTAAGTATAAACAGATTAAATTGGCACTTTCAGTCCAAGTGTGGGATGAAGACTATGAAGTAAAATAAAATATTCAGCTACTAAAAATCTCATGTGCATTATATTTGTATATATTTTATTAATAATACCATCAGTTACATGGGCTGTCATGTTTGAGAACACTTAAAAACTATTGGTTTGGGTGATTTTTAGCCCACAACCTAGGAATCAGTTGACCAATGTCTAACCAACTGAGCCACCCAGACAAACATATCCAGCAAAGAATACCATAAAAACCAATGATTAATTTTGTGTACAGTTTTAGGGTTCTAGCAGTCTAGGATTAAGGGATGATAGTCACTATGATCTCAGTTTTAATTTATTTTGAGACTATTACAGTGGATTATTATAGTTAATTGATGGAAATTAATCATTTCTTCACACTAGCCATATATAGGTTAAGGTATTTGTTAGATTGAGTCAACATAAAAAATTCAATGCCATGGCTGGGATTTGAACCACGGATCTCCTGGTTTCCATCCAGTTGCTCTAACCCATTGAGCTACCATGGCCAACTTGCCGTCCTGACATTAAATTCTCCATTTGACCCGTATATTTCCCCGGTAGACCACTAGGAGCTCTCGCATTCGAGATACACCGTTTGTGGCAACTTACTCTCGTAAGTACTTGAGTCCCAGGCTTCATCATTTAACTCTTATTATTATAGTTAATTGATGGAAATTAATAATTTCTTCACACTAACCATATATAGCCTATATTACGATAGTAAGTCACCACAAATGGTGTATCTCGGATGCAACAGCCCCTAGTGGTTTACCGGGGAAATATACGAGTCAAATAGAGAACTTAATGCCAGGACGGCAAGTTGGCCATGGTAGCTCAATGGGTTAGAGCGACTGGATGGAAACCAGGAGATCCGTTTCAAATCCCGGCCATGGCATTGAATTTTTCATGTTGACTCAATCTAACAATATTACAGTGGAGTTTAAATTATTCTAATAGTAAGTATGAAAATAATCTGTTCGTCTACTGATAGTCTTCAGCAAACTTCAATTCTTTAGCATCAGAGGCACAGAAAACCTTAATTGAAACTTTCTCAGTTCGCTGTTCCCAAAGGGTATTTTGAAATAGAAAGTTTTCAGATGTAGATAAGCTGGAAAAGGTGTGCCACCAGAATCTACCCTATCTGTGCTTTTATTTATTGAATTTCTTTCATATATTGTTGAAAGATTTATCCTACAATATTGAAACTAAGGTGCTATATAAAACCAATAAAAATATGATGATCTAATCTTGAAAATTACTCTGGCTCTCTAGTGTTAACCAAATGATTTCAAATTAATGGTTTTGGAATGAATATGATGAAAGCTCAGTATATACTGTTTTCTTTACACATTAAACAATGTTGATCCTGTGACAAGTATGCTATTTCGTATCAGCCTGGAATCAAATCAAAATGAAACACTATGTTTAAGCAGTATTTATCAGGTTCTAAATTAAAATCTTAAGTAGCAATTAAAATGTATGGTTCCAAAAGGATTTTTGAAAAATGCTTACTATGTTTTTTAATAGTAATATGTCTTATGGGATTATCATCTAGCTGAATAGCTCTGATGTTTCCAAAAGTTTACTATTACAAAAGAGGGCAGTCTATACCTTACCAGGTACTATAAATGATACATATAATAAACTCCCATTAATTAACTAAAATATATGAATGGTTGATTAATTAGAGCCAACTGAAAAATTCAATGCCATGGCCGGGATTTGAACCACGGATCTACTGGTTTCCGTCCAGTCGCTATGACCCTTGAGCTACCATGGTCAACGTGCCTTCCTGACATTAAGTTCTCCAACTGACTCATTATATTTCCCGGTGGACCACTTAAGGTTCTCATATTTGAGACAACTACTTGTGGCGACTTACTATTGTAAGTACTTAATTACCAGGATTTTTATCGTAGATTATTTTTTAATGTAAATTTATATTGAGGAATTAATCCTTAAAGAATTAATCCTTTTAAATACATTACTCCGGTATATGGGTGATTTTTGATTAATTAGAGCCAACTGAAAAATTCAATGCCATGGCCGGGATTTGAACCACGGATCTACTTATTTAACTGTAAATGAATGAAGCTACATTCTAAAGAACAATTAAGTGCAGTAATTAATTTGCTTTAAAGGAATCATTTTATTTCAATGATTACACCTGAGTGTAAAGACAGCATTTTAGTTTTAACAGACATGTAATATTTCCCACAAAAGTTGGAGATACAAACTGTTTGGTGATTTTTGAGGAAATTGCTTTTAAATGACACTAATTTCATCTAATTTACTTTATGTTAAAATTGACCCTCTCTTGGAATGTATCTTTTCTGAAGTAAAATCTGAAATTTCAAATTTATTCACAATTGCATGTATAGTTTTTCTTGCAGGTGGTACAGAGTTTGAATATCGTTCAAGAAACCCCTTGCATACATGACAAGCAGATTCATGTTTAAAGTAAACTTTGCAAGTAAACACATATTCTCCTGTGGATAAGTGATACACATGTTTCCTGTATTGACAGAGGCACCTGACTGATAGCATCGATGCAGCAATAATAGTGAGACATGGTGTCAATGCCCTTTCAGGAGGAATTGGCAGTCAGAAGTCCTGCTATAATTCATCTTAAACTAAAACAGTCATGTTGTAAATATGTGGGAGGGAAGAAAGAGAGAGAAAGAGACACTGTAATAGAAAACTCTAAGGCAACAGATTGCTGGAGAGAGATTCATAGGTGTTTCCTTTTATGAGTGTTTACAGAGGCGGTTATTGTACGATAAAAAACAAAACAAAACATCAATGTATTTCCTTCTACCAATCAACAGCCTAAGGTCATTCCGTTACAGTACTTCTGTGTTTCTCTTTATCTTCTTTAACAGGATGGCCGCAAAAGGGTTATATTAGGATTTAATGATCCTATATACATTAAATGCAGTCCACATATAAAGCACTTCAATAAGAAGTTCATCATTATCCAATAAGAATAATTATATTATCATATCAAATTTAGGTTACAAGAAAGGAAAAAAAAAAAAAAGCATTTTATAGTGCCGCTTTGGATATGTTCAGTTATTTAATTTCAGAAACACAGAGTTCGTTTAAGAAGATTTCACTTCACTTTATGATGCTGGTTGACAATCCTTTTTATACAATTGAAGAATATTCTACTGAAATCTTAAACATAATTTTTAAACAATTCTGTTACAATTCATCCATTCATCCAATTATAACTTTATTTTGTGTATTTATATGTAATTTATATAAATATAATGTCTATAGCTCACTGATGTTGATGACTTTATACAGTACCTATATTGAAACTGAAATACATTGAAAAATATTGCAGTTTAACAAGGAGAAAAGTGACTATACTCAGTTGAATAGGCATTCATAGTCAATGCCTTCACTTTGTTTTTGTTATTATTCTTTAGTCTCCCTGTATACAATTGAAATCTTGTCTACTCCATCTGCTGCTTATGTCATTTGGGAGCAGACAAGATTAACCACCAAAAGAGGTATAACACTCCTGCAACTGCTTCCCATTCTCATAATTATAGTTACAGCTACAATGATAAGAAGCATATACCTTATCATAAGAGATACTAGAAATGTCCTTCTCTATGTATATATATTTTTGACATCTCAGGAAATTTGCAGTCATATTTGAGAATTCAGTGTCTGAAATGGAATGAATTTCCCACCTGATGCTTTCTTCTAGTTCTTCCGCAGTATAGGGATTTGTTGCATACAGTTTAGTTTTAAAGTTCCTCCATGGATAAAACATCTGTACAATAAAGTCAGACATTCACAATCCTATACTAATTACCCCTATCTTAAAGTTTAATGACTCATCAGCAATATATGTGGTAACAGAATCTTCAAATAATCCAATCTGACATTCAACATTTGGCAGCTGATCAGTATATGGTGTATGACATTCCTGTATCTCTCTGCATTTATTGTTTGTTAAAAAAATAATCTTGCTATTTTATATGCATTTACTGTACTTCACATCCAATTTTTGCAGCACACAAGGGGCTTTATGCATTAAATTGGGTTTTGCTATGCTTAAATAATTATTATTTTGTGATGAAACTTAACCTTATTAATTGGACCATGTTTATTTAGAGATGAATATTAAGCATGAATTAATTACTTTGTCAATGACATTTCACAAAATCCAATTACAGAAATTTAAAGCTGTAAAAGCAATTCATGGACTACAGTGACCCTCTATGATTTTAAGAGTTTGCTACCTAGTCATGATAAGCTGATCAAAATACCTGTTTTGAGTACCAGCTACTTTAGGGATTTTTGAATAGAGTGATCTAAATGTTCAACTTCATCCAGTTTCTCATCATTAAGAATGGAACCTTTTACTCTTCACTTTCTATCCAAAATGTATCTAGTTCTCCAAAATTTGTTCACAAATCTTCATATGGTTTCTCTGTTTGGAATACATTCACTGAGAAACTGTATTTCATTATCACCTTATAATTTCCCTGCAAGAGCTTTCATCTCATATGTGTACATAAAAAAATCATTTGAGGTAATTGTTTCGAGATACTTAAGAAAATTGCACAGTCAGTAATATATGTAATTTAAAACTCAAAATTTATATTTTATTATTTATTTGTTTAATTATTTGTTTTAGTGCTGAGTTTATACATATTTAGGTTTGGCTCTTAACCCTAGTTAGTTGGCCATAACCATACCTGGTTTAATATACACATCTGTTATATGCATCCTTTTTTTTTTTCTAAATTTTTTGCATTGAATATCTTTCTGCTGGCCATTTCCATTTCACTTTTACCTTTCATAAAAATTCCTTTAATTTGGTATTTGTTTAGGATATTTAAAAATCTTTCTCAATTCAGTTTCTTTGTTCCTCACTGCCCACTTCTTATTCAACAAACTTTCCCTCCATACATTTGTATCTTTACACTAAAAATAACACCTATTTCATCTTTTATATCTCCATTTTGGCACATTCCCAGTATAAAGCCCTTCTCATTGTTCATAATTTCCAAGCATCTATGAGGATGGTTCATTAAGTACCCGTGTTTTAAAATATATGGTGTTGCTAATAGAAGTTTGTGTTATCATCATGTACTGTCATTTGGTATACATTGTCAACACAAATTTGGTGCTGATTCATTGAAGTTTGGACTTTACAGACATTTCAATAAGTTGTTCAATGTGTTTTCCTAAAATGGAACAAGGCAGTATCATTCAGAGATTCACTTTTTACTTTTAAATGGGAAAACTTGTGAGGAAATAAAAGCAAATTTAGATGCTTTTTATAGAAAACTTTTGCCTTCTATGACAACAGTTAGATTTTGGTATAATGAATTTAAATGTGGTCGAACGTCCATTTTTGACGAGGAACACTCAGGACAGCCTGTAGATGTGGTTACCGAAGAAGTCGTTGAAGAAGTCAACCATATGATTCTCACTAGCCATCGAATGAAAGTTCGCAAAGTGGTAGAGGCATAGGTGCATCAATGGGAATGCCAATTCATATTTTGCAAGATAAGTTGGAAACGAGAAAGCTATCGGCCTAATGGGTACCGCATTTGCTCACAGAGGACAAGTAGGTGGGCTTTCAAAGCTCTATTTGGAGCTGCTTAAGTGAAATCCAAAGGACCTTTTGCATTGTGTTGTTACTGTCAATGAGACCTGGATTCGTCATTATACTCTGGAAACTAGAAAAAATCAAAACAATGGGTTGCTTCTGGAGAATGTGCTCCAAAGAAGGCAAAGACAGTTCCATCAGCTGGAAAAGTGATGGTGACGACTTTGAGCATACTGCAGTGGTTATCAGCCAAATTCCACAAGAAGTTGAAAGAAACATGGCCCAGTATGGTGAAAAATAAAGTTCTGTTTCACCATAATAATGCGCCGGCAATTCATCCAGAGTTGCCATTGACAAACTGCATGAATTGCATTATGAATTGTTGCCACACCCCTCATATTCTGCTGCTCCCAAACATGAAGAAATGGCTCACAGGAACAAAATTTAGATCAAATGAGGAGGTCATCATGGTTACAGAGGCATATTTTGCTGTGTTTTATAATTCATATGTTTTGGAGGGGTTAAAAATGATTGGAGTGCTGGGAGAAGTGTAAATCCCTAAAAGGGAATTATGTTGAGAAATAAAAATCAACTCCCTTTAAATTTAAATAATTTGTGTTTGAAAAACTGGCATCTTCATTCTTATTGAACTTACTGAATCGCTCTCATATGTAATAATTTTCAAATATGAATATAAAATAAATCCCGCCAAGTTTAAAAATACTAAAAATGATGCAGTTTAAATCTGAATTGAAAAAATATTTAATTGAAACATGTATGTGTAGAATAGATGGGCTATAAATTTAAGGTTTTATTTTGTATCAGAATTTCTTGTGCATATGTAAGCATTGTTTATAAATTGTACAGAACTAGACAAAGGTAGAAACATTGTATGATGCCTATAAGTAAATTAATAAATAAATCCTTCCTACAAGCATCATAACAAGTGCATTCTCTATATCATCATACAAGCTGTCCTTTTTAATTTAAAAATTCTTCTTTTTATTACTAAACAAGTCAATTCTCTGAATGTATGCTAATTCACATTGGGACTATACCTATCACTTTTTGTCTTTTTGCTGTTGGCCCCAAGAGACATAACTTTCTTCTCTATAGCTACCTTAGTACTCTATATACTTATATTTATATGTGCAGGAACAAAAAACTGGACTATGATAGCAGTGTTTAAAATTCCTAAGCATGGAACAGGAACAAAATAAATTAGTAAATTACTTCACTATGTAAAACTGCTGTTCACTCACCTCATATGGTTGTGAGCTACAAACAAGCACAATGCGTAGTGTATGGATAACAGGAGTCTCAGGCATTCTGCTGATATGCATTCTACGGTGTGGTAATCACAGTGTAAGGGAAAAGCTTTATTTCATTTTCACCTGCATGCTATGCTGAGTACATTGTCTTACTATACTGAATACTAATGTGCTGCCTACCCTATTGTATGCAGATATGGTGCTCAAATGGGTAGGGAAAGTAGTGGACAGTTAACTTACTCATAAATTCTTCCACTGGTTTGTCTATAGTATCATGGTCAATCCATGTAAGGCCCATTTCAACTTTTTCCGCAAGATCTTGCCAGTGATTTCTGTTTTCCAAGCAGCCATCATACAGAGGTTGCATCCAAGGAAATGTTTCTGATAACACCTGAAAAGTCACAAATTAAAAATATTTTCACATTTTATGAAAAAGTTTTTGACAGTATTACTTCTAATGATACAAATCCACTTTTATTAATTATTTTTATAACCACTACCCTTTCGGTTTCTGGGTAATGAGGCATATGGCAGCATTTTGTTTTATTTGTTCCATGCCTTTAACATATTGCCAGCCGTTCTCTTTTGGAACATATTGAAGGTGTTAACTCACATTTGTTGGGTTTTAGTCATTAGATCACACACACATCACACTCTCATTCATACTTCCAGACTCTGGGGAAGATGAGGAATTATCTTGGTTGGAGAAAAATCCCTACCTCCACAGCCACGAATCAAACCTGGGACCCCTAGCATGGCAGGTAGGTTCTCTACCGATTGAGCTATGCAGCCAGCCATGACAGCTTTATTTTCAGCCATTCAGTGTTAGTTGAGGTAAACAGAATCTGCCACAACCCTCTGTTACATCCCTTGTACTCTAGACTAAAGAGGACATTTATTTCACGTTTAATAGTATCCACTTACTTAGACACAGTGCTCTATTTATGAGAAGGTCAAACAGATCTGTTTTAACGTAGGTTTACTTGTCACATTCATTTCTTTTCTACCTGAAACCTGGTTTGAAATGGTTTGTTCATACAATAACTATTATGATTGATCTTATTGTAATGTACATGATCAAGTTGAAGATCTACATTGGGTTATCATAAGCTCTATCCCTTCACCCTTCTTTGCCAATGATCTTTTCATTGTAAGAGTGTTCTGTCTCACAATGAAATTATCTTTTTCTAATTGTACTATGTAATAATAAATAATAATAAAAACAATAACAATAACAATAATAATAATAATAATAATAATAATAATAATAATAATAATAATAATAATAATAATAATAATAATAATAATAATAATAATAATAATAATAATAATAATAATAATAATTACTAATACTAATAAATAATAATAAATGATGATGATCATGACGATGATCATAACGATGACGATGATGATGACGATGATGATCATGACAATGACGATGGTGATGATGGTGATGACGATGACGATGATGATGATGATGGTTGATGATGATGATGATCTGGAAACAGGAGTAACTTTAAAAGGAGTAACTTTAAAAAGAGTCAATCTGTCAAGTAACTCAATGCTTAATGGACCCCATGCTCATTAGAACATTTTTGAGGAAATGGACATTTTCAAAATGATTTCTGTGTAAAGGGTAATTTTGGGAATAAGGATTTTGTGAACCTTAAAAGATGAACTTAAATCATCATCATCATCGTCGTCATCATTGTCATCGTCGTCATCGTCGTCATCATCATCATCATCATCATCATCATCATCATCATCATCATCATCATCATCATCATCATCATCATCATCATCATCATCATCATATCATCATCATTATCATCATCATCAAAATCGTCGTCGTCATCACACCTTTTAATAGTTTTAGATTTTGGGTCAAGGTTATGGTTGTTCTAAAAATGAAATGCCACTGCTGACTTGTCTTCCATTTTCAATTTGATGTTTCTAATGTGTTCTTTGACTCCAGATTTAAGTTTCTTTTAGTTTACCCTATGTAGAATTTTTCACAATCCCTATAACTTATTTGATATATTCTGAATATATTTATTAATGGAATTTCATAATTTGTTTTTAATTTTAACAATTTTAATACTGAGTATTTAATTATAGGTGCCAAGGTGATATTTTGTTCTTGAAATATCTTTAAACATGATGATGATGATTATGATTATGACAATGATGATGATGATGATAATAATAACAACCAAAGCATTCAACTATTAGGAGTTCAGTGACCAATGACTATTGTCTGAATTATTATTCTGCAGATCATAAGGGTATCCTTTGCAAAAATAGGAGTAATGTTTTATCTTAAAGAGCAAGAAACACTGACAAACTCATGATAGTTGAAAGTTGCTGTAGCACATAAATTCTATTATTTAGGTTTAGTATTTTTATTATTTATGCATTCTAGCCATTACCAGTGGGTACTTTCTCTCTAATCTAGAAGGAAAGCTTCATATGCATGCTTACCCATTAAGTCAAGTCAAAGAAAATACTGGTTTTCATTGTAAATGTGCTTAAACTAATAACTTAATATTATCCTCAAAACTGTTTATTGAGTCAGTTTAAACCATAAAGGAGTACAAATGTAAATACTTAGGGTAATTTCAAAGAAAAGAGTGCAACTATTATATCAAATTATTGTAGTATGTTATTTGATATCTCTGAAGACAATTGCTACTGTTTACTGTTCTGCTACTAACTGCTTACACACATTAATTACTATTGTATTATTTAATTGCTATTGTATTCATAATTGTATTACTCAAAAGAATTGTATTATTCTTATGGGTACAAAATTGACAAAGTCATGAATATTGTATATTCCTACGGTGAATATAACTTACTTACATGCTACATTATGTTCTTAAATACAAGTATTAGGCAAGTTAGCAAAATTTATAAAAGGATTCAACAAAGGATTTTGTGTAATCAACAAAATAATGAGAGGGTAAATAATTATCTTTCAAATAAGACCTGAAGCTTTCCTGGCAACAAATGTGCTCAATTTCTTCTCGGGCAGCAAGCCAGGTGAAAAGACGATTAGTTATTAACGTTTTGGGAATGTGCATCTCTTCCATCATCAGGATATTTATAAATTGTTATAACCACAAATAAAACACTGGATATAACACAAATATAAACAAAGACAAAACACTATCAAAATTCGTATTACTGAACAAAAGACTGTTTTCAGTAAATTAAATGCCAGGTCAGGAGATGGTGTGAGTATAAAAAATTGTGTCAAAGAAACTGTATTGATCTGTATTGATCTTTGCTTCTTAAATCGACGGATTTCAACTTTTAAACCTGGTTTCCAATAGGACCTGAACTGAAATCCAGCATCACTATTAAGCGTGCTCCTTTCAGAGGAAATTGCCAAAGCCTGCCTAACTCTCGGCTTGTGGATGGTCCTGATGTATTTGGCGAGAATTTTGCTGATTCTGCCGGATAGATTAAAGCCACCTCCAAAGATTAAACATCTATTGAGACCAGTGAAAGGCAAACTGGACTTCCAAGTTCCAGAAATGTACTGCATTTCCTGTAAATGTGGGACACTGTATATAGGACAAAACGGAAGAACCATCACTACCAGAATAATCAAACATGAACGGAGCATTCGTTTAATGCAACGTGAGAAGTCTGGGCTGGCAGAGCATTATTTTGATAACGACCATAGAGCCAATTTTCGGGAGACGACCATCTTGGCAATATGCAACAGTTACTGGGAGTGGAGAATTAAGGAGGCTTTGGCGATTTCCTCTGAAAGGAGTACGCTTAACTGTGATGCTGGATTTCAGTTCAGCTCCTTTTGGAAACTGGCCTTAAAAATGGAAATCCATCTACTTAAGAAGCACATATCAATAAAGCTTGATAATCAAGTTAAGTAGTTACATTTCTTTGTACCAATAAATTCTCTGTACTTACGCCACCTCCTGACCTGGCATTTAATTGACTGAAAACAGTCTTTTGTTCATTAATGCAAATTTTGATAGTGTTTTGTCTTTGTTTATATTTGTGTTATACCAGTGTTTAATTTGTAGTTATAACAGTTTATAAATATCCTGATGATGGGAGAGATACACACTCCCGAAACGTAGATGTCTAATCGTCTTTTCACCTGGCTTGCTGCCCAAGAAGAAATTGAATTACCTTCCCGCTCTATCTTAGCCTTGTATAGATTTTGTTTAGGTGTTAGCCACAATCAAATCATCTATATTACTGCAAAAGTGTTGATTTGAAAATTAATAAATTCTTTTATAAAAATAAAACAGGCAAAATAAAGTGACTTTAGGGAAGGTTTATTCTTAGGTTTGAAACTTTGCATAGTTGAAAATTTGAATAACAGACTAGAATGTAATTATGTATCTAACACCTTAGGTACATAAAAGATATGCTGCAGATTCAGATATAGAATCTGAATGTAATCAAAAGTTATAAATATTTCTTTTTTAAAGGCAAACATCTTCATATTCAGAAAGGAATAACTTTACACAATTAAATTAAATAGCTAAAAAATAAAATAGCAATCTAGAGATATACATAAAATACTTTTCAACTTGGAATATTTGCAATTACATAGGTACATATTTTTTGTAAAACCAGAATCATTTATCTTACCTTGTAAAGAGGAAGACAAATGAGATCAATGAATCCTACTTGCATTTGTGGCAATTCGTCCTTTCTTTCTCGATCCATCATAGCCTGCACATAAAATTAGATTATTTTTTCACTTATGTAAAATTTAATTTTATTCTTGATCTCCAGTTAAATAAATGACAACTGCCTTATTTTGACTACCTAAGGTGAGTGTGACATGACTTAATTGATAACACTGGTTGACAAGGTTTTTTTCACAAGAGATCTGAATAGTGAATCTAGTGGCATTTTCCATCCTGAATTCAGATATGTAGTCAGAATTTTCCCATCAGGCATAGTTTTTCTGTAAAAGCTACTTTTCAAAATATGATTTTAGCGTTTTCTTTGACCTGTCATAGGAACCGTTACTTCATATGTAGCTATTTTACTCAAGCTGTATTATTGAAATTATTTGCAATGTCATGCTGAAGCGCAATAAAACATGACTGTGCAGGTTCATTGTTGTTCATTGTTGTTGTTTAGACATGTTCAGACCTGTTTGGCATTGTGATGTGTCAGTATTGAGCTGACTGTGAGATTGTTGAGTAGTAATATATTTCCTTCCTTTCTGTTTAGAAGTGTATTGTGTATATCGAGATTTAACTGTATTCACAGCTCTCACACCAATAAAACAAGAAATTAGATTTGCTAAATTTACTTACCACCCCTGGGCCACAAAAAAGTTCCAAAAAATATTCAAGAAATACAATATAACATTGGCACCAAAAAACAAGTACAACATTAAAAACCTACTTCACAGTAATAATACTGATAAGATAAAACCAGAGGAAAAGTCAGGCATTTACAAGATTAAGTGTAAAGATTGTGAAAAAATTTACATAGGGAGGACAAAAAGAAACATAGGCACTAGAAAGAAAGAACACTTCAGGCACTTAAGATACAAAAATATTGATAAGTCTGCAATAGCAGCTCATTTCTGGTCTGAAAATCATGAAATTGAAGATAGCACAGAATTACTAAAATACGTACAAAAACATAGTGAACTCGTCATATGGGAGAGGATATACATAGAAAAACATAAAAACCAACTAATGAACTTTGAAATCCCGCCAGAAGAGAATCGCACATTTAAGTTCATCACTAAATCAACAGATGGCAGCAGCAACCCCAGAATTACCCACACCACTGGATCAAGCTTTAGTCGCATAAGAGCCGTAGTTGCAAACAATGATTTGCGAAACATGTCCTCAAAATAGGTACGAAAGTGAAGCAGATGTGTAATAAATACGACTCATCTAAAAATTAATAATGTATTGTGTATGTTGTGCATGTTGTATTTCTGTGCTTTATTTTTTCATCATGCCAAGATATTGTGTAAATCATGCAGATAATTTCTGCTATATTTGTGGTGAGCTGACCTTCAAGTCTCAGAGGCGAAATTTGACCCCACTTGTTAACAAGTGTTATAAAATTTACTTTGGCTGTCAAGTTGGTGATTTTGATTGATTGATATTGATAGATAGTTTAATGATCCAGTTTATCAGATGTACATTGATTTTGGACACGTCCTTTCTATACAAATTATTTAACAATATGACATTTGTATGCTAGTACCAAATTCTTACATATATAATTTACAATTCATCTAGGCTGTATATACATTTATTTAAAAAATATTGTTTTAATTTACTTTTAAATTTTGGTTTTGAGCTATTCGTCAAAATTTTTATCTCACTAGGTAGTTTATTATACAGTTTGATCCCTCTGATATTAATGTCCTTTTCAGTGACACACCTGCTAAGACTATACATGTGATAGTTATCACCATTTCTTGTACTGTAGTGGTGAATTTGGCTGTTTCGTACTAATGTAAGTCTATCGGTTATAAATAATATAGTTCTGTATATATACAGAGAATAGACTGTGAACATATTTTCAGTTTTAAATGTTTCTCTGCATGATTCCCTTCCTTTTAGGCTATAAATCAATCTAATACATTTCTTATGTAGAATTAGTAACATGTCCATGTGACATTTTGCAGCTGTACCCCATATTTCAATCCCGTAGTTAAAGTAAGGATATATACATCCAAAATAAATCATCTGCAGAAGCCTAGTGTCTTTGTAACTTTGAAAATACCTAAGCAAGTATATAGATTTACTAATTTTATTACATATATAATCTATATGTTTAGCCCATGTTAACTGTTTATCAACAATTATTCCAAGAAATCTATATGATTTTACTGATAAGAGCTGGGCCCCAAATACATGCTGTGTTTCGTGTGTTAGACTGCTGACTGGGTGGAAAAATGGTACACATCATATGCCATTTGCAATTCCCATGATTTGGAGGGAACCGAAGGATCATTTAACTGACTGTTATTTTTGTTTGACATATATTAAAGGAATCACATCTAAAACAAAATATACAGTTAAGTATCCGAATTTGCAATCTGCAGTGAGACCTGTCTTACACAGTGAAGAGTTCCCCGTACCAGTATATGCAGATACGACCTTAAGTGATAACTTTGGTTCTGACCTGACTGAAACTCCAAATAATTCAGATGAAAATAAAAATGATCTTACATATGAAGCCAGTAGCTGTTCATCAGAACCATACTTTCCCAATCAGAGAGACCTTAGTGACCTGATTCGCGATTTAAATCTGTCTAAACAGCAAAAGGAAGTTTAAGCTTCCAGACTCAAAGGGTGGAATCTACTCCAAAAAGATGTAAGAATTAGTAGATATCGTAGCCGCCATAGTGTTTTCAAAGTATACTTCTCTGAAGAAAATGGTATTGTGTTTTGTAATAATATTTGTTCAGTTATGGAAACTCTTGGGCTTCAACACCAGCCAGATGAGTGGCGATTGTTCATAGACTCCTCTAAAGTAAGTTTGAAGGCTGTGCTGCTACATATTGGCAATAAACTTCCATCAATACCGGTAGCGCATGCCGCTGATATGAAAGAGACATATGAAAATATGAAACTAGTTTTAGAGAAAATACAATATGGAAAATATGAATGGAATATCTGTGGTGATTTAAAGGTCATTGCTTTATTGCTTGGTTTGCAACTTGGATTCACCAAATTTTGCTGTTTTTTGTGCGAGTGGGACAGCAGAGATAAGATGTCTCACTACGTTAGAAAGTCATGGCCAAAACGTAAATCTCTTATCCCTGGCCAGAAAAATGTGGCATGTGACCCTTTAGTGAAGCCTGAAAAAATATTTTTATCTCCATTGCATATTAAGTTAGGAGTTATGAAAAATTTCGTCAAAGCTATGGATAAACTTTCTGATGGATTCTTGTACTTGAAATCGAAATTCTCCAAAGTGAGTGATGCTAAATTGAAAGAAGGAGTTTTTATAGGACCACAAATCCGATCATTAATGGCTGATGAACATTTCGAGGGACTGTTAAATCCACTGGAGAAAGCAGCCTGACAGTCTTTCAAAAGTTTGTGTTGCAATTTTCTTGGAAACCATAAAGCAGAAAACTATCGTGACATAGTGGCTGATCTTCTACATTCTTATAAAGCTATGGGATGCAACATGTATTTAAAAATTCACTTCTTGGACTCTCACTTGGACTTCTTCCCCGAAAACCTTGGAGCTATCAGCGATGAACACGGTGAGCATTTTCATCAGCAAATTTCTACAATAGAGAAGAGGTACCAAGGCAAGTGGAGTTCCAATATGCTGGCTGACTACTGTTGGACTAAAATGAGAGACGTTCCATATGCAAAATATACCCGAAAATCACTATCTACCACTTTCTAGATAAGACAGAATCAGTAGTTATAATTTTGAGTTAGATAGCTATTTACGGATCTTTTGGAATATTATAAAAAATTCAAATGAATATCATACAATAGTAAGCCGCCACAGATGGTGTATCTCAGATGCGAGAGCCACTAGAGCTTTACCGTGGAAATATATGAGTCAATTGGAGAATTTTATGTCATGACAGTAAATTGGCCATGGTAGCTCAATGGGTAAGGGTGACTGGATGAAAACCAGTAGATCCGTGGTTCAAATCCTGGCCGTAGTATTAAATTTTTCATGTTGACTCTATTAATTCATACCATATAGCTCATTATAAGCTTTGTTTCAATATTATCAAATGTAAGAGGAATAGATAATTTAATATTAACCTACAATTGCAGAATTACTGCATCAAATATTCAGAACAAAATTAGCAAAAAGTTATGTTAAAGAGTACTTTTGGCTTTATAAGCTCTCAGGAACCTCATTTAAAGAGTAGAAAAACTTAATAGCTTTATGCATTAAGGTTTTGAGAATAAATAGTGATGCAACCTTGGACAATGCTGAACTTAAATACTATGTTTGGTATTTAAATGACTTTGTTTTGAGTTATAGTGGTCACATACACACACGCACGCACGCACACACGCACACACACACACACACACACACACACACACACACACACACACACACACACACACACATGCATGCATGCCCATACACATATGCATGTGCAAGATCTTCTTCTAAAAATGCTTTTTCTTTGGATTTAGGGGACCACAAATGCATATTTCCAGTGAAATTTTTATTTGAATGCAATATCTTCTCTATTATGAACATGGTAGGAAAAGTAAAACAGGAATCTGTTCATTACATCTTTTAAGTACCCTTCATCACATTTTATAATATGTTTTTTGCTGAACTATTCAGTAAATGCTGGATGCCAAGCTTCTTTTGAAAGAGTATAATCACATTCATTATATACAGCTAGAGTTATTCAGACATTCAAATCTTTGCAGGAACCTTTCTCATTTATTTTGGACCATATTTATGTTATAGAGAGAATGGGATGAACAAACTGACTTGTACAATTCCTCAAACCTTTTCCAATCCTCTGCAGTAGTAACTTCCTAAGTCAACAGGTGGCAGCACTGCATCCTCTTGCAAAATGGCTGACATCGACATTCGTATTAGACAGTGTTCTGTGATTGAATTTTTGACTGCGGAAGATGAAACGCCAATTCGCATTCACGAAAGGCTAAAAAATGTGTATGATGATGCAACGGTGGATGTCAGCACTGTTAGATGATAGGTTCATCGCTGCAGCGAAGCTGAAGGCAAGCAGCATTGGCAGATGAAAAGCGAAGCGGCAGGCCGGTGACTGCAGTGACTCCAAGCAACATTCAGCGAGTTGATGACATCATTCGTGGTGATCGCCGGGTAACAACAGGTAAATTGTGTCGCATTACCTCCCTCAGTAAAGGCAGTGTGATGACAATTATTCAACAACTGGGTTGCTCAAAAGTTTGTTCACGTTGGGTACCAAGAATGTTAACTGCCCAAAACAAAGAAACAAGGAAAAAAATAGCCTCCAGACACTTGCAGCACTTCAATTTGGAGGGAGAGGAGTTTCTGGAAAACATTATTACTGTAGACGAAACATGGGTTCATTTTTTTGAACCTGAATCAAAGAGGCAGTCAATGGAATGGCATCACACAACCTCACCAAAGAAAAAAAAAATTAAAAACTCAGCAATCGGCAGGGAAAGTTATTGCGACAGTGTTTTGGGATGCAGAGGGTGTGCTTATGATTGATTTTTTGGAGCAAGGATGCACAATAAATTTTGTCCAATACGTCAGAACTCTCAAAAAGCTGAAAGCACGTCTTTGCCTAGTTCGCCCAACAAAATCTATGGCAGATGTTCTTCTTTTGCATGACAATGCAAGACCACACACCAGCCGTTACACCACTGCAGAAATTGAGACATTGGGATGGCAAGTCTTACCTCACCCCCCATACAGCCCTGACCTGGCACCATCAGACTTGCATCTGTTCGGGCCACTAAAGGAAGCTCATCGTGGGATTCATTTTGAAGATGAGGAGGCTGTGAAAACGTCCTTGCCTCAATGGCTTAGGAAGCAAGACCGTAGTTTTACCACACTGTAATACATGCCCTAGTTAAAAGGTGGACCAAAACTGTGGAAAAGGACGAAGATTATATTGAATAGTGACAAATTAATCATCAATGTTGTAGTTTTCAAGCTATGTAAATTGGATTCAATTTTCTGGCAATTAAAAGAGAAAAAAATAAGAGGCATTACTTTTTGACCCACCCTCGTAACTTAAGTTGGCCATTAAATGCAATATTCATCCTCGAAAGTGGTAAAACCATACTTTACCAAAATGTGATCAGGTTTACCCATTTGCTACCTAAACTTCAATCTAAACAATTATACTATAGGAAGTTTTTTTCTTAAGATAAGTGAAGCCTTTTGTTACAAATATTTATATTTGTGTAATATTCATTGCTTCACTGTAGCTAGCTTCATTTTCTACGTAATCTACAGGAAGTTTTGCTAAATGTGGAGATATTACATTACTTAAAATTTAAAAATCATTCAAGATATTCTTTACTATAGTTGAATTAACTATGATGCATGTATGTGGGTCTGTTGAACAAAAAGGATTGACGTTGAAGTAGTTAGTCACTGTTTAAGTCCCCTTAATACCAATCTCAGAAACTATTTGTAGTTGGTTTATTAATTCTCGTCACTTACTTGTTTATATTTATGAGAAACTAGTTTCAAAGACATTTGCCTCCATTTTCAGTCTCTTTCCAACTGGCATCTGTTGTTGTCTGCTCTCTCTCTCTGGTGGTGGAACTATGAACCAGAGAGAGAGCAGACAACAACAGATGCCAGTTGGAAAGAGATTGAAAATGGAGGCGAATGTCTTTGAAACTAGTCTCTCATAAATATAAACAAGTAAGTGACGAGTATTAATAAACCAACTACAAATAGTTTCTGAGATTAATTTTGACATCACTGTTACTAAATTCCTCCAAACACATATATCCCCTTAATACCTTCTGATCATTCTCAGAGGCAGTGTTGACAGATGTCAGATGTAAGTATGCAATTGCACAGTTCACTTATTTAAGTTTGTTTAATGCTTAAACTTCAAAGCACTGCACTGCAGTATAATAATACACACATCACACAAACAACTGATAAATAAAATAAAACAAAACAAAACAACTGAAAGCTTTTATTTTTGTTTAGCTCTCCTCTTTCACGGAACACACACAACTGACTGACAAAGGACAGGCAAGCAATTTGCAGGTTTTTCATGTGGTGAGGCTGGATGCACATGGCAGGAAAGCAAGTGTCAGTAATGAAGAGTTACATCAATTCACTTATAACACTACTACACAAATTTGAATTTTATTAAGGAGAAGTTTTGAGAATTGTTGTTCTCATCTTTATCTGATGTGATTGAAAATGGATCCGGTACTGCATCATCTTGTTAGTACCCGGTCTCTCTGGTGCATTTTAAACCACATTCTGTTCAAAATCAGCTGAGAAAAAAAAAAAACAACTCTTTTTGAAGCATGCCCTGAATAAAGACAGGTTTTTTGGAGAAGCAGTATTAATAGCAATCATCTCACATGATTTTTAAATTTAAGTCATTCAAAATAAAGCTTTAAAAGCCTGTGCTGGCTTATCACAGTTCACAGTGGCAAAGCATGCAATGAAGTACTGAAAGTGCCACTTTTCCAAGAATTTCAGGAGAAAAACAAGAAAATTCATGCCAAAAAATATTTTATTTGCACTGGATACATTTTCAATATTTATTGACGAACATCTGCAGTGCTGGGGACAATTTGACAGCTGCGTAGCTTCAAGTGACCAGTTCGGCGAGCTCATTCAATACTGAATATTTATGCATTAGTAACCTTGAATACCATGCTTCATAGGTTTCTGGAAACAATCACAACTCTTCAACAGTTAGGAAGCACTGACAGATTTTGTCATGTGAAGTCCCTGTTGCATGTGATGAAAAGTTTATTTTCTTTGTTTTATATGGTGCTTTTAAATACAACTATAAGTATATTTCAATAGCATTAACAATAATATTTTATGTGCATTGGTATTTAGTAGTGAAAAAATTCAAAATTCTTGTGAAGTTTTAAGTTGTTAGCAAAAGTGTGTGAATGCATACTTTCTCCATTTTAGGTTAACAGTTCATATGGTTTGGGCCAGCTGTAAGAAAAATTGGAATGTCTGAGTGGAGAGGGAATGCAGGAATATGCGTGTAGTGTGTGTAGTCTTGCAATGCAAGAAGAGCCTGTACAATAGCAAGAGTACTGAACAGTAGCCTTAGTTCTTTGAGTAATTATTCTCTCTTATTTTAATGAAAACTATTATTTGGAGCTTCCCTCGCTTTGAAAGTCCACTTCGCCACTACTATGATATTTGATGCTGAAAATGGCCATAATGTAAGAGAGTGAGTCCTAGTAGACTAGCTTCTCTGGAAGATACCATTTGATATATGCAAATATATCAAATATATATTTAAATATCAAATATATATAAAGAATTTAGTCTATTATACAATGGAAAAAATGTATAATTGGTAAATGAAAACAATAAAATAAGGCAGTTCCTTTCTTGGAAGTGTTGAAAACAGTGTTGTTATAATAAATTAAATTTAAAGGGAGTCAATTAATGATATGGCCAGTTGAGGATGGAGGCAAAGTCTCTGAAACATGTTCCGGAAAAATTTAAAAGTAAGTGTTGTTTAGTGTCATTAATCGACTCCCTTTAAATTTAATAAAATAAGGCTTCAAATGTTATGCAGGAAACAGCTTTACTAGCAGTACTATTTAGCAACTAATGCTATTAAAATGTAAAGGGCACTGTATGCTTTGTGCACACATATTTTATGATTGTTACATTAAAGTATGCTTAATCCGAAAAATATAAAAGGGTTTTACAATGCATTGGTAATTTTATATGTTGAATAGCTTTCAATACTCACCACAGGTTGCTGGTTTAACTGCAGCTTCTCCAAATCTCCTTGATCAAAAAATTCATCAGCTACCATTTTTGCCACTTTATGCTGTACCTCCCATGGTTTAGCAATGGCACTTACATCACATGCTGTCATCATCATTCCACATAGCACTAAAAACATTGAGCATATTGTCTTATATGTCAGAAAATATAATATAAGGGACTGCACACAGTTACTAAATAAGTAAGTACATCCTTTACTGCTACTTAAATAAAACATTTTTTATTCTATAATGTTACAATTTCATATCACTATAGAGAGAAAATTGAGTTAACCTCATTTAATGTAAATTAAAAGAATCACATCATCTATTACTACAAATGATAAAACTATAAAAGAAAACAACAACAACAAAAATTCTGTTAGGCAAGGCAATTAATGAAGACACAAAAGTACCTTTGCATTCTCAGTTTTGCTACATGGGCTAAACATGGACACTTTACTGTTTGCCCAGGACAAGATGGAAAATAGAGGAATGTGTAATGTAATCATTTTTGCTGTCCCCTTGTTGTTTATTCTCGTCTTCTGAGTATGACAAGGATGGAAGGTTCGTTTAAAATACACAAGTGTTGTCACATAGCACACCCATACATAATACCTATCACTGCATTTACTCCGACAAACATTAGATCTGGTAGCATGGGTGACTCATATGCACTCTCATACACTCATTTCCTGGTAAACAGATCCGTTACCGGAGCAGATAAACAGTTCAGGCTCCTCTGCCCTTTATTCCCCTCTAGCCTTCTTGTCGTGGGCATACAGTATTTGTATCTGGTTATGGATATGTTTAGCAGTAGAGTTACAATATCTGGATAACACATGATCTCTGAAAGATGAGCCTTATCCAGGTAAGTGGGGCTGTGCATAAATGAATGGAATATTTTCCCTACCTTTTTGTGTGATAATATATGGAACCAAAGATTAAATGTTTGGCAGAGTCCTTAAGACTTCAGAAGAATTACTAGTGGAGACAAATGAGGCAGATCCTTTGGTTCAAGTAATCTCCAGGGAGATTCTAGCAAAAGCTGAGGAGGATAGAAGTCTCTCAGAGGAAGAAATGTAGTTGTCTAAAAGTCTGTCTGTTTCTGGCATTAGTGGGTAATTAGAAGTGCCATGAGTAAGCTGGAAAACCTTGGAGTTAAATAAGTTAAGCTCACCAGGCTCAAAGGAAGAAAGTCTTAGAAGAGAAACTGGAAGCAAGGGTATTGAATTTCACCCTAAAAGATGGAGAGCAACGAGAAGGAAGGAAACTGAGGTGGCTGAGTCAATGTGAAGGGAGGCTTCGAAGGGTAGAGCAAAATGCAGTCAAATCAAATCCTAATGCTAAGTTCTCCAGAAAGAGACCCCAAACATTAGCTGTTCCTCCTTCCTCTGAGGTAAAGGATGAAACATTTTAACAGGCAATAACCTTTATATAAATGACAATTACAACTGACATTTCTTGGCTAATAAGCTGGTAGGAGTTTTCACAAAGATGGGGATGGTAATTTTCCTCAGACCACTGGCTTGCACATGGAAAGGACAGCTCTTTTCATCTATGTGTCAATGAGTAAAGCAGAATATTGTTGGTTACTATGGTATCCACACTTAGTTCTTGGAATGATGCCTAGTTAGTGATAGAACTGATGTTATGAAGACATTAAAAGTGCACTTTAACACCAAGGATGCTTCTGGGGATAGAGAGTTCAAAAATATTTTAGCTATTTGGAAATCAAAATTGTAGGATAACTATAGATATTGGAAAATTCTAAGCTCCAATAATGAAACTGCCAGAAAAGCTCTTGTTTGCACTGTAGTGTAGGATACCATCACTGAAATTAAATAGTGTTACCCAAACGGCAAGCCCACAATGCCGATCAATAAATGTAAGCCGGCGGAGGGAGGGGAGACAGGAGGGGTGGCTGGGTCTTCGTTTACCCCTCCTCCTACCGCTCGAAGTTGCACGAGCTTCGAGAATGTTTTCCCCCTCCATAAAAGGAGAATCGAGAAACTTCGGGGCCGATCAATACCGGAAGCGACAGTCAGTTGAGAGTAGTGTTGTTATGGCGTGCGTTGTGTAAGTAGCGTCGAGTGTACGTGTAGATTGATATTGGAAAATCAACTAATTGTGTACATTAAATTGTAATTGTGAACAGTGTATTGCTACAAAAATAAAGTGCAATTTTTTGTGTTTGTAACCTCAACTTTTTATTTCACAAACCCACAAAGTCACAATATACAGATTTCCCATATATAAGATTTTGATTCTCACATGCACTTTTGATAAAAAGACAGCTTTGCGAGCCTTTTGCATTTGTTCTAGGGACATCATCTTGGTAAAAATACACCACCAACAGGATCTGAAATGCAGTAACATTATTCTGAGCTGTGTATTTTCTTCTAGAAGAGAACTGGAGCTCCCAATGGGAGGGGATTAATCAGATGCAAACTCCCATCAGTTTGGGGTAGCAAGGAAATCAAAAAGAGGTCATTATTTTCAAACTTCTAACTTCCTTAGAGCCAATAGCTTCTACAGCGTGGATGAATTTTTAAATTTGTAAATATTTAGTTAGCTACCTTAATTATAAATATTGTACTTAGTTTTTAGTTTTTAGTTCTTAGTTTTTAATTTGACGTGTCCTATAACATGTACATGTTTTAATGGATGAATCAATAAATCAAATCAAATCAAACTTTCTGCTGTATATTTTTAATGACCGAGAAAAGCCTGCCTTTTCCAAAAAGATAAATTGTATTTCTGAACATATCAGGGAGATGATTAAAGGTTGGAAAGTCAATAAATAAATAGTCTGAGAGAGGTCGCCAGAACTCAGGGATTTTGGCCTGTAGTCCAGTCAGTTAGGATCTGCATTAAAATTCACTGAAACTTTGAACAAGCGTTCAAGGCTTTACTAGAAATATGCTTTTCTGGTGTGATTTTCAGTGACTTATAGTGACTTTTAGTAAAATATAAACTTCTAATATCATTTTAAATTATGTGTTATATAAACATAATTACCTATTACATTACCTACACAGTTACATTACCTTCTTTATTTTCTACCATATTTTTAATACATAGTGTCACCGATGGCATTGCTATGCTGCTGCAAAGCGAAGTCGGGCATGTGGGCAAGAGAGAGAAAGAGACACAGAGAGGCTCTGGAATTTTCTGTCATTCTCTTGGCAAGCGCCCAGCTCTCCTACCCATGCACCTGGCTCCCGCTTGTTGCGGCAGCACAACAATGCCATTGCTGACAATATTTATGTAGATATTTCTCAATTAGATATTATTTAAAAATGCAGGGTCTAATCATTAAATATGCCTATTTCCACCCTCTTACTCTAATATTTGGCAGAGAATAAAATTCTAAATGTTATAATCTCAAAAAGCATTTGCATAAATGTGTTTGGAACAAGAAAATGTTTTAATGCTCGAAGGTCAGATTCCTTTTCTAAAAATATTTTTTTGTTTTTATTTTTATTTTCTCTCCAGGATCCTTTATTCTTTTATATGAAATGATTTGGTAGGTAAGTTCCACTAAATTTTTTAAGGAATGCTACTTTATTTTGTGAACTTTTAATACAGACAAGTGAAAAGTAAACCATTAAAGCAACTTACATTCCTTCTTTCCTTCACTCTGCCAGTCAAACTCTCCCTGGTCTACCAACTCCATGAAACTATTTTTCTTTTTAAAGTACATAGCCAAGTCAGTGGATATGATTGCATTTTCCACTGTTTTCATTACTTTTCTATAGTCCTCCATTGACAGTGACTGAAAAAGAGAAATCTTTTTAAGTACCTATATATTTAATTGTTGTACCCATGATGAGATTTATTAATGATTAAAGTCAGTACTGCCACAATGGTCATCTTGATTGCACTTTGTATCACAAACCATTCTTATCTCATGTCTTTTCCTAAAGTTTTTCCTAATTCCAGTATACAGGATTGAGTATAAGTCATAGGAGGTTATGAATTGCTTAGTATGATGGTGCTGTTTGAACATGCATGGTTTCTGATTGCCAGCTAAATTGAGAAAGCATTGCCATTAGCAACCATGTTGTTGTGGACAAATAATCATGTTGCATTTGCTGTAGAGAGTTATTTAAGAATAATGATGTTATTTACTGTTTAAAGGATGTGTCGTTGCCCCTTTCAGCTAGACAAAGTACAAAGTCCCTGATCATTGGACAATTGTAAAGTGGGTAGCACAGTTCTGTAATAATGCATCATACAAGGACCAGATTAGGGAAGCTATGCGAAACATTCCAATGGATATGTTGCATTGTGCAACGCACACTTTTGTTTGGCAGTTAGAAGAATATGTTGTCTGTAATGGCAGACATCTACCAGGTGCAGTTTTCAACATTGACATTTGTTGCCCAATATAGCAACATGCCACATGTTAAGTAATATTTTAAAAATATATTGTACCAATACTTTTGCCATAATGCTTTTTCAAAATTCTACTATGACTTATGCCCAACCCTATATTGCAATACATTATTGCTACATCATATTGGTTTGTCAGATATAATGCATTATACCTAGAAGCAGTCTTTTTGTCTTATAACATAAAATATTACTGACTAACACTTTAATAAGTTCAAAAACCAATCCAGTAATGTAAAATCCTACAAAATGTCATTGGTAATTCTTATGAACTTTACCTCTCATCAAGAACATATTTAAGTGGTAGAGCAAGAGGGCCCCAGGGTTTCTTTTTACCTGGCACAACAGTAGTGAAAGTAATTTGATAGGAAAAGAGAGTCACTAACATTTTAACCAAAATCAGTCCCAGAGGGAAGTATTTCTTCAGAAAGGAAGTCTTTATTTTGTTTAAAGGAAAATTTTGTAAAGATAATCTGACAACATAGGAAACTTAAAGGATATAAGTTTTTGATTGACAACCTTCAATGAATGAGTTCCTGTTCAGGTCTTGGAATGAGCAGGTCATTTTTGAGTGTAATGCCAAAGAGAACAATTGCTTTGTCAAGAGCAGTGTTTATTAGTTTATAGTATTCTTGTCTTTGATTTTCTATTTTGTTTCATTGCTTCTCCATCCAGCTGTTTTATACAGTGTTTTATATTCTTTAATCTAACTGCTAAAAGACGTTTGTTACTAACAGGGAGGACCCTCTAATTCCTTTAATGATTAATTGAAGGCTTAAAGGAACCGACCTAGACAAAAACCCTAATGTGTGATCTCTCACCATCACACGATGCAGCTGTTAGTAATCACATATCAATTTTGTTATAATAGAAAGGTGATCCTTTAATTGCTTCTATAATATGAAGACTTAAAGGAACTGATCCAAACAAAATTATGTGATGAACTAAAGGGAAGGGCTGTTCACAAAAAGCACTAGTCAGTTTGGTGAATTATTGACTTGGATTGATATTTCTTTCTTTTCATATATCAGATCCCCTCTTTTACCTATCCTATCTAGCTGTCCTTGACTCAACTCTTGTTTTCTTTGACCCCAATGGTATTAGAGTACAACTATTGAAGATTTAGGGGTTCATTTCATTCTCTTTCCTGTTCAGACCTTTCTCTAATTAGGGTGATGTAACCACCATGTATGGTGGCCAATTTTAAATGGTTATAAAAAGTTAAAAACAGTCCAGATATATGATGCCTCCTTGGACAAAGAAATATTTCCGAATTAAAATAGTCCCATTCGGATTTCTGGGCAAGGACCTTTTTCAAGGAAAACCACAGAATTTTCATAACTAATTAAAATTTTTACAATGCAATACAGGAGGACTATCTTAAGCAAAGAAACATGAACTGACTAAAATTATGCATGATCATAATATGATATGTTTACAATTCAAGAAGAAAATTTAACATTAGAACAACATTCTTTAATGTTTGTAGACGAGAGCAATCCTATTCCATTGAAAAATCTATGGACTCCCAAGTGAGTGATGAAGAACTTAGGGAACATGATACAATTGTCAAGTCAATTGAAATGGATACACAGTTATAAGATGCACCATCAAATATAAGATGCACACTACGAACACTATCAAAAATATGAAATTACTGATATATGAGGCAAAAACAACTATGACCTTTATTTCTCAGGATACTGAAGCATTTGACGATATCCAAAAAAGGTAAAGTACAAATGGAGTGAATGACCTTGTACATTGTGACCTCCACACAGATCTATTGCAATTAACACTCCCCAGGAAAAAGGGATGAAAAGAGGGAAGAGGCCACATGGCCATAGGTAGAGAGACCATAGAGATGCATGGATCCTAACAAGTGCCAAGAAGTTTCTATTTCAGCACCTTCTGTACAATCACCAAAACTCTAGGCCCAGTGTAAACAAGAATCTTCTCTCATGAGGATAGTGACCACAAAACGCTGCCCAATGCTGAGTACAATATTTACAATGTGCAAATATCCGCACTATGTGTCCAGCACTGCCGTGCATCATGAGAATTAATGCACATTTGAAAAAAATAAGGAAATGGAATTAAGGGAAATGATTGTAACAAAATCGAGTGTGGTACTAAAGTAAGCACCCCAGCATTCACTTAACTGACATGGGAAAACCACGAAAAACTCAAGTCAGAGTGCACAATCAATGTACACGAACTCGTGACCTTCCAAATGTGAGTCACACATGTTATTGTGGTGTCACCTCAGTTAGCCCTGCAGTAGGCATGTGGTCTACATATGTAGACCACATATGTTTTGAATTGTTTTACTTAAACTTCTGCATTGCGTGCGCACTCCTGCTTCTTAGTAACTGTTAGGCGTGCTTTTGTCTTCACAATCAGTACTTTGGTTGCTTTTGAAAGTGGAATAGACTTTTATTGTTGACGGCTGTCTTACGTTGGTCTACCACTGTAGATCATGCGCCTATTTGCATTATGCAATATGTAGGTAGGTGTTGCCTTATCTCTAGTTATCCATATTGGTCTGGAATTACTGTACCTTTTATCAAGAATATTGTTTCTATGAATTTATTTTTATGTTAGAGTCAACATGAAAAATTCAATGCCATGGCCGGGATTTGAAACATGGAACTCCTGGTTTTCGTCCAGTCGCTCTTAACCTTTGAGCCACCATGGCCAACATGCTGTCCTGACATTAAATTCTTCATTTGACTCATATATTTCCCTGGTAGACCACTAGGGGCTCTTGCATCCGAGATACACCGTTTGTGGCGACTTACTATCATAAGTACTTAAGTCCCAGGCTTCATCATTTAACTCTTATTATTTTAGTTAATTGATGGAAATTAATCATTTCTCCTCATTATTGTTATATAAAATTATTTGTATGTTGTTTACAGTTTAACATGATGGCAGCTATAGAACAGTTATTGCATAAAAAGAAACTAACTTATGTTGAAACTCTTCAAAAGAATAAAGTTGAGATTGCTCCAGAATTCTTATCAAATAGAAAAACTGAACAAAATTCATCTCTCTTTGGATTTAGAGAAGACTGTACCTTAGTATTCTATTGTCCTAAGAAAAATAAATTTGTATTATATCCAGCATGCATCACGATAATGCTGTTGATGAAGAAACAGGAATGCAAAGAAAACCTGAAATTGTTACTTGTTACAATAGGACAAAAGTTGGAGTTGATTTAGTGGACCAGCTATGCGAAAACTTCACTGTGGTTCGTAACACACACTGCTTGCCCATGGTAATTTTTTATGACCTGCTAGACATTTCTGCAATTAATGCTCTTTGCATTTATAAAGCAAATACTAGATAACAACCAATAAAACGAAGACAGTTCCTTGAAAATTTGTCATGGGAACTCATGAAGCCACAGATAGAATTCAAATCTACAATTCCTTAGCTTCTTATAGAAATAAGAAGGCATGCAAGAGTGCTTCTAGGAATTCAAGAGCTAGTGAATAGTCATCCACCAGTGCATCGCCCGCCTCTGTAGCGTAGATGGTAGCGTATCTGCCTCATGTTCAAGAGGTCCCGAGTTCAAATCTCGGTCAGGTTGGGTTACCTGGGTAAGGTTTTTTCTGGGATTTTCCCTTATGTCGGGTACCCGAATGTCGGGTAACTGTAAGCTCCATGGATCCTGGACTTATGAGCATCATATCACCCAATTCATTCACCATCCGATATGACTTAACGTTGGAGGATGTAAATCACACACACACACACACAAAAAAAAAAAAACAACTTGTGCATCAAAACTATGTTGGCCATTGCTATATTTGCACAAGAGAATGCTACAAATCTACCTGGCATTTCTGTTCAGTGTTACAAACATAAATGCAAAGATCACATGAAGGACGCTCACTTTCTTCTCGGGCAGCCAGCCAAGTGAAAAGATGATTAGATATCAACGTTTCGGGAGTGTACATCTCTCCCATCATCAGGATATTTATAAAACGTTATAACCACAAATGAAATACTGGATATAACACAACTATAAACAAAGACAATACACTATCAAAATTCGCTTTACTGAACAAAAGACTTTTCAGTAAATTAAATGCCAGGTCAGGAGATGGCGTGAGTATAGAAAATTTTGTCAAAGAAATGTAACTACTTAGCTTGATTATCAAGCTGTATTGATCTTTGCTTATTAATTCGACGGATTTCCATTTTTAAGGCCAGTTTCCAAGAGGAGCTGAACTGAAATCCAGCATCACGAAGAAGCGTGCTCCTTTCAGAGGAAATCGCCTAAGCCTCCTTAATTCTCTGCTCTCAGTAACTGTTGCATATTGCCAAGATGGTCGTCTCCCGAAATTTGGCTCTATGGTTGTTATCAAAACAATGCTCTGCCAGCCCAGACTTTTCAGGTTGCATTAAGCTCTGTTCATCTTCGATTATTCTAGTAGCGATGGTCCTTCCGGTTTGTCCTATATACGGTGTCCCACATTCACAGCGAATGCGGTACACTCCCGGAACTCGGAAGTCCAGTTTGTCTTTCACTGGTCTCAACAGATGCTTAATCTTTAGAGGTGGCTTGTGGATGGTCCTGATATATTTGGCGGGAATTTTACTGATTCTGCCAGATAGATTGCCAGTAAACGGGATGCAGGCTGTGGTGGTAGGCTTATCAGATGCTTGCTATATTACAGGTTTCCCTTTCCTAGCTTTGGTGATCGAGGCTTCAATGTCATATTCGCAGTAGCCATTTTGACAGAAAGTGAGTCTCAGGTGCTGTAATTCTTGTTTTAAGTGGCTGGGATCAGATATAGACAAAGCTCTGTGGGTGAGTGTATTGAGAACTCCCAGTCGTTGAGACTTATAATGGAAACTATGAGCATTCAGATAGAGATTGGTGTGTGTTGGCTTGTGATATACAGCATGCCCCAGTGTACCATTGCTGGTTTCTGAAACAAGAATGTCCAGGAATGGAAGAGTTCCATCCTTCTTCACTTCCATGGTAAACTGTATTTGAGGTTGAAGGCTGTTGAGATGCGCAAGAAAGCTAGGCAAAGTGTCTGATCCATGTGGCCAAATTACAAAAATGTCGTCCATGT
Organism: Mantis religiosa; assembly: GCA_030765055.1. Lineage (NCBI taxonomy): Eukaryota > Metazoa > Arthropoda > Insecta > Mantodea > Mantidae > Mantis > Mantis religiosa. Next base: position 85,187,587 of record CM060947.1, read on the forward strand.
ATCTATAGAAATGAGATGGTTTAAGTGGAGCTGTGGCAAGTATTTCATGTTCTAGAAATTAGCTATAGCTGGTGACAAAGGGGAGCCCATTGCTACTCCATCTACTTGTTCAAAGAAAGTACCACCAAACAAGAAGAAAGTGGACGTCAGGGTATGTCGGAAGAGCTCTATGATATCAGCCGGAAAATGCTCCTTCAGAAGTTGGATGGCTTCTTGAAGTGGTACTCTTATAAATAGAGAAACCACGTCATCGAAGCTGACAAAAAGATCAGAAGGGCCAATGGTAATGTTCCTAAGTGTATGTACAAACTGTTAAGTAGTTACGTTTCTTTGACACAATTTTCTATATCTCCTGACCTGGCATTTAATTTACTGAAAACAGTCTTTTGTTCAGTAATGTGAATTTTGATAGTGTTTTGTCTTTGTTTATAGTTGTGTTATATCCAGTATTTCATTTGTGGTTATAACATTTTATAAATGTCCTGGTGATGGGAGAGATGCACACTCCTGAAACGTTGATATCTAATCATCTTTTCACCTGGCTGGCTGCCCAAGAAGAAAGTGAGCGTATTCGTCACCAGGAAAGCTTCAGATCTTATTTCACATAAAGGACCTTTGTGTTAACTGTGTAAAAGAAGAGTGATATAAAGCATTAATGTTTATAATTCTTACAGCTTTTCAATTACCTTTAAGTTGTGATAATGAATATAAATTGCATGTGCATTATAAAAGCTATAATGGAATGGAATGGTCCCTTTTTCTACTATTAAAATACCCAGTATGCTATTTTTATTACTATGGTTGCTCTCTGAACCCCTTTCCTATTGTTAAAAAATTGCTTTACATTGGTGCCTTTGATGTAAATACTTCCTCTATTTCCAGTATAAACACAATTAATAGTAATCATTGACATAATCATCAACAATAATAAGATAAAATGGTTTAAATCTGTAGACCATGCGCCCAGTCGCATTACGGTCAGTCACGTTCCTACTGCAGGGTTAGTGACAACATCCAAGGTATACATTCCTTTATCTATTTTCTCATCTCAATTATACTATATTATCATTGATTTGATCCTAATATAAGCTAAAAGCAAACTGTGAAAGTGACCAATATACAGATATGTTTCTATATCAAATATCAATAATTTAACAAAAAGTGGCATCTTCTTAGAGAGAAGTATCCCATCACACTTGTATCATCAAGTTTGATAATATGCAAATTTTGTCTTCATACTTGCTCTTGTACTTGCTCTTGTACCTTTTTAATCTTGCAATACACAGAACATGTTTGTAATTACATAAATATTATGAGTCAATTTTGGTACACATTTGCTTCACTACTGTAATTTAACAAAGCATGTTTCAGAAGCCTTTGCTTCCAATGTCAGCCATATTTTGACTGGTGACAGCAGTTTCTTTTTTCTGTATCCTGGTATATAGGATAATAAATTTAATGTAGATGTTTGGAGATGGGACTTCAAAATTCATAATTCTGTGCCTATGTTTTTGGATAAGAATCTTCTCCCATAAGGTGAGTTCTAGTGGGCAGTTTACTTCTTGGTGTTTGTATCTATGTCATTGTAAGTTTCCCAAAAGTGTGTTGCAATGGCTGATTTGTTTGTTTATACTTTAAGTTATGTATGTGCCCTTTGGTGGAGATGTTTATTCTATGTTTGCTATTGCCAATACAAATTCTTTTGTACTCTAGGTAGTTAATCCTGTAGATCCCAGGGTTTGAGGTTTTAGACATGAAGTCTTTGGGAGGTGGTCTCAACATGTAACTTCTAGCCGAGCTTTCCACAGAACTGAATTTATGTTGAGACTGGAGAAAATCTTCTGAACCTTAATATGCAAAAAATGGATAAAATGTAACTTTTGTCACCTCTTACTTTCCAAGGGTGTTAGAATTGTGGTACTATTGATTTCTTTTATACTTTTTAATTTTAGTATTTTCTGTCTGTCAAGTTTTTATTAAACTCATTTATAAGGGCTATCTTTGCTGGACAGTCTGGAGGTCATACTAAAGGTATTATTTCATTCTCCTAACCTTCACCCCGTGTGCCTGTCTCTAAATAGACAGCTGCACTAACAAATGTTCCTGGTGGACACCTGCTTGCTGTAACAAATTACAACCCTTGTCTGTAATAGCACCTCTTTTCTAGTGAAAGAAAAGTATATGAGGAGTTATGCTCTTGGCCTGTCATGGAGGGGAAAGCAAATATTTATTTACTATATGTATTTTATTTTCTAAGATAAGAAAATAAATTCATAACATGTTCAAACATCTGTACTACTCTTTCATTTCTGTGTTTATGTTTGCTATTGCAGGTGTATCTATATATTACTATTATTTTATCAATGTGTCTGTTCATCGTCTATGTATTTGTATATATGAAACAACTCCATAACTGCTGCAGACACTAAGTTGAAATTTTATATAACTAGAGTTCAAGGAAAATTTTAAAATATATTTCATATTGAAATTATCTCAAATGTACAGATTTTAGGATTGTTTCCTAAATTGTGCACAATAAATACCAAAATATCTGCCTCAGTAGTGTAGATGGTAGCGTGTCTGCCTCATGTTCAAGAGGTCCTGAGTTTGAATCTCGGTCAGGGGGAGTTACCTGGATAAGTTTTTTCCAGGGTTTTCCTTTATCTTCAAAGATGAATGTCGGGTAACTCTAAGCTCCATGGAACCCAGACTCATTTAAGCATCATTTCAGCCATTTCATTCATTGTCCAATATGACTTAATGATGGAGGATGTAAATTACAAATTACAAATTACAAAAAAAAAAAAAAAAAAATTGCAATTTTACGTGAAATATAACAATGTGCATACACTTACAATCTTGAAATTTTAGTTTATAGGTTGTTCATATAGCATTAATTTCTAAATAAAAGAATTTAAAAATACCTGAAAGATATTATTTCCTTCACTGTTAAGGATCATGACACACTGATCAAAGTGATGGTGTTCCATTGTGCTGGTGGTATAAAGAATGGCCAAAGGAGATTCAGTCTTAGTCTGAAAGGCATTATTAGTGCCTCGGTGATCCAAATCATGACACAAGCAGGCAACTAGTAGTCCCAGTATCTGCAACAAAAGCAGGCTACTGAAGCTTTTAATGTTTAAGCACACAGACTTATTTTTACATACAATGCTTTGGCATACTAAAATATCAACTGCAAATACTTGATTTGGATCTACACAGAGCATTTAATTTAAAATAATTACAATTAATTCAAGAAAAAACTTAACTCAGTGAAGTTAATTTAACTTATTTTTAATGACATTAATGACTAATGCAAGATTGTACCAGTTAATGCCCCTAGGGAACACACTAATAACTACCATTGATGCAGATGTTTAAACAGATGACTGCAGCTAAGATGTAAACGAGGTGCTACTAAATCATGTTCCTGCATTGGTTATATGATGAGTGAAATCCATGAGTGCTAAGTCAACCAATTCAAAACTTAAAGCCAAAAAATAAAGAACTAACAATACTTCAAAGTGATACTGACGGTCTTCGTACATTACAGGGGATGGCAAAAGAAACAAGGGAATCCAAACACAGTTTGGTTTGTAGGGAATAAAATTGATAACACTTTAAGTATTGATGTGCAATCCAAATCTATTAAGGAACTTTACCAACTAACAAAAGCATCACATCATGCATTAAAGCATTAAAGGGATTTTAACCATTCATCCCCTATTTATTACAGAACTTGGTATATTGGTGGAGACATAATATATGTGATTATGTAAACAGTATTTCGGCTACAGCTTTTCAAACCTATTTTGTTATTAATTTTAATGAAGAATATAATGATGGCACGTTGGCCATGGTAGCTTAATGGGTAACAGCGACTGGACGGAAATCAGGAGATCCATGGGTCCAATCCCAGCCATAGCATTGAATTTTTCAGTTTGTCTCTATCTATCCAAAACCTTAGCCTATACATGGCTACCGTGAAGTAATGATTAATCTCCATTAATTTACTTAAATAATTATAATTTAATGATGAAACATGGCACTCAAGTACTTAAAATTGTAAGTTACCACAAACGGTGTATCTCAAATACGAGAGCCCCTAGTGGTTTACCGGGAAAATATATGAGTCAATTAAACATTTAATGTCATGATGGCATGTTGGCCATGGTAGCTCAATGGATAAGAGCAACTGGATGGAAACCAGGAAATCCGTGGTTCAAATCCTGGCTGTAACATTGAATTTTTCAGTTTGGCTCTATCTATCCAAAACCTTAGCCTATACATGGCTAGTGTGAAGTAAGGATTAATTTCCATCAATTATTATTGTCACGGCAACAGGCATAAAAGTTTCGGCACAAATAAGGAAACAATCGGCAGATAAAGTTTCATGGTAATAATGAGCCTTGCTAAGCATTTAACGATAGCGCGTAGTGTAAACAGATATCGCCGGCAAGCAAGATAACTGAGGTAAAGGACTTGCCGCTCAGATAGGGTTTCAGTGTTGGAATTTTCTAGAGATATCTCGATTAACGGAGAATGATTGTTTTTCTTGTTTGCTCCAGAAGGTTCTTGGTTCATGAATTTGTGTATAAAAAGAAGCCATGGCTAGTGATTAGAGGAGTTGTGAAACTGTTGTGAATTGAGACAGCCAGCTGTGTTGTTGTAATGAGAGCTAAGGATGTAATCTGCTGTCACTGTTTGTTATTGTGATCGACCTTGGTAGACTGATGGTGATGTAACATAATGCTGTTGTAACCTATAAGAGTATTTTTACGAAAATAAAGGAGATTTTTAATTTCTCAACTCTGCCTTCTAATTATACGAACCCACAAAGTTACAATATAATGATAAATTTGTTGGGTTAGTGGAAATATCATGGCAAAATATAGAACATACAACCAAAATGTTATCAAACTTTGATGTCAAGTCATAAATTTCCAAAATTAGGTCCCCATTTGAAAAAATGATGAACTGTGAATAACTTCGTAAATGTTATGAATCTATATTAGCAACAGATGAATGAAACACCGTTACTAGTTCATTAAAACACATAAGCTTTCCTGCCTTTAGCTTTCAGCTAGAAAAAACTAAGTTTATTATATGATTATTTTGGCAATAGAGGGAATTTAAGATTAGATTTCTATTTAAAGTGCTATCTGGCAATATCATGAGCCAACTTTGTTTGAGAGAGAAATTATTAAAGCTTTTACACTCAAAATTGAGAGAGATTTCACCAGAATTGAATATTTTGAAGTTCCCTGATTAAATATATATATATAAAATTTTGTGTTGTGTGTGTATGTGAATAGCATAACTCAAAAAAGAAACGTGAAATAGATATCAAACTTATATTTAATCATAGAGAAAGGAGAGTCTGAGCAGGTTAGGGTTCAAGAACTGCGAGGATATGAAAAATTAAATATGCACAGGAAAATTGAAATGAGTTGGAAAAACAGAGATTATTTGGAGGAAAACAATTAATTATAGTTTATTTTTAATGTCCACATACTTCATGCAAACTTTCTTTCTTCTATCCATAAGGTTTTAAGTAAAGAGAACATCCTTCTTACATATGTAATAAATAAAGCTTAAGCAGGAATGTGACTATTATTTGCCTTACACACTTCTTATTCCTTTTCCTCAGCCAACATCATATTTTTCAATTTATAAGCACAATATGTATCAGTCCCTGGTCATGGTAATGCCATTTTAATAGTCACCCTCAATAAGGGATTTTGATTACATATCAGGTCTAGGTTTAAAACATTAACTTACCATATGTTCTACATTCTTGTTCAAAATTCATTTGATTTATGTGATTTGCTTGATTATATTTAACAGACATGGTAATAAATGAAGCAGTGCAATATTCACCTCCTTCATAATCAACAATTTGAAGAACAAAAATAAATTAAAAAAGAAGAGGAGAAATATTTGGCAGGGCTCGAATGTGAAACCTGTTGTCATTGGCTTAGTAATAACTCACTATGTTGAGTTGTTAAGCCACACATATACACTTACTGGCAGAGTAGCAAATGCTACTATAGGCAGTATCAGTGGTGTACTGAGCAAATTTACTTGACTTATTGCATGAAATCATGCGTTCTGAGACCACAAATGTCCTATCTGGAATTGTTCCTCCAACATTCCCCTGTAACCCCTTAAGTTGTTAGGTTGAATTCTGAAACATTCTGTATATTAATAGTACTATTACAAATATTATTTTACTAAACTTTGAGAAGATTCAATAATTAAACTTGGCTTGTAAATTAAAAACTGAAAAGTAGAGACATTTGGGCATCCCATTATACTTGGTCAGGACACATAAAGGTAGGGATGATCCTGAAAAAAGCAAGATGGGCAACATAATTGTAAATGTCATTGAGCCACAGAAATTCTTCTTTGCCATATTCTACTGCAGATCAGATTTATTCATATTTCTGAAGTAATTGAAAAATAACTGTTAGCTTCATCACTTCTACACAGCCAAAACATTGTAATACAAACCTCCAGATCAGTCATAAATCGCTCCATTTTGCCAGTTTTGAGCATAGCAAACATTGTTTGTGCTACATTAAGGGCATGCCGCCAGTTGTGATATTTCACAGGACGATAATTCTTTTTTACACTTAGAATCCATCGACACAAAACCTGAAACAAACAAGATAAAAGGATATTAATAATATAAAAATAAAATAACAAGAAAAAATACAATTCATGCAGAACTATGTTTGTAATTGTCATTTTAAACAGTCAATCATCCTTTCTGTGAAAATCTTCTCCACTTTCTATCTCTCAAATTAGTATATAGGAGATTAAAATAGGTAAAATGTCTAAATAATGCAGATTTGATCTAAAAGCTTTCAAACCTTTGTCACATGTTGCTCAACTTCAATTATTATAAGTGTGTTTTAAATCTTATATAACTATATCTTTGATAGATTTTTAGAAGAAGCATTTTATTTTATTTTTATTACACCTATAATCAGTCAATGTTATACAAAACCCAAAAATAATAGTATTGAAAAAATAAAAAATATACTCTATTATTTAAATACCAATTCACAAACTGAATATATAGAATCTTCTTAGTCCTCTGGTTGCATCAGATCAAGCTTATTAAATCTATAAACACAAACTTTGTAATAATTTATCCGCAGTGGTATATACACTACAGAGAGGGTCAGGGTCAGGATGGGAACCTTACAAGAAGACGTGGGAGTAGGGGAATTTCTTATTGGCCGGTAGGAGGGGAGTGGTAATCTCAGAAGCCATCGATGGCTGGCATGAAAATGTCCTGAGGCTGTGCAGAACTATATTGTTACTATGCGAAAGACCTTTCAAGAGGTTTCAAGAATGATGTATCAGCTTAGTCAGTAAGTAGTTAGACAGTAATACAGTGAGTAGTAGTGAGAACTGTGTTGTGCTTAAAACTGGGTGCCGTTCTATGGGGAAGGAGTTGGCAGGCCATGCAATGGTGCAGGAAGCAATTCTCAGGTCAGTGTATGCTATTCCATAGTAAGGAACTGGCAGGCTGTGGAACTGACAGCACAGCAGTTTACATGTGACTATCAGAGTTATGTGCAGAGTCAATATGTAGCTCTGTGTTAGAGACAGACCTATGTGTAGGTCAGAAAGATTATTAGCAGTACAAATGGTGTATGCTAAAGAGACGTAAATAGACTTTGTCTATCTGTCAAAGTGTTGTATTTATGTAAAAGAGAGGTTGATTGTAAGTTAGCACGGGATAATGATTTTGGTGAAAATAAAACAGTTTGAAAGTGAACTTTGTGTCTTTTGTCACAATATGTATATGTATTGAGCAGAAGACCTGTGATTCAAATCCCAACATTGAACTTTTCAGTTCTAATAAAGCTTTGAAAATTTTTCTGCACATTTTGTATGTTAAAACTGTAATCAGTATCATTTATTGCCCTTATAATTGTAAATTATACATCAGTTTTTTAAGTTCATTCTCTCTGAGTTCCTGTTGAAAATTTGAATAATATTGGTTACAAGCTATTAGTATGGAATACGTAAAATATGAAGCTATTAACAGTGAAGCAAACAAATATATACAAATATAATAATTTGTAACTTAAAACTTCACTTATCTTATACAAAATGATGATAAATCTTATAAATTTTCCAGGATCGTGATTTCATGTATCGGGTTGTCTCATAAATTCGCTCGATTCTTGTTACGTGTTTACGACTAAGAACTCCTGAGAACACTGCATGCCCCCATTACTTTTACGGCAAATAAGTTGTCTAACAATATGGGGTTTGTTTACAAATACAATAATTGAAAAGAATGCTATGAACACAAACCACAGCGACCTCATGGCCAAAGGTAAATAGGTCAACTTATGTAAGAATTGGTAACCAAATTCAGTACGAGTTTGTGGATGCAACAGTGTGGAGTTGTAACTTGTGAATGTTAATATGGAAGGCAAGAAGGAACATTTTCGACATTTAATGCTGTTTTATTACCATAAAGGTAAAACCGCCTCACAAACTCAACGGAAAATTTGTGCTGCTTACGGAGAAGATGCAGTGACGAATCGGGTTATGTCAAAAATGTTTTATTCGATTTCGAGCTGGGAACTTCTCTGTGAAAGACAAACCTTGTTCTGGACGACCTGTGGTTATGGATGAGGAAAGGATAAAAGACATGATTACAAACAACCCCAGAATAACAACTTGGGAGGTAGGTCAGGAACTAAACTTATCTCATGTAACTGTAGCCAGGCACCTAAAGAAACTTGGTTACGTAAATCTTCTGGATGTATGGGTTCCGCACGAACTGAGTGAACAAAATTTAGTTCAGCGTGTTTCCATCTGTGACGCACTGGTAAGACGCAATGAAACTGCTCTTTTTCTGAAACAGCTGGCTACAGGAGACGAAAAGTGGATTGTGTACAACAACATCCGAAAGAGAAAGTCATGGCATAAGAAAGGGGAACCACCACTCTCAGTTCTTAAACCAGGGCTTCATTCTGAGAAGATTGTGCTGTGCATTTGGTGTAATCGAAAAGGAATTATTTATTACGAGTTTCTTCCTACTGGGGAGACCATCAATTCAGAGAAATACTGTTCTCAGTTGGATCGTCTGAAGGTTGCCCTAGGAGAGAAAAGGCCAGAATTAGCATCTAATGATGGAGTCATCTTTCATCAAGACAATGCCAAACCACACACTTCTATGGTAACTCGTCAGAAATTACGGGATTTCAACTGGGATGTGTTACCTCACATTCTCCAGACATTGCCCCATCCAACAATCATTTATTCCGATCCCTGCAAAACTTCCTTAATGGCAAACGCCTTACTTCCTTGGAGGATTGCAGACTCACCGTAGAAGAGTCCGTCAACTAGGAAACTGCAAGATTTTGGAAAAATGGAATTGATAAGCTTCCTGAGAAATGGAGATATGTTATTGATAATAATAGTGAATACTGCACAAAATAAAGTTTGTTTTGAAAAGTTCATTGCCTTGTTTACTTTCGATGACCTTGCTTGCGTATGTAAACAGATTACCCCTAGATAATTAGGCAACTTCGTTGCCGTAGTTGTGATGCGGGCATACAGTGGAGGCGTTCTTTGTCGTAAACACGTAACAAGAATCGAACGAATTTATGAAACAAACCAATATAACCTATACACATCTTCAGCTGTTGCCATCAGAGTCTTCAGAGTTTATTTGTGGTTCTGGCTGATGATGTGGAAGAATTTTCACGAAATGCGATCCTATTCAATTTATAAGAAAAGTGTCATCATTTCTTATAAGATAAGTGAAGTTTTAAGTTACAAATTATTATATTTGTATATATTTGTTTGCTTCACTGTTAATAGCTTCATATTTTACGTATGTTCTGCCATGCCGCCTTTTTGTTATAGTTTATCACATCTTTTAATAATTTTGGATTTTGATCAAAGTTACTGTTTTCATTCCAAAAGTGAAATACTACTAAATAGTTTTACATATTAATTTGGGCAACACTGCTGCTAAATTCCTCCAAAATGCTTAAATGAATTACATATGTTATATTGCAGTAATTACCATTGTAATTCATTGATAAGCAGCATGAAAAAAGAGAATGGCAGGCAACCATAAAGGTACAAAATTTTACATTCTTCTTAATTCCTTGGTCATTCTTTCAGCTCTATCTTTTTCTTTGTTTCTCCTTCTCTGTGTTTCTCTTCAAGCACCTCTCTCAGAGAAAGGAGCAAGCAAAGCCTTGCCTATGACAGGACAGCACATATTTCTATGCAGTTTATACCCCTCTTTTGGTATGATTTGTTCATTTATAGTAAATATTAAGCAAAGAATGTGGTATGACAGTATATATTTTAGGGCAGTAATATATCAATTATATTATAGGATTTGCAGAACTTACCTCATAGGGTATGTGAAATTGTGAGACGAGGTTACACTGTAGAAACATCCTTATTGTGGCCCTGCATGTGTCATCATCTGATAGGTCAAAATCAATAAATTTGAAGCTGAAAAATAAAAACCATATTACTGCATATCAAAGAAACTGTTAGAAGTGGATTATAAAATACATTAGGCAGACGTTTTTAAATACTTGGGGACTACAGTAAGTAAATGTTTTTAAGAAGCTTGAAATACTAGATATAACTGGCAAAGATAGTTTTAACAAAAACTAAGCATATTTTGTGACTAAATAACAGACTAAGAAAGACATCAACAAGTATGTAGAATGTCAGGTGTAAACTTTGACTTTGTAAAGAAGTATAGAAAATCTAATTAAGTATTTGAAATATGGTTATGAAGAGAAATGAAGCATGATAGGTAAGCAATGAAATTGTTTCAGACAGAGTGAGGTGAAAATTGATCAGTTTTGAAACTAAACAGAAAGAAAAAGTATTTGGCTGGACACCATACATAGTATGGGCAAACACTGCCTGTTAAGAAATGAACCAGAAGGAATGGTAAATGAGAAAATTAACTAGATGATACCATTAAGAAGATAGTTAATCATACTTTGTTACCCTATATCATGGTCACTGTTCTTGGATTACTTGCTATGTTCTGCCTGTGAAAATTCTGTTGCAATCTCCCCACCATGCAGAATGAATTTTCAATACCTTAGAGAACCCTAATGAACATGACTTATCATTCAGTTTTTAACAGGTGTTTTGAAATCAAGGTTTAGTGCAAATCATTACTATAAGACATCCTTGAGTGCATCCATAGAAAGGTAGAATTTGTTTTTTATAAGTGATCATCACTTGGTCAAATTGAAACACACAGATGTTGGATGTAGGTAGTGACAATTTGCCATTTATACTTGGAGATGTCTTTGATTAATGATACTTATGGAAATATTCTCACTTCCTCTATAGAATGATGACCTAAGTCTTATTGTTATATGACAAGTTCAGTTGTGTGCTTTGTCTATATCATGATTCTATTTCCAAAAACATATAAAATTCTGTGTGCATTGATCCTCTACTGGCCCAGTATTTAGTGGTAAAGAGATCTATTTATTGATGGAAGCCTGCCTGATTTGGGAACATTCATCCATGAGTTATGATGGTGCATTTACTACATTGGAGTATATACCTACTGTCCTAGTTGGTCTCCAGAAAAGTGTTACTTCCTCTATAGAAATGATTACCTCGGTTGAGATAATATGTTATTTAAGTGTTGTGAAAAATAGAGTTGCTACTTCAGAAGTTCCACATAGTCTCAGTGATAACAGACTCTCTCATTTGGCAACACTCAGTGTCAGTGACAGTGAGGAACAGTAGCTATTTCTGCTAGCAAATGGCAAGCATTGTAAGGGCATTCATTGACCTATGCAACCTAAAATGCAAAGGGTTTAAATATCATCTGCGTGTTTCTTGTTCTGCCCAGTCAGAAGGCACCTGACGCCCATGACAGGCAATGCCCTGTGGAGTACATTGGAACAAATCTCGTCACTGTTTCCAATGTGTTGGCCCACAAATCCTGCCATTTTTCTTTTAGGTAGAAAAATATAATGCAAAATAAAATGTGTTTTATGTTATGCTATAGAGAATTACATGAATTTCAAAATAATATGTCTTGAGCAGAAGTTGTAAAAAATTCTCTTTGTTGTCAAATTGTATTCCACTTCCCATTTCTCCATTCCGGTTAACTACCTATTCTGAAATTTGTCTTTTGTAGTTTTTCCTGGCCAGTAAAAGCACTTGGATGGTCTCTCTTCTACTAGAATTTCCTCCCTCTTCACCTTCATTCCATTTTCATCCGATATTTTGGATGTGTTATGAATACTGTGGATATAGTATTAGTTGTCATATAAAATGGAAGTATTTTGATTTGAAAATATACTCATATATATAAATTTAAGCATATAAAAGGTATATTTATTATTTATCAATTAATTACACATTTAAATTGTCTCCCAGATGAATGAAATATCAAACCAGGAAAAATGTGCAATTAAAATGAATGACCTTCTATATTATTTATCCTTTCCTTTGTTGATTGCCCAACTCCTTGTCTTCAGAATTATATTTCAATTGCTATTGGATAATTATTTTAACAACTTCTATTTATTTAAAGGTAAACCAAAACAACATAATTTTGAAGTTGTGGTTTCACAAACAATTTAAGTGATTAATGTAATTTTGAGTTGAACTAGTACTCTGTGCTCCATATATTGCTAGTGTTTACCTAGAACACGTTTCATTAGGATATATGTATTGAACAATCCTTTTTTACATTCAATGACAAATTTTTCAACCAAAAATCAGGACTGTCTATGGGCAACCCATTTTCTCTATTTCTGGCAGACCTCTTCAGAGCTTTTTAGAAAACCATATCACAAAGGCATTCCCACTAATTTTCAAACATTGATATAGACATGTGGAGTACATCTGGGTAACAGGTGGATGATGCATTAAAACTAAATTTACAAAATCCTGCAATAAAACTTTCCATAGAAAAAGAGATAAACAATGAAATCCCTTTCTTAGATTTGAAACTAATCAGAAAACATACAAAACTAGAATTTGGCGTATATAGGAAAGAAACACACTCAGAAAATTTCATAAAATCAGATGGATGTAACCCAAGAAAACACAAGCGTGCTGTTATCAACAGTTTAACTTACAGGCTGGTTAATGTACCTTTTAATAAGATGGAATATATCAAAGAGTACAGTAATATAATTCACATTGCAGAATACAATGGATTTAGTGCTGAATTGGTCAAAAGGAAAATTGATATATTCAAAAGACAACAAAGATGCAAACAAGTAACTACTCTTATTATACAAATATAACAATTTGTAACAAAAACTTCACTTAGCTTAAGAAAATGATGTTAATTTTTCTTTCTAACTGAAATCGATTTCACAAACTCTTGTCCGCATCTTCAGTTAAAACCTGGTTTTCTTTGACTGAAGAAAAGGACAAGAGTTCGTGAAATTGATTTCAATTAGAAAGAAGAATTAACATCATTTTCTTAAGCTAAGTGAAGTTTTTGTTACAAATTGTTATATTTGTGTAATATTCATTGCTTCATTGTAGCTAGCTTCATTTTCTACGTAAAGTAACTACTCTTTCCCCAATCAGTAATAAAACTTCATACAGAAAATTTACATACAATCCCAAATCTATATACCTTTTCCAAAAAGTCTTCAAAGAACACATTACTTCGGTTCCACAAAACAATTTCAGTGTACAATATCTTTTGAAATCATATAATACCAAGGAGATACCCACAGACAAAATATCAGGTGTGTACTGATAAACTGCAAAGGCAACTTTTACATTGGAAAAAACTAAAAGGAATTTGAACATTAGGCTTAAAGGGCATTTTAGGAACATCAGGGACAAAGAAATAGATAAATTGGTGGTAGCGTACAATTTCTGGAATGATAATCACGATATATAACGAGAAATCCACTTTTTAAAAGGTGTTCAGGGTCCAACTGCATTACCCACGGTGGAAAAAATATTCATAAAGAAATATGAAAGAAAACTGTTGAATTTCGACACTACCTTTGAAGAGAACTCAAATATCAAGTCCATCAAGATACTGACAGAGACATCCCTATCGCCTCCAAAGAGCTCACCAACCCAACATTCAATAATCGTCAATTATCAAGTGAGGGAAATTCCAAATAATAGATACTTTTTATTAAAATAGGAGAGAATAGTGACTCAAAGAACTAAGGTTACTCTTCAGTACGGTTTCTATTGTACAGTCACACGTTGCATTGCATTACTACAGACATTCCTGTCCCCTCTCCACTCAGAAGTCCCAATTTTTCTATAGCTGTCTCACACCGCATGAACTGTTAGCCTAAAATGGGGAAAGTATGCAATCCACATACTTTGCTAATAACGTAAAACTTTACAGGAATTTCTGTTTGCCATCACTAAATACCGATCTAATAAAATACTATTGCTATTGAAATATACTTATAATTGTATATAAAAGCACCACATAAAAAATAAACTTTTGTTTAAAAGATACAGACTTCTGTGACAAAATTTGTCAATGCTTCCTATCAAAGAGTCGGGATTGCTTCCGGAAACAGAAGCGAAGCATTATATTCAGGGTAAATGCGTATATACAGCATTGAATGAACTCGCGGAACTGGTCACTCGATTCCAAGCAGCTCTCAAATTGTCCACAGCAGCGCGGAAGTTTGCAAATAAATTTTGAAAATGTATCCAGAGCGAATAAAGTATTGTTTGGCAAGAGTTTTCTTGTTTTCCCTATTTCTCCTGAAATGTTTGAGGAAGCGGCGCTTCTAGCACTTCACTGCACGCTACGCCACTGGGTCTTATGCTGCCTTCTCTTTTTGAAGAACTGATAGAATAATTTCTATATTTTAGAGAAAAATATAATTTCTAATCTTGTAAGTTGTGTTATAGTAAATTATAATGACATGTTAAAGATTGAGCAGCATATATTGCATAAAATGGGAGCTACTAACCTGTATAAGTTGTAAGTCTCTGCTGAAGGAATGGTGTCGTGGCTGAGTCGAGCAGTATCGTCGCCAGAGGCCGTAGCGTGATAAGACAGGCATTCCAGAGCAACCTTTTGTTTCGCCATCAACTTACCTGTAGAGCACAAGAGAAATACATTTAATAAATAAAATGGCTAAGTGGAGAATTTGATTAATAAGCATTGAGAATATAACATTACAGACAAGCAAATTAGTGGTAAGCAGTTACAGCTATGTTGCATCGGTAGTGTTCACATCGCACATCCGAATCCTCTCCCTTTGATGCTTGTCCAGTTTATAGTCTGTGCTTCGGAGTCTAGATTGTCTACAATTGTACGAAACCGTCAAGAGGAGAGGGATTAGAAAGAACATCTCAGCCTACAGACCATTTTATAATTAGGCTGATATCACAACAAAGGTTTCACAGCAGAAAGGGGAACCAACGCTTTTCGTGTGACTTATTCCACGTGGGCAAGATATTCTCATGTCCCTGATGTTAAGTTAGTTGTGAATCAACTCATACTGGATGGAAGGGGGTAGCAAGGAATTCCATTCCAATCAATGAAGGTTGCGGTCATTTCGCTCCGCGATAATATTCGAGGCTCGCATTAGGAGTCTTGGATTCGATCGCTGGGGTCGGCCTCTTTGATCACAGGTTTTCATGATTTTTCGTGGTTGGCAGAAATGAATGCTGGGGTAGTCTTTTTTCATCGCGAATTTTTTCTCTCTCATTTACTAGCATTTCGCTTCTCCTTTGTCGGTAGATATCGGGGTAGATGGCACGCATATTTGCTAATTGGAAAGCTTTTCTCGGCTCTTCCAGATAGCAGCGTTCTCTGAGTTCTTCGTGGTTCCGCCAGAGGAAACTCTCCGAGTAGCCCGTCCAGGTCCTCAAACTTGGAATCTTTAGCGATATCTACACATCTCTGTGGCCGGCCTAAACCTCCTGAGGTTCCTTTCTCATCTGTTTCTTGCGGGATTTATAGCACGAATGATCCGTATTCGGTCGAGGTGACCCGTTTTCTATATATACGACTTATCAAATATCATATCATATTAAAGCCTCAAGTTGAGAGGCTGAAACGTGGCAGAAAGTAATAGGTTGGCCCTTAAGCTCTGGGTCTTTTTACATAAAGTATTTCGAACAAAATAAAATGTATTGGCAATGCGTTTTATGTTATTCAATAAATAATTATTATGTGCCCTGCAAAACAGTGTAATTTTTAAACTTATGTACTGTTTGTTCCTTTCAGGGGAAATATGATGATCTAGCAGAAACTCCAAAGGTTGGCTGAAGAAATATTGGTTTGATACTTCCACTCTAAAGGTTGGCATTCCATGCAAGACAAAACAAACGTTCTCGAAAGAACTTAAATTTAATAAATGTACTAACATGCATTTGATGAGCATAATTTAAAAATCATGCAGAAATTATGGATCCGTTGAATAATTTAATACCTATAATAAAATTAAATATGAATATTTTAAGCATTTGTGTTGAATGTTAAGAGGTTGTAGGTCTGTCAGATTACGAGTACAGTCTAGCTCGGGGTAAGATTAAGTAAGGTACTTAGTGAGGCTGGTTTTCAGGCTAATTCGTAGAAGTGGTTCGGTCGGTAGGGTGACGAGAGGGTAAGGTCCCTATCCAAAGTTATCAGATTAGGTATGACAGGCTAGCTTGGGAGTCTTGGAATATATGAGAGTATTGCTTAGAAATTTATAGAGAGGCTTTAGGATGGAAACAAGCAAATTTCAGAAATGTAGAAATGAAGTGGTAACATCGGATTAGAAGGTAGTAATGGGGATCTTAGAGTCATCAAAAAGGAGAGGTTATTAGGAGAATTCTTAGTCTTAATAGCACAGTCTGGGCAAAATCTTAAACACTTCTGGTCTGATCGCCGGTGGAACCAGACGTAGCTGGTAGCTGGATTAAGCGTCAATCTTGCCTCATAGGTAGAAGAGCATATTATGGCATGGTAGAAAATTCAGAGACTTTAACACCGGACATTCGGATAATAGTTTCCATTGGTTGGCAACTTCTCCATTCAAATAAATACTATTTATCAAACATTTCAAAGTCAGGTTCCTGTGTCATCCTTTCATTGAATATACACCCATGCAGGTTGCAGAAATCTCGAACCAGAAATTACTGCTACAAACTGGCGCAGAATCGTGAGGCTGGCAAAAACGGCTACAAATAGCTTAAAGTAGTTTATCATTTTTACGCATTTAATGTGACAAAATAATGCCGTACAATGTTACCAACGACAGAAAGTACAAATTATGAGAAGTACAATTATATACCAGGCTAGTAGAAAGTTAACGGTTGTTTGTGTAATCCCGCTGCACAAATTACTGTCATTACTTAGGTTTAACAATTTTCTTTTAAAGGTTTTGTTAAGTATTAAGTTAATAAGGGATTTTAATCCTTATATCCAAGGTCGAATGGTTTTCTCGAAGTTTTCTACATAACGTATGTCGAACCAAGTTTTGGACTTTGTGATTGTATAATAATAATAATAATAATAATAATAATAATAATAATAATAATAATAATAATAATAATAATAATAATAATAATAATAATAATAATAATAATAATAATAATAATAATAATAATAATAATAATAATAATAATAATAATAATAATAATAATAATAATAATAATAATAATAATAATAATAATAATAATAATAATAATAATAATAATAATAATAATAATAATAATAATAATAATAATAATAATAATAATAATAATAATAATAATAATAATAATAATAATAATAATAATAATAATAATAATAATAATAATAATAATAATAATAATAATAATAATAATAATAATAATAATAATAATAATAATAATAATAATAATAATAATAATAATAATAATAATAATAATAATAATAATAATAATAATAATAATAATAATAATAATAATAATAATAATAATAATAATAATAATAATAATAATAATAATAATAATAATAATAATAATAATAATAATAATAATAATAATAATAATAATAATAATAATAATAATAATAATAATAATAATAATAATAATAATAATAATAATAATAATAATAATAATAATAATAATAATAATAATAATAATAATAATAATAATAATAATAATAATAATAATAATAATAATAATAATAATAATAATAATAATAATAATAATAATAATAATAATAATAATAATAATAATAATAATAATAATAATAATAATAATAATAATAATAATAATAATAATAATAATAATAATAATAATAATAATAATAATAATAATAATAATAATAATAATAATAATAATAATAATAATAATAATAATAATAATAATAATAATAATAATAATAATAATAATAATAATAATAATAATAATAATAATAATAATAATAATAATAATAATAATAATAATAATAATAATAATAATAATAATAATAACAATAATAATAATAAATATGCATACAAATAATACAAATACAAATAATATGCAAATGCAATAATATACAATACTGTAATAAAATGTTAAATTAATCTAGCGCCAGTTTGGTTATCGATATTTGTCTATTTTTGCAATTTTGAGCGTGGTATTTTTCACTATGTTCACTGCACAGGTTACAAACGCAGTATTCACCAGGCTGTTGGAATCTCCTCTTTGCGATGGAATCCTTGGTTTTTTATTTGCTCGTTTCCATTATTCCGTCATTATGGGTTAGATTGAATAGAGGTCATGGCAGATACTCCTGATGAATATTTGACCTTTGTTCACGTAGGCCTTGGTGCTTGGCAGGGATATCTGCATACAGGTGTCATCAACAGGGTAAGAACTTTAGACACCGAACCTAGTAAGTTTGCTACGCCGAGACCATAGAATTAGGTTTGTTTACAAAGAACTGAGGGTGGGAGAAGTACGTTTGTAGAGCACGCTACACCTGATTCCGACCTTGGGTACGCAGTCAGCCGACGACAACAGAGGCTCTTGACCTGAGAAGGTCCCTAAGCTCATTCATTCTCTCTTTTGCGAACAGAGACACAGGCCTATTCAAATAAGATTGTTTAAATTTTAATCATATTCATTAATTTTATTGCAATGTACAACTATGTACATTCGTAAATTCTCAAATTTGAAACTTGTTCTATTGCCTGACAAAATATTTTTGTATTGAGAGAATGTTCTCTGTACATCGCATGATGTGATTGGAGCATACTTGAAACAGTTTATATTTGAATCTATGTTGCTATTTAAACAATTTCGCATTTCACACAGTTTCGGATATGATGGATTGTTTTTAAGAACAGGTTGAAGTTTTTAACACAACTACTATTAATATCATCAGGTACTTCGTTAATTTTTTCACAAACTTTTTCCACTGCCCCTAAAACAGCACACATTTCAATATTCGAAGTCTCACCTCAGAACCTGCCTCGGAACGTAATGGTACACCAGGACAGCAGTGATCGCGAGGTTCCATAGGTCAATATCTCACAACCTGCACCCGCCTCGTTTCAATGTTTTGGTGTCCAAGTTCCTGCCCTAGTCATCAATGAAGAAACATTCTTTCGTTAAGACATAGGTCAGTCTCGATCCGCTGTCTTGTCTACGTACACGCACGACTCGTGTAGCTTTGATTTTCTCTAGTTAAATTAAGTCACCAGTTTTTAGTTTGTTCAAATCATGTTGATTCCGTATGTTGGTAATGGAGACAGGGTTTCTTTAAAAATGTCTTTGATGTTTCTATCTCGAGGAAGGTGGAAACTCCTGAATAATTGTATTAATTGTGCAACAGAAGTACGTGAAACAAAGTCCCACCCAACTTGAGGTGAAATGTATTTGATTTTTGAATATATGAACGTTGGAACATTCAGAAATTTACTTCAATTAAACGAAGTGTATGATTATATAGCAATGAACTATAAATGTTTGAGAATGTTGCGCTAATTTTTCATCAATGAAGGAGTAAATGTGCATAAGGAAGCTTGATCCGACTTCCATCGGTTGATATATTGAATCAAAGCTGAAAAAGATCGATTTGTAACTCTAGATGAGTAACAGGTCCCTTTACTAAACATTTCCTGTTCTTTGCTTTGTCTAACTGCATCCTATCCTGGCATATAGGAATTGACAGCAGCCGACTACAGCACGGAATTCTTAAACTTATCGACATTGTGACGAATACTTAAATAACGGAGTTATATCTGGAGAAATTAAGTAAGTTCAAAGTTTTTAACTGACATGTTTTTAATAAAAGAACTGTTTACTGTTGCTATTACATAATTACGGTAAACAGAGGTAATGTTGCATTCCTCAAAAATTCCATAATAAGATTTCAGTGGGAATATGTATTTTGTCGTTCTCTGAATGAAAAAAGAACTTATAGAATAGGGTAGCTCAAAAATGAAAGGCTGGTATTGGAGTTCAGTATCTTCCAAGAATGTGATACCAAGGAAAATCCTCCACCTCAGACTACTACCACTCTTTATATCGAACAATTTTCGAAAATTTTGACTCACTAAAGAATTGCTCTAAGAATTTTGACTAAAATACCACATGTTTAAGATATTTTTTATGAACAAATTTAATGTATATCTTACATTTTCTAAGCACGTCCTCAGAAGCCTTCATTCTGACGACATTTGCACAACTGTTCAACTGTAAGAGATAGATAAACTCTAACTACAGAAACACATGGAGCTCATTAAAGCATACAATTTATATCAAATACATTTTTTGTGGAGTAAACTACAAATGGAATATTCCTGATTATTTGTTTAAATATTATATTTCTTTTATATTACTCAAATGGAAAGTCAATTTTTTAAATCTAGCGTATACAAAGAGAACGAAATTTTAGAAGCATTAGATTGTGACCATTTCTTGAAGGAATAGGCTATCGCTCAAAGCCTACGGTATTTCTACATTTTTCTCGTACGAACAAGAAAATTAGCAATAAGACAACATTTATCACGATCAATATGACATAGAAAGAGGAATAAGCTTTGTTAGAACAGTCTGTACAAGTACAGGAGATATCGTACGAGATGGATCAGGCGGTTTCGTCTATGGCCCTCATTTGGAGGTCCGGGTTCGATTCCCGTGGCCCACCTACATGACCCATGGGCTTTTACGGGGGTTTTCCATGTCACCAGGTAAATTCTGGGTAGGTTAATTACTTCCTTCTAATTTCCTGTGCCTCCATTTCATTTTCATTATCAATTCACATCATCTCTTCTCTAGTGGTCTATTTCAGCTGCAGGTGCCTGCGGTGGCCGAGTAAAATTTCTTCCTCCGATAGGATGGTCTTCGATCTCGTGGTGGGAGTGTTTCCGAACCACAGTACCGGAGTTTCCATCTGGTAAAGTGAAGGGAACCTGACCTCTGTACTGTCGTAGCTCATTGGGACGGCTACCCTCTGTCTCCTCTCGTCTAATCTTTTCTCCCGGAGGTGTCCCACTTGGGAGCATTGGTACAGTAGACCACGTTTGAACCTCCGTACCGAATTTCCTCCTTGAAAGAGTACAATCCAGCACAGGTCATGGGAGTTCTATACATTAGATATTTTAATTTACTGAAGCCAAACGGTAGTTACTTCTTTGATCACCCTCGTACGATACCACGGCTTATTGTGACTATTAAAAGGGAACATGTTGCAGAAATATTACATTCTTCATTGAATAGTTCATAAGCGTTTAGTTTTACGTCTGTTTTACCTGTACGCGGACAAGTGTCGGAATAAATGAGTAGAGAAGTCAGATAAAAAAAGCCATTTTATATCATGATACAATGTTTCAAAAGAATGAAGAGATTATAGCGATTGTATGGTAACGCATATCAACTAGAGTCAGTGAGTGTTAGAAAATGAATAGCCTCACTGTCTACAAAATTACTGAAAAGTCAATCCCATTCAGGAATTAATTGGGATCTAGACTGTTCTGAGCGCAAACAACTGGCCAATTGCTTTTTCATCGTAGATTAATGAACGTTCTATTACAAAAGCCGCGAACCTCTTTTTATGGACACGTTCAATACAGAAAAAAGAGAATGCACTATGATCATACAGTGCAATTGACAAACGTTGGAAACGCAATTATTCGGAAATAAAGAGAGGTGTTTGGTGACAAGATCGCCAGTTGTAGAATTTAACGAGACTTCAAAAATTTAATGCTAAGGCCTGGGCTCCCAACCCAGATATTCAACTTTACGTGCCACTTCTCTACGCTGATTTACCTTTACCATTAATACTTCTCATCTACTTCATGCATCCCAGTATTTTTTTTTTCTTTTTGGTAATTTACGTCCTCCAACGTTAAGCCATATCAGATGATGAATGGAATGGGTGAAATGATGCTCAAATGAGCCCGGGGTCCATAGAGATTAGAGTTACCCAACATTCGTCTTTCAGGATAAGGGAAAACCCCGGAAAAACTTTATCCAGGTAACTCACGCTGACCGAGATTCGAACTCGGGACCTCTTGAACGTGAGGCACTCTACCACCACGCTACCGAGGCATGCATCCCAGTAAGCCTTTAAGGATACCTATGACTGAAATTTCATGAACATTTAAAAAAAATTACATTTTCCTCATTTTAGCCTATAAAGAAGTGTAAGCCTTCCTGAATCCAAAGAATGCTTAGATAGCACCCGCAAGCCATTTTAAATGCTCTATTATGTGTTTCAAATGTGAAGGGTTCTGGAGTCCAGCTAATCAGATGCCGTATTACACTCAGCGTTGCCAGCTTGTTACCCCACTGCTTTTATATTTCCCTCTCTCTCTCTCTCTCTCTCTCTCTCTCTCTCTCTCTCTCTTTCTCATACAACATGCAGGACTGCTTGGCGCTAGATGTAAGGGTAAGCGAATTATATTTTACAAACTTTTACAATGATGCAGTTGTCAAAATCAAAATTGGAGAAAGCATTTTCGCTAATTATGTATATTTTTAAATACTTTAACTATAATTATAGTTTATGAATTACCTGCTTTTCTAACCCAAATGCGGGACACACTTGTTTCACCTATACCACACGCTTCAGCAGTAAGCCATTGAGCATTTTGGAAATCCAGCTGATTTCTATATTCCTCATTGCCCAATTTTTTGAAGAACTTGTATACCTTAAAAGTAATATTTCGAGCCTGACTTTGCAATAATTGCCTTTTTGACTCGCCACTAAATTCACAGCAAGACGCCATTGCACTATTTAACTCTTACTCTACTGTTGTGTAAAGAACAACTGTATGATATTGATCCGAACCCTCCAGAGTAAATAAACACTTCTTATCCAGCATTCATTCATAAAAATAGGCATACAGCATTCCACAGGCTAACAGGAAATGAAGTATTTGCTCTTTCTCGAATTTAACACCTTGATTTATTCACAGCAATTCTTTTATCTCATCATACAGTAGTTTAAATCTCAGTTCTGGATAGTTAAAAGTAGATGTACATACATATACACCAAACACTTTGAACTCTCTAGAGTAAATAGAGATTACGAACCATTCATAAACAAATGTATTGTGACTTTGTGGGTTCGTGAAATAAAAAGTCGAGGTTACAAACACAAAAAACTGCACTTTATTTTCGTAGCAATACACTGTTCACAGTTACAATTTTCTAGATAACCTAAAAACTGTTTATTTTAAAAACACTTCGCTCAACTGACTGTCGCTAACGATCGCCCCCGAAGTTTCCCGAATCTCCACCGGCCATCATTTATTGATCGGCATCGCGAGTCTGCCGCCAGGGTAACACTGCTCCATCCTCAAGGCTGGTCGTCCCGAACAGCGCCATCGTAGCGGGCCAGGCGATCCAGGTGTACCACCAACAGCTTTCCTCGGGGCACCTTCTGGATGCGGTAGACGACGTCGTTAATCCTCTTCACCACACGGTACGGTCCTTGCCATGGCTGCTGAAGCTTCGGGCAGCGTCCCTTTGTCCGAGTCGGGCGGTACAACCAGACCAGGTCACCTTGCTGGAACCCTTGGCTGTTGGCTTGCCTGTCGTATCGGGTTTTCATGCGGTCGCTCGCTTTCTGGATGTTCTGGCGAGCCATCTCGTGCATGTCGTGGAGGTGGTCCACCAGGTTCTCCACATACTCGGTCGCTGGCTGTTTCACTCCCGGAGGGCTACCAAAAGCCAGGTCACAGGGGAGGCGTAACTCTCGGCCGAACATTAAGCTGGCTGGCGTGATCCCCGTGGTGTCATGTGTTGATGAGCGGTAGGCCAGCAAGAACAGTGACACCTTGACGTCCGAGTCTCGCTGATGGCTGGCCACGACCTTCCTCAAGTGTTCCTCTAAGGTCTTGATGTACCTTTCGACCATGCCATCCGACTGGGGATGTAGAGGTGTTGTGGGGGTCTTGTTAACCCCAAGTCTCTCTAGTGCCTCCTTCATCAGGTTGGACTCGAAATTGTTGCCTTGATCACTGTGCAGCTCTAATGGCACCCCAAATCGTCAAAACACTTGCTCCACGAGGCAGTCTGTGATTGTCCTTGCCTCTTGGTTCGGGATGGCATACACCTCCGGCCACTTAGTGAAGTAATCCACGACCACCATCAGGTACTTGTTGCCTCGGTCGGATATTGGGAACGGTCCAGCAATGCCAACGGCGATCCGTTCGAATGGCGCTCCGACCTTGTACTGTGGCATGTGACCCCGGCTCCTAGTCTGGGGGCTGCGACTCGCCGCGCACACGTGACACTGACGGCAATATCTCTCAGCGTCTGCTCGGAGCCTCAGCCAGTAGTTTTTCAATCGTCCGGTTCGTTCCCAGGTGTCCTCCTGAAGTACCTGCGTGCACTTCTTCCAAGACTTCCGGAACCTTACTCCGGGGAAGTACCAACTGTTCTCTCTGCGTCTTCCCATCGGGTGATTCCCATACCCGGAACAGCTGGCACTCGTGGTACCTCTGACGTTACTAGAGGAGCCTCGGGCCGAACAGCCGAGCCCCTCCTTCGGGAGTTGTTCGGATTGGGATGGACACGAGGGGGCAGTGTGTTCCCGATACCCGTGGGAATCGGGTACGTCTTCGGACGGGGTTGAGGGAAGCCATTAAGTGTCCCGGGTACTAGCCTGCAAAGCTAGTAGAAGGTGTGCTAGATCACCAGGCGGCCCCACCGAGGTTTTTCGGTAGTCTTCACCTTGAGTGTTGACGCACGTAAGTGGCGTATCCACTTCCATCCCGTCTTGAGTCCATAGGACCAGATGGGGGGCTTGTTAGTCTCTAGGTCTTGCCCTATGAAAAGCACCTCGGAGGACGCCGAGCGCCCTTTGGGACAGCTCGGATACTCCCTGGTTGAAGGAGTCCCGGGTCCAGTTCCTACGGGTTCAGGACTAATAAGAATAGAACCTCTGGGCTAAAACCGGAACAGCATGCCATCTCTGGTCTTCAACGAGTCCCACTGGGCCCAGTAAGACTTGTAGGTGGCGCTCCTCAGTGCGATGTCCGCCCAGGTTGGTCTCGTCCCTGCCCCCACTTCCCTCAAGAGTGGCCCCAAGTCTGCGTCCGCCAGCTGCTCCCTCCTCAGGCCTGCGCTATCCCAGCCATCCGCAGGCACTGCCGTGACTACTCGAACTGCTGCGGCACGCTCCTTCTCCTCCACTCTTGTGCATTGGCCGCACTCTTCTGGACAGGGTCTTCGGGACATAGCGTCCGCGTTACCGTGACTCTTACCTCTACGATGTTCCGAGGTGAAGTCGTACTCCTGCAGCCTCTGAACCCTGCGTGCCGTCTGGCGTTCCGGTCGCGCCGTCACCATCACCTCGCTCCTCGCGGGGACAACCACGTCTTCGTTCAAGATGACCCTGCAAATTTCAAGGCGCTCTTCTGGTTGACGGAGTATAACCTCTTCTCCGTTGAGCCTCAGGACCTTCCGGCCGACGTCGACCGTCGCCTCTTGGCTCCTGAGGGCATCCAGTCCCAGAATCACCTCCTGCGCCACCTTCGCGACGAACACCCACAGACGTACGGCACTCCGTCCCAAGGTCAGCTCCAGCAGGGCCTCCTTCTCCACAGGCAAGGTGTCGCCCGATGCCAACACAAGCTGGTATGGTCGGCTCGGCTTCCTCGTCGGCAAACCCTTCGCCACGTCAGGTCTGATGATGGTCACGGCCGCCCCGGTGTCCACCAGCACGCGGCACGGCTTTCCTCTTACCCAACCGTCCGCGATGAGGCTGTCATCCATACGCCGGCTGACGGCGCGCAGCGTCACTCGAGGGGATGGTGGTGATGGCGCCGACGTGTCCCTCTCCACGCCGGGCCTTACTCGTTCTTCCCGCTGCCCTTCCTGGTGTGGGCAGTCTCTCTGCAGGTGCCCGGGCTGTCCACACCCCCAATACAGGCCACTAGGTGTTCGCCGGCGTCCCTCAGCTGGTCTTCACTCTCCGGCGTAGCGGACACTCCTCGTTCTCGACGTCGGGACAGATGCTACCTTGGCCGCCTCCATATTTAATGCCGGTGTCAGCGCCTCGTGGATGGTTTTATAATCGCCCAGCATTAGGCGCTGACGAATCTCCGTGTCCCGTACCCCGTCGACAAAGTTGTAGGCGGCTTCCCGGGATACGAACTCCAGTGGCAGGTCAACCAAGGCCTTGCCAGCTAGCTGCTCAATCGCTATGGCGAACTCCTGCAGCGTCTCCCCCGGCTGCTGTGACCTTGCATTTAGTTGGCTGCGGTAAGCTGCGGCTAAGCGGTGGTTCCCGAAACGATTCTCCAGGGCCTCCCAGATGTCCTTGGGCGCCGCCGTTGTCTGCACCGCGTTTAGGACTTCCGCGGCCCGTCCCTGGAGGCTGGCTATTAGCTGTGTGGCCTCCTCCTCCGGTGACCATCTGTTGTGCTTGGCCATTGTGTCGAACTGGCGGCAAAAGACCTCAAATTTTGACGCGCCGTCATATTTCGCGGTTTGACGCGCGCAGATGTTGTGTCGCGTCCATGCGCGTCGGCCTTCAAATCTTTCAGTTTCCTGCCGACGACGTCCTCTACCATGGCGTTCAGGGACTTGACGCTGCTGTCGGCCTTTCCCACCAGGTCGTCAACGCGGCTCGCCAGGTCCTCGACGCGCTCGTCCACTTGGCCCATCCGCTTGCCCAGCTCCGTCAGGTTATCCCTCACGCCGGCCAACTGTTCTTCAAACTTCACGGCAAGGGCCTCGTTTGCCGCTTTCATCTCCGTGGCCAGGCTGTCGTTCGCTGCCCTCATTTCTGTGGTCATCTTTGCGGTCATTGTCGTGGCCAAGTTGTTATTTGCCGCTTCCGTGTTCGCTGTTATTTTGGCCTTCAGTTCTTGCATCTTCTCGGCGATGTTATCGTTGGCAGTCTTCATTTCTTCCATTTTGTGTGAAATCTTTTCCAGTGCCGATTCCATGGCCGTTATCCACTCCTGACACCAGTTGTGACTTTGTGGGTTCGTGAAATAAAAAGTCGAGGTTACAAACACAAAAAAACTGCACTTTATTTTCGTAGCAATACACTGTTCACAATTACAATTTGCTAGATAACCTAAAAACTATTTATTTTAAAAACACTTCGCTCAACTGACTGTCGCTTCCGGTAACGATCGGCCCCGAAGTTTCCCGAATCTCCACCGGCCATCATTTATTGATCGGCATCGCGAGTCTGCCGCCAGGGTAAAAATATAATGTGACCAGACACGTTCTGCCAGGGCAGCAGGAAATTTATTGTTTCCTCTCGTTCGAATTGGCTTATTCAAAGTAATTCTTTTATCACGTCATGTCAAACATTTACGTATGAGTTCTGAGTAATTACAAATATACGTACACACATACATGCCAACCAATAATGATATTCATACAGTGCTTACCTCGTGATTTATTGTTATAATACAGGTAATAGTGTTTTATTTATTTGTATTAGAAAAACCATTTGAGCTAAAAATATGGGGTTTTCATGGTTATGTTAGATACATTACTCTCTACCTTCCACATTTATCAGTTTTGGCGAAATATGAATTTTTGTCTTAGCACGAGTAGTATTTCATACAGATTGTTCAGGTTGACGCTCGTCACACACCACTTAGCGGGAGTGCAATACGACAACACCGCAGGACCCCGATTGGTTGCTCACCTAGTAGCGCTCAAGGACAAACACCTTCCCATTTGAAATACATAATAGCAGCTAAATCAATCCATTCATGCAGTAGTGTGTGGCCAACGTTTCTAATCTAGATAACGCTATCACGTGAAGCTGTATAACTGTGTTACACTTCTCTTAATGTATGTAACCTTGGCACATATTGAGTACATCATAGTGCACTTGATCAATTTCTGCAGCCCAAATTTTAGAAAATTGAACCTGGATATTGTTGTCTGTTTTCTAATTCACCGAGTGAATGCGATTTGTAGATAATATTAATAAATAACATTCACATGTAATTTAGATCTGAAGTACAGGCAGGTTCAGTAAATTATACTGTCATAAAGACTTTTTGTTACACATAAATAATATCCTGCATTATTTTGCATAAAGCAACCAACGGATCTAAAACCAGATTTGGAACCGAGTTGATCCTGTGGCAATAGTATCATGCTGTCATTTAGCTTGGTAGTATAGCCACGGTCTCACAGGCAGATAGACATATTTGCTATTATTTGCTATAGTGTCGATCTATATAGTAGACAGATTCATATTGTGACTATGTGGGTTCGAGAAATCAAAATTTCAAGCTACAAACACTAAAAATTGCTCTTTATTTCCGTAGAAACACGCTTTATTCAACCTGACAGCAGAATTACGTCAGATACACAATACAACTTGCAGGGTCATTGACCACAACAGTTCACTTTTACAGCTGTTCACGCACACGCGTCCAATTACCGACTGACTCTGTGGCGGGCCGGCGGCTCCTTTTATAGTTTCTCACTATTCCAGAAATTCGCGGAATGTTCTCAAATATTCAGGATGGCGTTAGAAGAAAGACGAACGCTCCAGAAATCCGTCTCCTTCCCCCCACCGTTTCGGTAAACTTTCATCTCCGCACTGTAGTGCCCGTCCTTTTGAACTCGTCCCTCGTGCCGCTTCGCCGCAACAGTGCGTTCGCGACAATATATTCCGTGAGAGGAGGGCTGAGGGCTCTCTATAACCACTAGATTTCAAGTTGTCTTTGAACGCCTAGGGTATTTACGCCACTGGCAGTCCCACTGATTTCATTGAGATGGATGCCATGTCATGTAAGGGTTCTATGAAATAAAAGAGCAGATGACGATACCCAGAACAAGCTTTTAGTTGAACTGAACCAGCACAGGTTAAACTGGCTTAGACTGACTGGTTAGTCACACTTGAAAAATCCTGAAACTAATCTGTAAGGTTTGAACAAAAGTAGGTTGCGAGAACTGGTGAAGAGCATGGGAAACGCTCTGATAGACAATGGGCTAGAAGTCGCTGTTCCTTTAGGGGGCATCTGCACAGATTGGAACAGCAAGTGAGTCCTCCTATGGGCAGTGCCCATCTGTTATGCGAGTACAATGCCGGCCCTTGTAGCCATGGTCGCTGGAGTATATGTCTGTAACGTTCCGTCGCGTAGAGGGTCGAGGGTTCGAGTCCCGCCTTGGGCATGGGTGTTTATGTGTATAGTGAATATGTGTAAAACTAAGGAAAACGGATAATAAAATAAAAGGAAATAATGAAAATACGGTCAAATAAGAAAACAAGAAAAGGACAAATATGTACCTATATATATTTTTATAATAAAAAAGTACCTACACCAAAAAGCTCTCATTCTTCTTAACTCTTCATATTGTCACGGCAACGGATATAAAAGTTTCGGCGCAAATAGATAACAGACAGCGGATAATGTTTCACGGTAATAAAGAGCTTGCATAAGCAGTTAACGATAGCGCGGCTAGTGTACACAAAGAGCCGGCAAGCAAAGATAACTGAGGTAAAGGACTTGCCGGCATAGATTAAGTTACGCTTCTGGAATGTGATAGAATATTCGGTTTCTTTATTCTTCTGGAAGAGTCTCGAATTTATCAATGAGGTATTTAAGGAGGCAACGACTCGCCAAGAATGAGTTGTAAAACAGTGAGAGTCAGCTGTGAAGTTGTGTAACGAGAGCTGATTGTTATTGTCATCGACCTTGGTAGACTGTGTATATATGATGTAATGTTGTTACGTGAGAATTGAACAGTTTATTTCGACAGAAATAAAGAACATTTAGAATTTCGGCAAATTGGACTTTTAATTCTAAGAGCCCACAAAGTCACAATATATTTCCGAAATTAGTAGCACTTTCAGCCGTCATAACGGGAATGCGCAATCGATCCATAAAGGTTACAATAAAGGGCACTATTCCTCCCTGTTCCCATTTCGTCCTCTGTGGCTTCGGGTTAACATGCTAGCCTCTGGTTCACGATGTTACGAGTTCAAATCCGGAGAAGGGCTATGGACCTTTTTGGACGTAAATCCTTAGGATAAAGCTGTCTTTTCCGCTTAATATGATATGGAACGCAGAGAATCACAGCAGTTAAAGAGCATCCATAAATAAAACTCAATTCCCCCTGATCCCCCCCCCCATTATATTAAACTAAGCTAAACCAGACCAAGGGTAGTTCTGCATATGTCGGTTTCCTGAAGAGAGCAGTCAGTAACTACTCACATACCCATCAGAGCTTATTTCCTGAAAGCAAATACACTAGGTAATCCCTATCGCACTGATAGCACACCGGACATCTTACTAGGTATGTTTTGTGGTGTAATTGCTCTGGGTTTTCAGAACTCCGGTATCTCATATGTTATGTTGCTTTTCACGTGATTCAATAAATGTAGACAAGCTTCTTCAGATAAATACAACAAACGAGTATAGATATCATGCAGAAATTACAGACTTCAGTTGAAATACGAAACTCTTGAACACCATCCACTTCCTACTGCTTCTTTATGCTTTTAATTTGCTTCTAATAGCTTTACAGCAAATGGAAATATTATGTGCTTCAAATGGGAAGGTGTTTGTCCTTGACGCTACTAGGCGAGCAACCAATAGGAGTCCAGCGGTGTTGTCGTATTGCATTCCCGCTAAGTGGTGTGTGACGAGCGCCAACTAATCAATCTGTATGAAATATTATTCGCGCTAAGACAATATTTCAGATTTCGCCAAAACTGAAAAATTATTAGAGGTAATAGATAAGATAAATTATTTTCTATATTTTCATATAAATTTATTGGGAAATTATAATTTAAAATTATTAATAGAAATAATGTATTAAAAATTGATAACGAATTACTGTAGGAATTAATCTACTTTAAAAAATAAATAGATAAAAAGAAACTGTGGAAGGTAGAGAGTAATGTATCTAACATAACCATGAAAACCCCATATATTTAGCTCAAATAGTTTTTCTAATACAAATAAATAAAACACTTTTACCTGTATTGTAACAGTAAATCGCGACGTAAGCACTGTATGAATATTATTATTGGTTGGCATGTATGCGTGTACGTATATTTGTAATTACTCAGAACTGAAACCTAAATGTTTGACATGACGTGATAAAAGAATTACTTTGAATAATCCAATTCGAGCGAGAGGAAACAATTAATTTCCTGCTGCCCTGGCAGAACGTGTCTGGTCACATTATATATTTGTTTATGAATGGTTCGTAGTCTCAATTCAAAGTGGTTGTTGTGTATGTATTTACATATACTTTTCATTACTAAGAACTGAAATTTAAACTACTGACATGATGTGATAAAAGAATTACTGTGAATGAATCAAGGTGTTAAATTCGAGAAAGAGCAAACACTTTATTTCCTGTTAGCCTGTGGAATGCTGTATGCATATGTTTATGAATGAATGTTGGATAAGAAGTGTTTATTTACTCTGGAGAGTTCAGATCAGTTGTTCTTTACACAACAGCAGAGTAAGAGTTAAATAGTGCAATGGCTTCTTGCGGTGAATTTACTGGCCAGTCAAAAGGCAATTATTGCGAAGTCAGGCTCAAAGTATTGTTTTTAAGGTGTACACGTTGTTCAAAAAATTGGGCAATGAGGAATATAGAAATCAACTCGATTTCAAAAATGCTCAATGGCTTACTGCTGAATCGTGTGGTGTAGGTAAAACAAGCGTGTCCCGCATTTGGATTAGAAAAGCAGGCAATTCATAAACTATATTTATAGTTATAGTATTTAAAAATATATATAATTTACGAAAATGATATTCCCAGTTTTGATTTTGGCAACTGCATCGTTGTAAAAGTTTGTAAAATACAATTCGCTTACCCTTACATCTAGCGCCAAGCAGACCTGCAAGTTGTATGAGTGTGCGAGAGAGAGAGGGAAATATAAAAGGAGTGGGGTAAGAAGCTGGCAACGCTGAGTGTGATACGGCATCTGATTAGCTGGACTCTAGAACTCTTCGCATTTGAAACACATAATAGAGACTCATTTGAAGCGATTTTCTTGAACTTCTCTCTACGAGAGTTACTATATTGACTAAGTCTTCCTGGGCTAGTAAAGTTGGCTGTATATATTTCATTTTGTCTAATAGGGCTCAGTTTGATTATATTTCTATAAAAAATATTATTTTCGGGTCTGTTAGGGCGGATAACAGTAAGGAATTTATGTATAACATCCAGTTGGGAGTCCAGTGCAACTTCATTAGAATTGAACTTTTAAAACTATAAATACTGGCTATTCTACAATGTACACCATTATAACTACACTAAACAATAAACACAATCTACAGGCAGTCTCCTACTATACACCATATAAGTACCGTTAGACTAGCCTCGGTAAGTGAACAAGGGTATCTTAGAGCGAAGTCGTTGAAACGAATATCTACGTTGGACCCGGCGATTGCCAGACATACTCATTCGTGGCAGAATTTATTTCACTATATTTCAGATCGCCTATAACCCATTATATTTAGGCCTTAGAAAAATAGGGGCATTCGTTGGGATACCTATTAATTTTATTCAAAGAAGCATTAAGGACACGGAAGAAAAATTTGTCCCACTTAAAACTGGTGCGCCTCATAATCTCACCGCGCCTAGCCCACTTTGCTCATATTTGGCATCTTTTTTCTTATAAATAATGTTGGATACATTACGTGATCATTGATGAAGTTGTATATTTTAGTTGTGAATATCGTGGAATATTGACAGAGAAATGATGCAGTTGTCAATTGAAAAACGAATTGATTTAGTGGAATTTTACATAAGAACAGGCGCCATGAAGTAGTCTAAAGAAATGTTTGTGGATAAATACCTCATGACAAATACCCACAACCAGCACAGATCAAGATTTGTACAAGAAATGGAGGGATACAAATTCCATCGTAATGATGGAATGAGAATCCTGGCAGAAATCGACAGAAGTCGAACAAACATAACGAGAAGTCAATAAGGAGATTGTCTCGTACATGTCATCGTGTGTTAACGTAAGGTCTCAAATTTCGAACATTTCGTGTCAGTGTCAGTGTAGTGCATGAGTTACAAGAACGAGTTCCTTATTGCAGCTGTCTCTCATCTTCGATCGTTGGCGGTTTCCTGGACCCAGTGCTCTTCTTTATGTAAGACGAAACCTGATTTCATCTGTCTGGTTATGCCAGCTCACAGAATTGCAGATATTGGTCACAGAATATCCCCGTGTTATACCTGAAGAGCCTTTACACCCACAGAAAATCATACATATGGTGTGCAGTGTCAGGAATGCAAATTATCACCCCCATATTTTCAATGATAGGATTATAAATTAATTGAAATAAGTAAGAAGCAAATAAATTGTAATCAGTTTCAAAAGTAAATAAATTCCAGCTTGTAAGTGTTCAGGTTGATATCCTCATCCAAAGATTAAAAATAACGTAAGAATTAATCTCCCTTCAAATATATATCAAATATATATCAAATATATATAAACATAAATTATATTTAATCTACATTGCAAGATATCTGGAAATCTTTGACACCATATTTGAACAATTAACAGAAAATGAAAAGGACTATGGCGTCTACCAACAAGATGGTGCCATAGCTCATATATCCAACCAGACTATGGCTCATGTCAGCAGTGTTTCCTGAAAATAGGGTTGTCAGCAAAAACTCCTGGCTTTTTCAAACCCGGTCGCCGGATTTAACACACTGCGACTTTTATTAATGAGGAACTCTGAAAAAACAATGTTTATGGAAACAAACCTTGGACGATAGACCAACTTAAAGAGCACATTTCTAATGAGACAAATAAGATCTCGCCTCAAGAATTACGCTTTAACCAGAACCTTCTCGTAAGAGTGCAGCGATGTTATAGCCGATGTCTGGCCCTATGCCATATTTATCGCATATTTACATACGAAGTTGCTTGATTGAGGAATTAACATAATACAATGTAATATAATACAGTGAGGCGTACCGGTTTTATGTGGGGTACCCTGTATTATATAAAGCGACATATGAAATATGGAATTTCACTGTATATGCATACTTAGTTTTTCTTACATTGATTTTTGTTAACATTTCTTGTTTTTTTATACCAACATAAGGGGAAATCTAATTTGTTGATCTAATTTCCGCGTACATGCTGTTTTTATAAAGATGAAATACAAAGAAGCGACTTACAAGCATTTTCATACATCTGGGTATTGTGAATTCCCAGCCCACAAAATATTGCGAAGGCTTCAAATATAGATACATCACAGTCCGAAAAGGGGTGTCCATTTTCCTGAAATAATAAGATTAAATGTTTATAATTAATCATTCTTGAGCTCATTTTTGACAGAGATGACACGTTTCTAATAGCATCTCACACAGAACAGATTTGAATTACCTTGTTTATGAGCTGGGCAACTCCTATCACAGTTTTTTGGCCGTTGACGATGGGCATGCACAGTATACTTCTGGTCAAAAATCCGTCTTCGTCTTCACGGATTTCCTGGTTCATCCATGTAGATACGTCACCAATGTTAAGAATCTGTAATAAAATTATGAAAATATAGAGTGTACAGAGAAATCTCAACAATGTCATTCTAATCAAAATTTTCAATTTTTTTATCTTTACCAATGGTTTCTGATATAGCCATGCCACTCTAATTTTCAGCTGTATGAATAAATAATGTGTTATCTTACTTTAGTTAACTGATGGAAACTAATCATTCCTTCACACTAGCCGTATATAGGCTAAGGTCTTTGATAGACAGTCAACATGAAAAATTCAATGCCATGGCCGGAATTTGAAACACGAATCTCCTAGTTTCCGTCCAGTCGCTCTAACCAATTGAGCTACTATGGCCAACTTGCCGCCACGACATTAAATTCTCCATTTGACTCATATATTTCCCCGGTAGACCACTCGAATTCTCGCTTTCGAGATACACCGTTTGTGATGACTTAATATTGTAAGTACTTGAATCCCGGGCTTCATCACTTAACTCTTATTGAATTTTTCATGTTGGCTCTATCTATCAAAGACCTTATCCTATATACGGCTAATGTGAAGAAATGATTAATTTCCATCAATTAACTAAAGTAATAAGAGTTAAGTGATGAAGCCTGGGATTCAAGTACTTACGATAGTAAGTCGCCACAAACGGTGTATCTTGAATGCGTGAGCTCCTAGTGGTCTACAGGGGAAATGCATGAGTCAAATGGAGAATTTAATGTCGTGACGGCAAGTTGACCATGGTAGCTCAATGGGTTAGAGCGACTGGACGGAAACCAGGAGATCCGTGGTTCAAATCCCGGCGATGGCATTGCATTTAAGTTTTATATAATGGGAAGGTATAATCTATGCACTATTTGCTTTTGTACCTTAGTATCTTTTTTCTCTATTTGCTTCGCATTTATTTTAACAATGTTAATCTTGCGTTTCCTAACTTTTAACTCTACTGGAAATTTCCCGCACTTCTCTAGTATTAAATTCTCTCTTCCTTTTGCGTATCATTGAATTCTGGAATATAGTGAGAATTATAATGCAATCTAATATATTTAACACACGTCTCTCCTCTTGGGCCACTTACATCCATTACTCCTCTCCTTGCCCATGCATACTATTTTTACGAAAGTTTGTTTCTCTATTTCACTGGATTGGAGCTAAACTTCTGCAGAAAGAACTACATGACACATTTCGTTATAAATATAAAGGGAATAGATGGTTACATCTTATGAAATAAACGCCAGATGACTTAAAATTCCATGTACTTTGCATGCAATTGCGTTGCGAGAAAGAGCTGAATGTTGCGGGACTAAAGGAATAAGTATTGAAGACTGTGAACCATTAACAACAGATATATAAGAATTATCTACGACAAAAAATGATTTAAAATAGCGCGCTGTAAAGAATCTAGAATTTTGTGTCGTATGTTTTCATCAATCGCTTTACATTTATCGGGTACAAATATCCCCCGAATGAAAAGAACTTCAAAGACGTTTTAAGATATTCATTTTATGAATGTATATGCAGGGATCCCAAATTTAGACCGACAAACTTTGGGATCTGATAGATAACATTTATTTTAAACACTTTTTGTTAAGGAAAGCTTTTTGCTGTAGTGCTTCGTTTAAGCAGTAGACGAGTTAATGTCAAAACAATGTTGGAGCGCACGCCCATTGCAATTAACCAAAGAGTGCATTGGCGTGCCCTATTCTGCCATACTCTCGCAAAGACACCAGCTAATTCTCCTTGAATAGATGAGCAGAACGTCAAGGACGGCCATGTTCTGTACGGTCACTTGCAAACAATCCTCCAGCTCATGCCATCGCTTGACAATTGCACCTAAGTCGGAGCACTGTGGAAAGAATTCTACAAGAAATGTTGTTGCACCCTTTTCACCTTCAAAAAATTCCACACAGTGAAAACTATCCTCTGTAATAGCAGTTTGTCAGTGGCATTTGAACAAAATTGTAAACGACGTACTGTTTGCATTCCATGTCATATTCAGAGATGAAGCAATTTTCACACGTGAGCAGTTATTTAACTGTCGGAGTTCACATGTTTCGGTCTTCGAAAATCCTCATGCTACATTTCAGAAGTCACACCCAGGGCAGGCCATTCCCGCCTTCCCGCGCAAAACACTGTCACTGCTGACTGAGGGGCGTGACGTCACTGAGAATACAACGCACGAACGCTTACACGTGAATGTGCGTAATGCAATATTGTGATTGCACATTATAAGATTATAAAATAATGCAAATTCCACAATACTTCTGATGAAATAAACGAGATGCAGTTGCTTACGAGCTATTATAGTTATTGGCTGTGTTTTTTGTCGTAACATTATGAAAACCATTGCGCTGTTGCTGAAAGCAAACATGCTTCGTATAAAACTACGAATGTGATTTTCCATTGTTTGCCTAAAGATCGAGAACTACAGCGCAAGTGGGTTTTACGCTGTAAAAGGGCTGATCCGGTTAATGTGAATAATGCAAGGAGTTGTTCGGATCACTTCCTGCCCGAAAACTATGAACGGGATTTAAAAAACGAGCTGTTAGGTTTGCCGCTGAAAAGAAAATTAAAGGGCGACACTGTACCGTCATAGAAAATTCCCAATTGGCATGGGGATGTATTTGAGGCGGTAGTAGCAGGTACCAGCAAAACCAATTTGCAGGTAATTATCAGATACATTCCATTTATGTATTTGTTTCTATGTGTACACTGAGTTTATTCGCTCCTTTATTATAAGAAAAGTTTGATGCGTGGAATAATAATAATAATAATAATAATAATAATAATAATAATAATAATAATAATAATAATAATAATAATAATAATAATAATAATAATAATAATAATAATAATAATAATAATAATAATAATAATAATAATAATAATAATAATAATAATAATAATAATAATAATAATAATAATAATAATAATAATAATAATAATAATAATAATAATAATAATAATAATAATAATAATAATAATAATAATAATAATAATAATAATAATAATAATAATAATAATAATAATAATAATAATAATAATAATAATAATAATAATAATAATAATAATAATAATAATAATAATAATAATAATAATAATAATAATAATAATAATAATAATAATAATAATAATAATAATAATAATAATAATAATAATAATAATAATAATAATAATAATAATAATAATAATAATAATAATAATAATAATAATAATAATAATAAAACTGTTTTTATTAATAGGCAATATCAGCAAGAGATCGCCGGTGCGAAGTTAGGACCGTGCGAAAGATGGCGCTGTCTGCTATAGTATGTTTATCTCCCAAAAAAACAAAATTGGACCCGTCGACCAGCACGGAGGTAGCTCCTGACCACTCTGTTGTTGCTGAAGAGGAAATAATTAGACTAAAGACTCGGATACAAGCCCCGAAGAAAGAAAACAGTGTTTTGAAACGGCAGAACAAGGTACAGAAGTAATATTTTGTAGCTTCCATGGACAAAGTGCTGCGAAGTGTAATGGAGTGATGCAAAACTTAATTTCTATAATAAGTTCCAAGTTTCCCGAAATTCATCACAAAGTGATCTCTCTTAATGTGAGGACAAGAACCTTCATTAGAATTAGGCACTTAAATAAAAGAGCGATGGCAGAAATGATCAGGAAACTTGCAGTAAAGAAAAATCTTCAATGGGCTGCTTCGTCATTTTCTTGAGCTACACTGATTAAGTACATATGAATAGTAACATGTTTTAAACTCTTAATACAACTGCTAGAAAGAACCTTCATTATAATACACAAGTGGATGTTCATTTCTTCCGATTTTACACGTAGTAAAGCTTAAATAACACATACTGAGGGGCTAGTGTTTAACCCTCGCGGTTGAACTGTATTCTGAGTGACGTCATGCGCGTTAGCCAATGGCAGCGCGACTCTCCGGAATGACCTACCTGAGTATTCTAGTTGCCTTGCGTCACACCAACTGAGATTTTGTGTTAATGTGTGGACCCGTATTGTGGTTAACTTCTTAACACCATACATATTGCCGACCCAACTCAATGCTTAAAATTTTTTATTTCAGCAACAAGTTCTGCCTGGTCTAATGGAAACGTACCCCTTCGTAACAGACTTTGGTGCTGAAGTACGTCGTCATCTTACGGCTAGTACTGGATAGGCAGAGGTGGACCCATTGCTTGGCCGGCACGCTCCCCTAACCTTGCTCCAATTGACTTCTTTTTGTGGGGGCACATGAAGATTGTAGTGTATGAAACACCTGTGGAATCTGAAGAGGATCTTGTGGCACGAGTAATCTGCGCAGCTGGAGAAATTAGAGAAATGGCTGGTGTCCTTGCAAGAGTTCGGCAGAATATGGCACGCCGAGGCACTCTTTGTATTAATCGCAATGGGTGTGTGTTCCAACTTTTGCTTTTACATAAACTCGTCTAGCGCATAAACGAATCAACGTAGCAAAATCTTTCCTTAACAAAAAGTGTTTAAAATAATGTTATCTATCAGATTCCAAAGTTTGTCAGTCTAATTTTGAGACAGCCTGTATATATTCCTCCGTTTAAGCATGCTGTATTTGCTTATTCCAAAAGTACCTACAAGGAAATATGAATGCAATCATTTCTGTAAATGTTCACCTGAATAATATGAATTATATAAAAGAATAGACGTTTGTAAGAATAGTTTGTACGAGAACGAGCAGAGAAGGTATTGAGCTTCTTCTGTACTCATAAGCAAGTTAAAACTCTTAATATTAGTTTACGGAAAATACTTGCTTTGCGATACTCAAATTCAAAAACACTTTTAAAAGCAGGTGCAATTTCATGCGCTGTGAACAGCATTATCTAAAATCGAAATGTCCGTAAAATGCTAAGCTTGATATCTGGATTCATTTAAAAAATGCGATATGAATGTTATCACGAAAGTCCCCCACCCTAACTATGCCTTACATTCCCCCCCCCCCCAAAATGCTTCCAACGATTTTATTGAAATACCATACTGTGACATTGTGGGTTTGTGGAATTAAAAGGCCGAGTTGTAGAAATTAAAAATATCCTTTATTTCCGCAGAGATACACTGTTCAATTCTCACGTAACAACATTACATCACATAATAACACAATCTTCCAAGGTCGATGACAATAACAAACCGTGACAGCTGATTACATTAGCTCTCGTTACAACAATACTCTTGTTACACAGCTGTCTTTTCAACAACAACACTCTCAGCTGTTCTCTGCTTACTCTGTTTTTTCACTAACTTTGCGAGCCGTCACGTCCTTAAGTACCCAATTCGTAACTTTAGATTGTTCTACAATAAGCCAGAACCCTAACAAACTCTATCAGTCCAGAAATTTCCGGAAGAATAAAGAAACCAAATATTCTATCACATTCTAGAAGCGTAACTTAATCTATGCCGGCAAGTCCTTTACCTCAGTTATCTTGCTTGCCGGCGCTTGTTTACAATAGCCGCACTATCTTTAACTGCTTAGCAAGGCTCATTATTACCATGAAACTTTATCCGCTGACTGTTTTCTTATTTGTGCCAAAACTTTTATACCTGTTGCCGTGACAATATGTATAAGATACTAACATGTATTTAAAATACAAATAAAATGTACATTTGGAAATTTTTGAGAAAAGTCTCTGAAGCTCAATTATATTCTGGATGACTTTTACATAATTGCTAAACGGTAAGATGACACACCATACGCAGCTTCACTCACATATATACAAAAAATGTAGATCTCGTTAAAGCATACTATTTATGTGAGTTAAGCATTTAAGGTATTCATTGTTATTCATTTGAATTTAAAAATGTATATAGATGCTTTTATTAAATAAAAAGCCACATGTTTTCATATATTGGCCATACAGAGAACGGAGACATCATATAGCGACCATTTATTAAAATTTGACAATACTTAGGGCCTAATGTATTTTATTATTCCCCTTCCTGATTAATATAAAACAGGTAGAGAATAAGCGTTTGTACAAATACCTTGCACAAGAGGAAAAGTCATATGAGTGTAACATGTCATAGTTTTACTTAAATGGGCTTCAACATGTGATCTTCTAATGGAATCTCGATGCATCTCGGCATTCCCCAGCCAGAGCATTGACTTTCTTGACTAGGGCTGCTAGCATATCGTAAGCTCCTCAGTTTTCTCACGATGCTGAGTGGGTACCGACCCTATACCCGGAACTTAAAATTCGTACCTATAGGAGTGGGATCGATCCCGGACTGCATTCCTTAGCAGTGAGCATGATGCCTTAGCCCACTACGCCACGGCGCAAGACTTGTATTAAGTCTAATGAAGGTTTAAAAGGTGAGAACATATACCTGAAGTGATAATGGGCCGGGTTATCAACTAAATATAAAAGTACACGCAAACTTTTACGGAACACATACACCTTCTTTTGTTTTCGACAAACAAAAGCATTACAAGGTAGAAAGATATTCCACTCCTTGCCAAAGTCTTTAAAGCTATTTCAGTTACCATATTTTATTAAATAACGTTTATAGTTTGTTATCAAAACTGAATTTTTTATGTAGTATGATGATATACCTTTCGAAGATTAGACACAAAATTAATATCCGAACGCACTATAACACTATAAATGTTCGACAACCAGCAATTGTTGTCAAATATTGGTATATCCTTGATTACCTTCTCTATAATTTGTGTGTGTGTGTGTGTGTGTGTGTGTGTGTGTGTGTGTGTGTGTGTGTGTGTGTGTGTGTGTGTGTGTGTGTGTGTGTGTGTGTGTGTGTGTGAATTAGTGATTATGAATTAAATTGACACAAAATTAATTGAATTGCTTTGTGACTTTGTGAAGCCTGTGGAAACTTTTCTATTATGCCAAGGAGAAGACAACCTGACTTAGGTCGTAGAAGTCAATCAAATGTGCGATAAGCTACGTCACGTGCTGAGCGCACTGATGAGCAGAGAGACGCAGTTAATGTTAATAGTCATGTTGGTGTGTCAAATTTGCGTCCTAGAGTGTCTGCTTCTTCCGGGGGAGTTGTTTTCATACAAATCAGTGGACACAGTTATAAACCAGGATGACGTAGTTAACTATCCCACAGAGTTTTTAAATGCATTAGAATTGGCTGGACTCCCACCTCCCAATTTAAAATTAAAAGTAGGATCTGTTGTGATCATGCTGCGTAACATTAAACAACTAGGACGAGATTAACTGTGAAAAAGCTAATGAATAACGTCATGGAGGCAACAATCATCAAGTGAAAGTACAAAGGAGAGGACTTCTTGATCCCGCGTATTCCAATGATTCCAACGGATTTATCTTTTGATTTTAAGCGTCTACAATTTCCTGCGTGTTTGGCCTTTGCGATGACCATAAATCGCAAGTGCAATCGCTGGAAGTTTGCGGAATCAACTTGAAGTTGCTATCGTGGACGTCGAAAAACCCTCTTTCTTTGTGCAAATTTACAAATAAGTCTCCCAATCTGAGTCATCTTATTTCCCTCATCTGGGCAAATAAAGTTTGCCTATCCATATATTCTAATCTCAGTCTCACTTCCTTCCAAAACTTCTTTCCAAAAAATCCAATATGAACCGCAAAATCTCGTAATCCATTTTTAAATAACGTTCCTTGATATTCTTTAGCCACACGTTCTGGATATTACCCATATGCCATTTTTGATCTGTGGGGCATACCTTCACTATGTCTGCATCAGATAATTCCTGCACTCTAAGCTAATATTTCACAGCTCTTTTCATCAATAATCCTCTCAGACCCAGCTTCCCCAATTCGATTAAAGCTTCTTCATTTCTCCTATTATTATCGGAACTCCAAAAATTAATTTAAAGAAACTTCTTAGTATTAAATACATTATTTGCACGTCGGAAAACCGTCATCTTTAAATATTTACGCACCACAAAAAATACAAAAAATATGATATGTGTTTGGAGGAATTTAGTAACAATGACGTCAAAATTAATCTAAAAACTATTTGTAGTTGGTTTATTGATACTCGTCACTTACTTGTTTACATTAACGAGAGACTAGTTTCAAAGGCATTCGCCTCCATTTTCAATCTCTTTCC
This sequence comes from Mantis religiosa, assembly GCA_030765055.1. Taxonomy (NCBI): domain Eukaryota; kingdom Metazoa; phylum Arthropoda; class Insecta; order Mantodea; family Mantidae; genus Mantis; species Mantis religiosa. Next base: position 85,230,524 of record CM060947.1, read on the forward strand.
AACTGGCATCTGTTGTTGTGCGCTCTCTCTCTGGTGGTGGAACTATGAACTTCTTTGTCGAATTATCTACTGGTGGGATTTCAAAGTTCATTACGCGATCCTTATTTTTCCATATGAATATGTTCTCCCATATTGTCAATTTATTTTGGTTTATCACTCCTTTTAATAATTTCGGATTTGGATCAATGTCATTATTTTCACTCCAAAAATGAAATGCTACTGCTGACTTATCTTTTTGTTTCAATCTGATGTTTCTAAAGTCCTCTTTGACTCTGGTTTTTAGATTTCTTTTAGTTTGACCTATGTAGCATTTGTCACAATTCTTGCAACTTATCTGGTACATTCCGGATCTGTTAACTGATGGAATTTCATCTTTTGTTTTTGAATTTATAAATTTTATAATTGAGTATCTAGTAGTAGGTGTCAAAGTGATATTTTGTTCCTTTAAGATCTTTTTAAATTTATTAAATGTTTTTGGGTGATATGTGAATGAACTAAATATGCTGTTGCTTTCTTTTTCTTTTGTAAATGTGGTTGCTTCCTTAGTGGTTTTATTTAGTTTAGCTTTTCTAAACTGTTGAAGAAAATTAGTAAAGCTTAACTAAAGAAAATAGTTAAAGAAGCAACCACATTTACAAAAGAAAAAGAAAGCAATAGCATATTCAGTTCATTCACATATCACCCAAAAACATTTAATACATTTAAAAAGATCTTCAAGGAACAAAATATCACCTTGGCACTTACTAATAGACACTCAATTTTAATATTGCTAAATTCAAAAACAAAAGATGAAATCCCATCAGTTAACAGATCCGGAATATACCACATAAGTTGCAAGAATTGTGAAAAATGCTACATAGATCAAAATAAAAGAAATCTAAAAACCAGAGTCAAAGAGCACTTTAGAAACACCAGATTGAAACAAGAAGATAAGTCAGCAGTAGCACTTCAGTTTTGGAATGAAAATCATGACATTGATCCAAATCCAAAATTATTAAAAGGAGTGATAAACCAAGATAAATTGACAACATGGGAGAACATATTCATATGGAAAAATAAGGATCGCGTAATGAACTTTGAAATCCCACCAGTAGATAATTTGACAAAAAAGTTCATAGTTCCAGCACCAGAGAGAGAGAGAGAGAGAGAGAGATAGAGAGAGAGATAGAGAGAGAGAGAGAGAGAGAGCAGACAACAGATGCCAGTTGGAAAGAGATTGAAAATGGAGGCGAATGCCTTTGAAACTAGTATCTCATTAATACATATAAAACAAGTAAGTGACGAGTATCAATAAACCAACTACAAATAGTTTTTGACAAAAAATATTGTTTATCAGAAAGCTTTAAATTGATTAACTTAATTGTAACTTGTTGTTAAACCTCACCCCCAATTGCAGAATAAATAACTAATCCGACTTTTTTATTTGTAAAAATCAACTTTTATTGGCGGTAGGAAAGTTCGCCGGGTCAGCTAGTCGGTAAATACATTTATTATGAACAAAATGCGGCTGTCAAAGGAAAGCAATAAGAGCAAGTGGTGGTTATAACAAGTTTTAAACGTCGATTTACATTAAAGCAAAAAGGCACGGTAAAATAATATTGTATACACAGTTAAACCCCCGTTAAAATGTAAGTTCACAGACAAACATGGACGCAATTTATCATGACATCATGCAAAACATTTTTAGCACCGTTTTATTGAAGAGGACTACAGAATGAGGATAAAAATAAAGCGGAGATGGAAAACACTTTAGCTTCGTGATTAGATATCTGGTAATAGCTTGGGGCTTGCCAAGGTTCCTCTCCTCCTCTCTGTTACTGAAAGCGTAAGTTTTGATGTTTTATTCAGAGCAATCTCGAAAGCAAACAGAGGTGCAGAAAGGAAGAAAGGGAGAAAAGAAATAGGTATAGAACACTTGGGAATAACGCCTCACTGTGGTACAAAATCAAAACAGTACCGTTTTCCACGTCAAGTTTCAATTAAAAACGAAATTTCGGTTTAAAGTGCGTAGGCTTTGAGATGTTGGTTGATTAAAGAGATATGCTCCATTCATTAAATGTATACAATATAGTACAATATTTTGATAATATCTCCGATATGACTGAAATTTGAAGGACGTAAACTAAAACATTCTGATAAATAGGGTAGTCTAAAATATTCAGTTAGTAATCTGCATACCTTCCAGAGAAAATTGATATAGTTTTAAGTGCAAATATTGAATTATCACCCTATTGATATTTTCAGTAACCTCAATAGATGTTATCATTTTAATGATTCCGATTAACTGGAATGCCATACAATTATCACTGGTTTGCAAATCTTACGATGGATTTCATTGTAAAAATGTATATTTATCGATCAGTTTTCGCTCATAATTTGCTATTTTCTGTCTTTGTAGCATTCTGTTTTCATTTTAAGTCGTTATTTTACCGTTTTCTTATGTTTATACCATTTAGTTATTTTTTTTACATTTATATTAAGTTAACAGAGGATTTTGACTTTTTAATGGTAACCTCTGAAACAGAAATTTCATTACGTTAATGAGAAAAAAAAAAAGACGTAATTTTGTGCATTCTTTATTCGTATAAAAATAAAATAGTCACAAAGAAATATAATTACTATAATGAATTCATGTCCGAAAACTGGAATGAGAAAGTTCATCTTTCCCTTTTTGCGTTAATGAGTAAGTACTGTCGGTATGCCATCGTCGTCATCGTCACCGTCGTCGCCGTTGTCATCGTCATCGTCGTAGTCGTCATCGTCGTCATCATCATATTCTTCTTCTTCTTCTTCTTCTTCTTCTTCTTCTTCTTCTTCTTCTTCTTCTTCTTCTTCTTCTTCTTCTTCTTCTTCTTCTTCTTCTTCTTCTTCTTCTTCTTCTTCTTCTTCTTCTTCTTCTTCTTCTTCTTCTTCTTCTTCTTCTTCTTCTTCTTCTTCTTCTTCTTCTTCTTCTTCTTCTTCTTCTTCTTCTTCTTCTTCTTCTTCTTCTTCTTCTTCTTCTTCTTCTTCTTCTTCTTCTTCTTCTTCTTCTTCTTCTTCTTCTTCTTCTTCTTCTTCTTCTTCTTCTTCTTCTTCTTCTTCTTCTTCTTCTTCTTCTTCTTCTTCTTCTTCTTCTTCTTCTTCTTCTTCTTCTTCTTCTTCTTCTTCTTCTTCATCTTCTCTTATATTTTCTAATGCCTGTTTTTCTTCACACAGGTTCCTAACTTTGTGTGTGATTTTATGAGCGTTCTTAGTTACACTTCCAATGGCTTGCTGATCCGGATGCTAATGCTATTTAGTTCAAGGGGTTCCCCTTAGATATGTAGCTTTAGCATAGCTTTGGAGTCATATCTACTCTCCGTAACCTTGTGGTGGGACCCTATCCGAGCTAGAGGAACCTGTAGCTTGCATGATTACTACTCCCGAAATGAGGCTGTATGATAGAGTTTCCATATGGTTCCTTTACTATTATCTTCTTTAAATTTTAAGGTATTATTATTATTATTATTATTATTATTATTATTATTATTATTATTATTATTATTATTATTATTATTATTATTATTATTATTATTATTATTATTATTATTATTATTATTATTATTATTATTATTATTATTATTATTATTATTATTATTATTATTATTATTATTATTATTATTATTATTATTATTATTATTATTATTATTATTATTATTATTATTATTATTATTCTTATTATTATTATTATTATTATTATTATTATTATTATTATTATTAAAGTATTACTTTTAAGGTATTATTTTACCAGATTTTTCATACAAGAACACGATATATTTTGATATTTTTATATATAAAACATCAAGTTTTTATATATAACCAAGTTATATGTTATAAATTTCTGTGAATTAATTTTAATATATTAGAAATGTCATTTTAGGCTATTTTTTGTCATTGTTAGAGCTTTTTTAAAAGTTTAGAGTAATTTTATGTTGTTTTCAAACATTTTAGTTAATTAAAATCTTGTTTCTGTTACAATTCATCGATTTTACCATAAAGGTCAAACTACAGAAATACCTCTAGTATTTTAATATTAACAATTTTAATATTCTCTTGGCACAGAAATTTTACCATGTCTGCTAACGTTCGTAAGGTCGCTTAGAAAAAGTTCCCTGTGTGTGTGTGTGTGTGTGATGCGTGTGTGTGTGTGTGTGTGTGTGTGTGTGTGTGTGTGTGTGTGTGTGTGTGTGTGTGTCTCCGTCCTGAACCTTTTAACAACATATCTCAAAACAGAAACTCAGTTAAATAACAAACTTTCAAGAATGTGACACGCAGATTCCTTATAAAAATACTACCACCTCTAACTCCCTTAGAGGAATAAGTGTCAGTAACAGTTTGTACAGAGTGAGTAAAGAAAGTCATGTGAACGTAAACATTCGTGTTATTAAATACTATATTCACATTATTCATTTGTACGCAGTGGAAGGTTTAGTAATGTATTCATTTTAATAAACATTATTAAAGCTATAGGTAACAAAATTTAAAAAAATGTCTATTTGTCAATCTGTCTCTCCCTTTCTCAATATGACTGAGAATTTGAAAATTAATTTTGATATTAGTAACGATTTATAATACTTTTTTGACTATATTTAAGCTTTCAAAAGTTACTCAGAAAGTATCACAGGGCAAAACAGTCTTCCAGTAAGTTTTCTATGAAAATCACCTTACGTTGATATTTGAATTGTACATTAGTAAGGGGTTAAAATTAAACAAGCATAAAATACAAATGGCTTTGTATAAATTACAAGATTTATGAAATACTGACATAAATTGTAGATCTTTAGTTGTTTTATTTAATATTCTGTTATGAAAACTTAAAATTTCGAGTATTTGTCACGAAATGAGGTTAATACTGTAGTTTTTATGTAACCCGTAATCAGAAAAGAATAACATGCTATATTTATAATCTGAACGATCTTTATGACTAATACTCGTTCTATACAATTTTTTTTTATCATTTTGTATACCAACATATATTTTGACTTCTATATCTATGTCATCGAAATATTTATTTCTTCAGATATCTGTAAACATAGAGATCTTAATTGTCTTGTGGTAATTTCAATAAGAAATTATTATTTTGTGGGTCACCAATCCAAGATAAAGGTGGGAAATAAATTATATTGGTTAGTGTGTGTCTGATTAGTGGAGAAAAATTCGTATTAATGACTATAAGGAAGTATATGAAATCCTAAAGTTTAACAATAAACAATATATAATTGAATTGGTTAAATTGTAAGCAGACTTACTGCAGCTAATCGCAAAAGCTGCTTCTTACATTGCTTCGAGTGGCATACGTACTTCACCATTTTTCAAAAGCATTTTACAGCTTGTATGATATAGTTTTTAGTTACACCCCTGAATATATTTATTTTCGTGAACGTTTTCGTTAACCCTTTTTCGTGAATGTTGATCGTATCATTCTTTTAAAGTACCTCTACACTTTATTAATTCAATATGCGTACCATCTACCCCGGACATTTCTAATTGTTGGTTTATATCAGCACTCCTTTCAACTCCTTCTCCTTATTAGATTCACTGATACCACTTCCTTATTTTCGTCAGTGAAATCGTGCTGGGATTTTATAAAACTTAAATAGCTGTTTAAAATGTTCAGTCTTTTCCTTTATTTTAATCTGAATTTCTACAGCACTCTTCCCTCTCTAAATTTGTAATAGAAATAATCATATTTAAATCATCCCTTATCTGTTATTTATACTTTAATACGATTAAAACACGTGAATATTTTCAAAAGTGGAACTTGGTAGCCTGTGAGTGGGAAATCTTCAAGTTCTTCAGCTTCACTTCTGTTTCATTGTTTGTGTGTATTTAAGTTCTATGATATTACGTGAAATCTGAGTAACTTTTAAGTTACTAAGTAACTATGATGCGAAAAAGAAGGTAGGTGCAAAATTTAAAACATCACCTACTGTGATTAAAAAATTACTTGATCATTCCTACAATAATAATTGTTCCAGTGTCAATGGAGACTATGGAGCATTTCCAGAACTTGGAAGATTGTCGGGGGGGGGGGGGGGCGGAGAGGATTTATGGAAGACGGATGCTCTACCGATGTTTCATATCTTTTAGCGGGGATTTTTCATCAGTTATTAATTAAGAATGGCGAGGATTTTAGAAATTATAAGGCTAAAGGAGAGAATTAGACATAACGCCTTCTAGACCATTACGTAATAATTTAATAAAGCACCGGGGAGGAATTAAAAGAAATTAATTAAAACGTTGTTCCAGTTAAGATGATGTGCCTTTAGCTTGGGTAGCCATCTGATACTTTATATTTTGTCTCAACTACAAGTCGCTATTCTTTCCGCAAAGAAAACGAACTTCAAGATCATTATATAACGATCGATCTGATTATAATTCTCGTTTTAATTTACTGTATTCCTTTTAAGCTACAACGAAATAAGTAAAAGTGTAACAATTAGTTATCTGCTATAATAAGAAGAAAAGAGAACAATGAGCTTTAGTGAAACAGTTTGTAAAAGATAAAGTCAATACAGATCAACACATTATTTTTTTTTTTCAAAGTGGGGGGATTGCCTGGGTGATATGAACCACCCAAGTTCGACTACACTTCGTTATGGTGATGGGTACACGTTGAACGCTTTCTTTAAAAAAAGCTTCAGCTGTCCAACAAAATAAAACAAATATTTTGTTTGTTAAGGACTCTGTCAATTTCCAAGATGATATTAACTAGCCGTATGGCGGAATTTTGCCCGACACGACTTGTTTTACATGTCAGTAAATCTGACATAAGGCTGTTGCTTTAAAGCACCCTTAGAAACTTCCGGTTAGGTGGAGTTTGTGCACGCGACTTTGTGTCATTTAGTTAAGAAGAAAGAAAACAAGGGTTCGAAATACATGCTTTCCGAACCTATACCGACGATGCAGAAATTGTCCTGTGTTATTCAGGGGCTTGTGCCCTCAGGAGTGGTTCTTCACTCGTACGATATCATGGAAGTGCCCCGAGCTGGAGCAACGTACTATAATTCTAATGGCACCATGGAACTTGTAAACAGTTTCTTTGATAATCGAATAATCTCAAAAGGTCTGTGGCCTCCCCAGATCCCCTGATCTAACCTCACCGAATTTTTATTGTGGGGTTATCTAAAAATAGAGTGTACAAGAATAGGCCACGGACAATAGATGTTCTCAAGGAAACCATTCGAATCGAAATAAGTAACATTGGCGAGGATACTCTCCTAAAACTTCAGAGAATATGGTGAGACGAGTGCAAACATGTATAGATGCTGGTGGAGGACACTTCCTACATTGCCCGCCTCGGTAGCGTAGATGGCAGCGTGTCTACCCCACGTTCAAGAGGTCCCGAGTTCGAATCTCGGTCAGGGTGAGTTACCTGGATAAGGTTTTTCCGGGGTTTTTCCTTATCTTGATAGACGAATGTCGGGTAACTCTAAGCTTCATGGACCCCGGATTCATTTGAACATCACTTCACCAATTTAATTCACCGTCCGATATGACTTAACGTTGGAGGACGTAAATTGCAAAAAAAAAAAAAAAAAAAAAAAAAAAAAAAAGAGTGCACGTATATTTCTATTATTGGTTCAAAAGTTATGGCATATTGAAGTGGTTCAGGTTTATATAGATCGCAATATATAACCCCCCTATATATTATCGTATACATATAAATAGTGCATTTTATATTGAAGTTACGTTACTTATAATACAATTTGACTGGGGACAATGATTAAGTTCTGTGGACTTAGACTGCTCGTACTGCACGAAAGCAAAATTATCTGCACGAGCTATAAAATAAGACTGTTACCAATAAACTCATTCGGTATAAAAGAAGAATTTCTACGTCGCTTTGCAAATTCTGAATGACAGATTGATATAGGAATACTAAAATAAATACCAACTAATGTTCGTATAACTGCTCGTTACCAAATTTTTATCGCACATATATTTTAAACTTCAGCAGCTCTGCAGAATTTGTGTAGTAATTCTTTTGTCTACCTGTTGTGGTTTATTATACTTGCAAAATTATAGAAAATTCATTTACAATGAAGACAACTTAACAGATTGTTTACATAGAACTGATGTATTCATTTAAAGAACCAAACATTTAAATATTTTATATTCATAAGGAAAAATAACCTTTTATGCCTGTTTTGAAATTTTAAGCTCAAAACAATTTTTTTCCATTAAATGGATAATTGACATTTCTTAAAGTTTCTCAATTTCTTGAAGTTAAATTAATTTCTTGAAGTTTCTTAAAAATATTTTGCCACGGTAATGGACACAATGATTTTCATAAAAAGGATTTTTGGCATCATGCTATTCCACAAAGTATTTCCGGAGAAATATTGGTTTATATATCGAAATTTAACTGTATTGGAACACCACAGTGAAGCAAAACAATTATTAAATTATAGATAATTATTACACATCAGCTTCACTTACGTACCTATATTGAGGACATGTTTGGCGAACCACAGTTCGCATGAGCTCTGCA